>JARBWK010000009.1:73971823-73986763 GCA_030556195.1 Anolis apletophallus | reverse complement strand
TGCCTTTCAAGACTGTTCGGAAACTCCAACTAGTCCAGATTGCGAACTGGAGCAACATACAGGAGCATACCACCCCTCCTGTTGTCAGCTTCACTGGCTGCCGGTCCACTTCCGAGCACAATTCAAAGTGCTGGTCTTGACCTATAAAGCCCTATATGGCTCCAGCCCAGCTTACTTGTCCAAACGTGTCTCCCTCTATGTCCCACCTCGTAACCTAAGATTGTCCAGGGAGGTCCTGCTCTTGGCTCCGCCAGCTTCACAAATGCATGTGGCAGGGACGAGAGACAGGGCCTTCTCAGCTGTGGCCCCTGCCTGTGGAACTCGCTTCCCAGCGAGATCAGGTTGGCTTCTTCCCTCCTGTCTTTCAGGAAAAAACTGAAACCAAGGTTCTGGGACCAGGCCTTTGGTCAACAGACAAAGCAGCACTTTGGTTATGGAACTGAACTGGAATGGCTTTACGGTCTCGACAAATTATGGAATTGAATTGGAATGGCTTATGGTTTTGACAAAATGTTTTTAACTTCATGATTTATCCATTGTTTTAAATTGCTGTTATATTGTTGTTGTATGTATGGCATCAAATTGCTGCCAAGTGTAAGCCGTCCTGAGTTGTTCCCCCCCCCCACGGCCGGGGTGGGGGTGGGGGGGTTGAGAAGGACAGGATAGAAATGTTGGAAATAAATAAAATAACTTTAGAACAACAAAGGGAGTATAGGTGGGAACTTGACCTGATCACTAGTAATACGTATTTAAGATCACAACACCGATTTATTGTGTATTAGCCACTGAGAAATAATGTCTGATTTTGTAAAATTAGATCCATTTATGAAGATCACAGTAGCCCTAATTTTGTTTAGTTTTAATAAACTTAATCTGAAAAACCCCACATACATTAGATATGAGTAGTAGTTAAAAGTGATATCTTTAACATTTAAAACTTACAGTTACTACCATCGTCAGCAGGTAAAACAAGAAGAATAAATTTTTTCTCGGGACTTGGCATTGGCCATCTTTTTTCGCTTTGGGAAAATTTCAGCACTTGATCAAACACTGGATATTTCTGCTGAGAGATTCTATATCCAAAAAGGGCAAACAAAAATGTTTCAGACTGGTTAGGCCAGTGTTTCCCAACCAGTGTGCCGTGACACACTAGAGTGCCATGAACGATCATCAGGTGTGCCGTGGGAAACTGGCACTCTTCCCCCCTCCTAGCAGCCCCTTCAGAGGTTTCCAAGAAACAAATAGAGCCTCTCCGCTTGGATTTTTTTTTACTATTTTACTGGATTTTTTGAGAGTCCCCCCCAAAGGAACTGTTTATAACAGCTTCATGACATCCATAGTTAACTGGAAGCAAGTTTCACTCAGGGTGAAATTTCACAAAGGTCTGGAGAACAAGCTCTATGAGGAGCAGCTTGAAGAGCTGGGCATGTTTAGCCTGAAGAAGAGAAGGCTGAGAGAAGACATGATGGGAGCCCCGTATAAATATGTGAGAGGAAGTCATATATATGTTGTGTTCATCGAAACAGGCCCAGGTTTCATACTGAGTGTATAAATACATTTAAAAACATATTAACTATATGTGTTACTGTGTTAAGAGTGTCATTTTGGTTGGTGGTGTGCCCCAGGATTTTGTAAATGTAAAAAATGTGCCGCTGCTCAAAAAAGGTTGAAAAATACTGGGTTAGGCATTATTCAGTCAGAGCTGAACATCTTGCTGACAGTTACCTGACTGCATGATTAATTTCTAACAGCACCTTTATTTCATTTCACACACAAATAAAGTCGGTTGCATCCTCCCATTATATAATATACATATGGTTGCCAAACCATGTAACTCCAACAGAACTAAACTTGGATAGTGTTCTAAATATGGGATCATTAAAAAAAATAATGAAAAAACAGGCAGACAGAAAAATTCTAAATTACTCAGATTATTTTTTAAATTGCTACTAGATACAAACATTTATTGTTTTTTATTTATTTCCCACGTTTCTACTGTGACAGATATGATAGTGAAATGACTGCAAACTTTCCAAACATTTGTTCATGTCTAATTAGAAGGTTCAAGGGCACACTAATGGCAGTCAACTTTTCATAGAAAAACATGATTTGTAGCAACTGAGTATGTCAATTTTTATTTAAGTCTTACCTTGTTGCATTCTCCACAATTAACTGGGACTCAGACCTATGATTGGTCCTTAGTTCTGTACACCAACCTCTTGATTTCAAGCTTGCAAAAAAGTCAGCCAATGTGTTACCAGGCTCAATACTGGGTAACTGCCTAATATCACCTAAATATAATGCAAAGATATATTCAACAATAAAATTACATTTGTCTTTCCCTCTTAATAAACTGCTTATAGTAAACCCCAACCACATCAATCATAGCAGATCACTGACGCAAATCAAATCCTTTTACACATGTGACCAGCAACAAAATACTGCACATTCCCATCCAGGATATCAGACAACCATGAGTTCCTGGACACTCTTATCTTCCCCTTTTGAATTTGTTCTTTCACAATTCCAAAGTCAATGAAAGCACATTGTCTTTGTCAGAAATATTAAAAATTAACTGGGTATTTTTGGTTACAAAAATGTGAGTCAAGCACTGAAAGGGTTAAATGGATGGAGTGACTTAGAGAAGCTGCAGTTCAATATAAGCAGGTGTGCCTGCTGCTTAGGAACGCCTCAATCTGAGAGAGCTTCTCAGTGTGAGAGAAGCCTCTCTCTATGAGAAATCACATCAGTGGGAAAATAGGCCTTATTTTTAGTAGGCCTGATTTTGAGGTAGACCTCAGTATGAGAAGACCATGTGTGAGAGGCCTGATATGACAGAAAGAGAAAAGGACGGAATAGAAGAGGTAGCAGTGACGGAAAGAAAAAAAGGAAGGAGAAAGGGAGCAAAGGGAGGAGGGAAAGGACAGAAAGAGGGATGGAAGGAAAGGAAAGGAAGACAGAAATGAAGAGGGGGGGGAGACAGAAAGAGAAAAAGACGGAATGGAAGAGGTAGCAACAGACAGGAAGGAAGGAGAGACTAAAGGAGGGAGGGAAAACGGGAAGAAATGCAAGAGGGAAAGGGCGAGAAAGGTCAGAGAGAAGGAGGAAGGGAAGGAAAGAAGGAAGTACCACAGGAAGAAAGAAGAGAAAGTACACAGGACAGAAAAAGGAAAGAAAAGGTAATAAAGGAAGGTCAACCTGGTGAGGGGAGCAGAAAAAGGAAGGAAAGAAAGAGAGGGGGGGGGAACAGAGGGAGGGAAATAAAGGGAAGGACTGATTGAGAAAAGGAATGAATTGGAGGAAGGAGGGAAAGGAAAGACAGAAGGAAGGAGGAAATACACACATACCCACACACATATATACATGCAAAAAAATATACAAATATACACAAACACACATCTGTGCTTACACCCATCTACACATATACATGCATATACAAACACACATATACATAAGTACACACATATACTGTACACACATACATTTACACATATACATAAGTAAACACACACATATGTACACATACACACAAATACATATGTATACATACATACACACACAGGCAGTCCCCAAGTTACAAACATCCCACTAAGAAATGACTCATACTTAAGAACACAGCTGGATTGAATAGCTTTTAGGGGTTGCAAGACATTTGATTGTGCTTTTCAACAATGCCACAGCGACGCGTGGCCGGGTCAGCTAGTATTTACATAAAATTGTAATTTAAGATAAGACTATCCAACTCTGATTAAACCATTATTCTAATTCTCTTCGATGTAAATGTGCTTACGTATCCTTCCAATATAATAAAGGGAGTAAAATAATAAATGTAATAATAATAATAGAGTAAAATAATGGAAATGTAATAACAGTAATAGCATAAAATAATAATAAATATAATAACAACAGAGTAAAATAATAAATAACCTTGACTAAAGTATAAGCCGAGGAGGCTTTTTCAGCCTAAAAAAGGGCTGAAAAACTAGGCTTATACTCAAGTATATACAGTATATATACTGTATGGTCCCTCCATGCAATAGAAGCAGAGTTGGCCTATATGATAACCTTCAAGTATTCTTCCAAGGTGTATAATGTACCTGACATGAACTAAGAACTACATTTACATTGCAAAATTAATTCAGTTTGACACCATTTTAGCTGCTGTGGAATCCTGGGAGTTATAGTTTTACAAAGTCTTCGGCCTTCTCTGCCAAAGAGTGCTGGTGCATCACCAAAGTACAAATCCGGGATTCACAGGATGGAGCCCTAGCTGTTAAGGTGGTATCAAAATACTGTTGATGGGCAATAACGTGAAAGTCAAAGACATGCTACCCCCCCTTTTTTGCTGCATGGATTTGACAGATAGAGCGTGATTAAAATATGCAGAAAGATATATTTTGGGAACAAGTATTTATCATTCTCCCAATGATACAGTAATACTAGAATACTTTCCATGGGGAACAGGATTGATTTAACTTTAAATATATTCCAGACATAAAGATAACATAAAGAAGTATTTCTCATCATCTTTTTTCTATGTACTGGAGTTCTTTAAGATAAATATCTAAAAGGAACATTAAGTTACCTCCATCCCAAGCAATACCATTTCATTCTCCACTGAGTTATGCCTCAACTGCAATTATATGTCTCAATTCAGCTGTAAATCAAGATTTTGACTATGTTAATGTCTACTGCAGTAACTAGACCAGCAGGATTACTTTTGAGGATATACACTGTAATCAATTAGATTTTATAGCAGGCCAGAGGTTAACAAGTAACTTCAGAAAAGCTTGGAATCTGGTAGATTGGGCTTTTCAAAATAACAGAATATTCACTCGGGTCTGCCATTGGAAAAAAATTCAATACAGACAAGTGGAGTTTTACTTTCCTTAGATTTGGATGAAGATAAATACTGCCCCACAAAGAATAAATATAGCATAACAAAGGCCTGTATTCAGTTATTACAGGACACATTATGTAAGTAGGCAACTAAATTACATAATATCATATGCAATGGAGACAAAATTAAAGCGGAAACCATTTGCTTGTTGCTTGAACCTCTAACATCTAAAAAGCGTTCGGGATTTCTCACAAATTTGCATGAATTGTGAAATAAAATTTCATTTTTTTCTCACTTTTCACTACTGCTTATACTTACCAAGAATAACAAGTTTTGCAAGCCTGGCATTCCAGAACAAGTACTTTAAAACATTGCTTAAGATTCCTACAGACACCAAGCTTCCTTCATCAACAACTAATACATTGACTCTAGAAAATTTCCATGGAGAGGCTCCCTCGTTATCCCTCCATGCATAATAACTGTACATGACCTGAAAGAAAACACAATATTTAAAAATTAAGAAGGGTGCAAAAGTTTGACTTAGAATAATGGTAGGAATCACCTCCAGATGTTTCAATTGCCGGCATTCCTTGCCATTAGGACTGCTAGGGATTACAGTCTAATGATATCCAAAAGATGGGTTTCTGTGAATTTTCTGGGCTGTATGGTCATGTTCCAGAAGCATTCCCTCCTGACGTTTCGTACACATCTATGGAAGGCATCCTCAGAGGTTGTGAGGTCTGTTGGAAACTAGGCAAGTTGAGTTCATATATATTTGTGGAATGTCCAGATTGGGAGAAAGAACTCTTGTCTGCTGGGGGCAAGTGTGAGTGTTGCAATTAGCCAGCTTGGTTAGCACTGAATAGACTTGCAGCTTCAAAGCCTGGCTGCTTCCTGCCTGGACATCAGGAGAAAATGCTTTTGGAACATGGTCATACAGCCCAGAAAATTCATAGCAACCCAGTGATCCTGGACATGTTTGTGTTATTATTTCCAAACCTACGATGTTATACAAAACACTCAGGCAATAGGAGTACAGGCAGTCCCTGAGTTACAAACATTCAACTTACAAAGGATTCCTACTTAAGAACAGAAGTGATAAATCAACCCCTTAGAAGGGAAATTCACTCCACAAAGCATTACCATGGGGAAAAGGAGTCTCCACAGAAGCTTTCTTACCAATCCTTGTTTCCACAACAAGCCAAATATTTCAAAATCCAATTAACACAGGGACAGAAGGAAGTGAAATCTTCTGAACCGAGGCACAGACCACAAAATAAATGTACCAGGGGTGTTGACCATTCCCTATGCTATCCGAAGCTAAAAAAAATATGTATTTTGGTTGGAGTTACACTTTAAACATGTACCTGCTTTTACTTACATACAAATTCAACTTAAGAACAAACCTACAGAACCTATCTTGTTCATAACTTGGAAAATGCCTGTATATGAAAGAAAGAAGAACTTTGCACGTTCACAATGCTTAGTAAAAATCCAGGGATAGAGTAAGGGCTCCACAGGGAAAAAAAAAGTCTCTTGAAGCATTCCTTGACCAAAAAGGTTTGAGAACTGTTGCCCTAAGAAATGTCAGGTGACGCTTAATAGGCTAGAGGGCTGCCCACTAAAGACGTAAACCATTGCTTTTTGCATACTTTAAATTACCTGCAAGCTATCAATGCACTGATTTGCTAAAAGGTGTACCTGCCTAGAAGTCACATGCATTTGGGCCCAAAGGCATACTGTTTTCGGGCCCATTTTTGTCTGCTCCCTTATTTTGTTAATCAGAAAGTTACCCAAAAGGGGAGGGGTGTTTTCCGTTTCATTCAGCAGAGATTCCTCCCATTGGCTACAATGGGAAAATTTAAAAAGGTTCAATCCTCAGCCATTTTAAGGCCTATCTGCATGATACTTAACCTTAGTGGTAGACCCCATTTACAACTGAAGATCTGCCAAGTTTCAAAACAATTCACCATTCTACTGATTTTTTAGTATTATTATAAGTTTTAAACATACAATTTTTAAAAATAAGACAAACCACAAGAGAGGGGTTCTGGGAATTGTAGTCGCCGGTTGCGTCCATTCTCAACCAATCAGAGCATGGACACCACCAGGTTTTTTATTGCCTGAGAAACAAGAGGGAGAAAAACTTCAACTCCCACCATGCTCTAAGAGGAATTATCAATGGCCACCCTATGCTAGTGCCACTGGGAAAGCGAGTTCTAAGGGACCACTCTAGAGGAGAAGGTAACTTTTAATGAAAAGGCTTCTTCTGTCAGGGAGAGAAAAAGACGCCGCAGATGCCTCTGCTTTGGGTATTTTGTGCATTTAACTCTTTCCAAAAATATCGTCTCTCTGAGTTTGTTTCATTTGTCTTTTTTCCTCTTTCTTCCCTTTCTGTTTTTGGAAATTACACAAAAATGGCCCTCCAAAAACTACAATTTTTTTCATTAACAGTGATTCAGACCCAACTCAACTATCTAGCACTAAAGGAAGCACTGAGCACCATACTCTGCCAACATAGGATGGAAACAGCAGTGCTCTTAGCAAAACTGGAGATGTTACAGTGTCCAGCAACCCCCAACTATATCTGACTGTTGCACTTGCCCTCACACTTTGTTTTCACATGTTGCGCAACTGCATCATGGGCCTTGTCAGGTAGTGCAACTTACAAAAATTTGCCTTAAAACAATCAAAGGGCTCTCAAGACATTCAAAATGTTTAAAACATTGAAAAGTACAGCAATAAGCACCACCTTACAGGAAAGATTTTCAAAAATAAATCATACCTGATGAAGAGTATAAGCAGCAATCTTGTTTTTCTTGGCCAAAAGAGCAGCTGCCTTCCCTGTAGGTGCAGTAAATAAAATGTTTAGAGAGTCATTTGTTTTCACATTAGAAGACTGATGAGAAGTCTGCCATTCCTCGGGTGCATCCACGTCCTTTTCGAAATCATTGCAGGCATTTGTAACTTCTTCATTTTCTTTCTCCCTCAGAAAGCGGAAAAGGTAGCTAACTACTGTGGTTTTCCCACAACCGCCTTTGCCACTTATAACAGTCACTGGATTAGAACAGATAAGTTCTATTGCCTTCCCTTGATCTGGATCCACGTCTGCTTCACATTTTGATTCCTTGCTCTGAGTTTGCTCCTCAGACACGAAATCATTGTTACAGTTTTCCTGTCCACGTGAAGCATTGCCAGATTCCTTTGCATCTCTTTCACAAGGTTTTTCTTCACTTACTTCGCTGTTATCATCCGAGTCTCTGAGGTTATTAATACATGAACCACCATTAAGAACCTCTTTAACATCAACCTGAAAGTGCCATGGAGGGTTTAGTCTGAGCCTATATACAATGTCAGCAATTTGCTTTTCGGCTTTATAAAGCCACGGAATAAACACAAGCTTATTCTCAGTAATCACGATCTCTTCATCCTTCAAAAATTTGAGTGCCTGCCAGGCCTCTTCCACAGGCATCTTCTTTGATACCATATCTGTCAACTTATCTTGTTCTTCATATGTATATCCGCGCTCTCTGCAGCGTTCCTTGAGCTTTCCATACAGCATTAATGCATTCCTCTGCAAAGTTGGAATCTTCTGATAAAGATGTTCGCAGTCACGCAAGTCCTTCAAAGATGCTTCAGCCAGTTTAGCACCAACTTCCCTGTACGTAATCTTTCAGAGACAGCAAAATACTGTTACTTTTACAGCATATTAGAGAGTAGAAAATAGAGAAGAAACGCATAACCTTACATAAACATTAGTGTACTATTTTTCCAAAAAGCAAGAAAAGTTCAAAATCTCAGAAGATCTTCTAGAATTTTATTAGTTAATCTATTAGTCAGCATGTAAGATTAAAAACCTGTACATTCCTTCCTATATGCATTCTTAAATCATTTTATTTATTTTTATATTTATTTATTATTCACACTTGTTAGTCGCCACTCCCGGTGTGGCTCGGGGCGACTTACAACAGTGGAAGCACAGTTTAAAACACAATATTACACAATAAAAATGCAATAAAACACAATAATACACAATGAAAATACAGTAAAAGCACAGTAAAATACACAGCAAAGCACAATTCATCAAGGTGCATCCAGCACTGGGACAGGTAGTCGAGGAATTGCAGTCTTAGTCCCCGAAAGCTTGCCGAAACAGGAGGGTATTGCACGCCTTCCGGAACGTCATTAGGTCTTTAAGAGCACGAACATCGGAAGGCAGTGCATTCCATAGTATAGGGGCGATCACCGAGAAGGCCCTCCATCTAGTGGCCGTGAGGTGGTACGTTTTGAAGCTGGGAACCTCCAAAAGTTGGCATGACTCAGAACGTAATGGCCTAGTGGGACAGTATGAGATGAGGCGGTCCCTAAGGTACACTGGCCCCAGACCGTTCAAGGCCTTAAAGTTCAGTACCAACACTTTGAAAGTGATCCGGCCTTCCACTGGTAGCCAATGCAACCCGCGTAGAATGGGTGTTATGTGGCTGGTCATGGGGGCACCAGCCAGCAGTCGGGCTGCTGCATTCTGTAGCAGTTTCAATTTCCGGATCACTAGCAAAGGAAGGCCAACGTAGAGAGCATTACAGTAGTCCATCCTTGAGATGACCGTGGCTTGGACCACTGTGGCTAGGTCACGGCGGGAAAGGTAGGGAGCCAACTTCCTTGCCTGCCGTAGATGGAAGAAAGCAACTCTACTGACGATGGAGATGTGCGCCTCCATCGTCAGTTGAGAGTCCAGAGTGACGCCCAGACTTTTTACTGTTGACGACGGACGTAGTATCGCGCCGTCCAGGGAAGGAAGTTGGATCTCCACCCCACCCGGGTGACCCAGCCACAGGATCTCCGTCTTAGCCGGATTCACCTTCAACCTACTGGCTGTATTTTGATTCCAAATGCAGCTAAAATCACGAGATTTTTCACATTCAATAAATTAAAATGACTCAGTATATCCTCAGTATAATAATGACTGTTAACCTCAACATGTGGTTAATACCAATATCTGATTATAATAACGACAGAGAAGTTCAAAAGGTTTATAAGGAGGAGAAGGGACTATTGTTGTCCACTGAAGTGACTGTGCAAAAATACTTCTTATTCATATCTTGCTCCTGAATGATCCTCTTTGAACTTTTAGGGACAAAGATATGCCAATGCACAATGCATTATTTTACAGTAACAATATTATTTAGAAATGTAACATTTATTCAATTGGATTGAAGCTACATTGTATTTAAAATGAATTCAATTACAAAATGAATTGCTGCAATATTTTATCCATGTTCTTACTTTGCTGAATCCAAGTTTCCATGGTTCTTCCTTTAAGATTTTCTCCAGGGTTTTCAACTGATCGCCTTCACAATTATTTTCGCTATGGACGTACAATTCAACGTAATCAGAAACATTGCATGGCAGAAGTTTTGGCAAGAATTCCACCACAATTGGAAAGGCTAATGCTAACAGTACAGCTTTCCCTGCACCTACAGAAACAAACAAGCAAACAAAGAGATTGCAGACTGCAGATCATTAATTTTAAATTTAATTTGTTAAGGATTCTTCTTTAAAATTATACAAAATCAAACAGTTCTGATTTTTAGATATATATTGAAGACATACATACTTCCTGGACCAGTTCTTATGGAGTTCCTTATCCTTAGATACAGTAAATGTACTATTTATTTTAGATGTTGTTGTTATGAGGGTTATCTGGAAAGTAAGGTTACAAGGCACATAGCTCTCGCAGGGAATTTTCTCGGGGGAAGTTGGTATCACTGCCATGTAGCAGGAAGTCAGCAGAAACAAATGAGCAGTGCCAGTGGTCAGTAGCCCATCGACTGGCATTGTGGTGAAGGTTAGATAGTTTAGATAGGAGCGTCCTCATTCCGTTTCCCTCCAAGTGTGAAATTTGAACTGTAATACCCTACCTGAATGCTGTGATTCATTGCAAAATCGAGCACCTAGTGGCAAAATGGGTTAAACCCTTGTGCCAGCAGGACTGAAGACCAACAGGTTGGAGAATCAAATCCAGGGAAAGCGCAGATGAGCTCCCCCTGTCAGCTCCAGTTCCCCAAGTGGGGACATGAGAGAAGCCTCCCACAAGGATGGTAAAACATCAAAAACATCCAGGCATCCCCTGGGCAACGTCCTCTCAGACAACCAATTATCTCACACCAGAAGCGACTTGCAGTTTCTCAAGTCGCTCCTGACACACATACAAAAAAGTGAAATGGTTTCAGTAATGTCAAGACAGCATGTGCAAAAATGGGTACGGAATATATTGTGAGACTATGAAGAAATTTCACAGGGCCATGCAAAATAAACATCGTGGGAGGCTGGAGTCTCCTTCATGACAATGCATGTCCGCACACCGCTCATGCAACACAAGAGTTATTAACTTCATTTGGTCACAGCCCCAATCTCACACCCAGTGACTATAATCTGTACACTAAATTGAAAGAACACCTCGGTGGAAAACACTTTTCCAACTACAACAAGGTGAAAATCAAAGTGACAAACTGGCTGAAAAAGGTTGAGGGAAACTTCTATGACACAGACATCAAAAACTCATCTCATGTGTGGAAAATAATGTAATACCTATGCTACAATCCTCGTAAGTTTTATTAAAATATATTCATTCTTTGTATTTTAAATAAATCTTGTAACCTGACTTTCCAGATAACCCTCATATTAAATCTTAAATGTAACTGACTTCAAATGTTCATAAATAATCAATGTTAATCAAACCAGGAAATGTGTTTGCACAGAAAATGGAAGATGGCACTAAAAGGACACAAGGCACACATAAAGGCCTTGTACATATCTTGGCTTAAAAGGATGAGAACAAAAATAATCTATGTAAAAGTGACAAACCTCATTTTTGGAATTATAAGACTAGCTGCTATCAAGCCCAATTTCACTAATCCTATCATAGTGTCTGATATGTAATTACAGGAATAGCCAGTTTAGTTTGGATTTGCTCCTCAAGAATATCTAAATACTGTATGCGTAGTCTTTATACTTCCTTTAAGGCAGTGGTTAAAATACGGTCTGTGGCCTCACCGTTACTACACCATTGCAATGAGAGTGACTGGTCTTGCAAAACCCTCTTATAGTGCCGAGGCTTATTAAATATGGTTTTCTGTGGGCGAGTAGTACCCCAAATAACCAAACTGAATCTAAAGTTGACCAAAAACTGATTTGTAACTCTTTTTGTACTAATGTTGGAGAGTGGTCCCTGGTCAAATGGTCCCTGGACAAAAAAGGTTGGGAACCACTGCTTTATGGGCGGTTTTATATATCAGCATGTAAGATAGCAACAGACAAGAAACAATCCAGGTATGATGCTCATGAATTTAAATTTATGAAAGAAAAATAATTCAACCTTTTTCTACAGAACTAAGAAGAATAAATAGAAATCAAGCTCTATATCACACTGCAGACATATATAAATACACTCAGATTTCTCTAACTAAATTAAGACCAGTGAACTGGCCAGTATAATAATCAACAAATAATCAATGATACATGTGTATACTTACGGGAACTTTCAATGTGATAAAAAATGTCAAATTCTTTGGGGTCTGTAGATACTCGTTTTTCCATAAGTTTTGACATCTTAAACTGATTTAATGTTTCTTCGAGATGTATAATGTTTAGAGAAGACTCTCCAGGAAGCCACTTCCAAAATGCATCTCGTAATAGTTCAGGAACACGACATTCGTTAAAGAAAATAGAAATGACCGCTTTTTGGTTTTTCCCTGCATAAGTCTGTAGAAAGTAAGACGGATAGCCATCCATATAGTACTTTGATCCAGACTGTTTGACTTTTACATTCACTTTCCACCAAGGACCAACGAAGACAAACCGTCCAACCACTTCATACTCCTTTTTGGTATTTTCGTCTTGTATTTTAACTGCAATTATTTAGACGGAGATTGTCAATACAGTCTTAAATTATGCTGATTTTATAATAAATAGTTAATTCACCTTGAAAATGTGTGATCATAGATGCAACTTCATTACAAAACACCAATAGTCCAAGAAACACGTGGTTTTTTTTTTTAAAAAAAAACATTGATATAAACTGATGTTATTTCCACACTGACACGAGAAATGTGAAGAAATAGGAAGTTTTTCCCCTGTCTCCACCCATCCAGCCCAGTTTTCTTTTCTGTGTATGGCAATGAAGAAATTGTGAATGTTGAGAAATCAAAACAAAAAAACAAAACAAAAAAACAAATCTGAAGTGTTGAGAAGTCAAGAAACATAAAAAATAATCTATTTAGAATCATGAATGGCTTATTTTAAGGAAACTTTATTAACTGTCATGATTCCATAGCATAGGGCCAGGGCAGTGGGGTCAAACTGCATTAATTCTACAGTGCAGATGCACCTTAGATCCATGCAAGCTTTAGATTCTCTTAAGTACCTGTTTAGCAAAATAAAAAACTGAATAGCGCATCTTTTAGAATTAATTCAGATTATTATGGGAGTTCTGTGTGGGAAGCTTGCGTCTTTCTGCCATTCCTGCCAGGATATCTATGTTGAGTTCATCGAAACAGGCCCAGGTTTCACACGGAGTGTATAAATACATTTAAAAACATATTAACTATATGTATTACTGTGTTAGTCATTTTGTGTCATTTTGGTTGGTGGTGTGCCCCAGGATTTTGCAGATGTAAAAAGTGTGCCGCGGCTCAAAAAAAGGTTGGGAAACACTGCACTAAGGTCCCTTCCACACAGCCTTATATCCCAGAATATCATAGCAGAAAATCTCACAATATCTGCTTTGAACTCAGATAATGTGGGATTTTCTGCCTTGATATTCTAGGATATAGGGCTGTGTGGAAGAGCCCTAAGAAAATCCAACAAATGCTACATTCAGCTAAGAACAAGAGGGATCCTCTCACCTCTGTAGGAGTCTACCATGTACCATGCAGCTGTGGACAAGTCTACATAGGGACCACCCAACGCAGCAATGCCCAAACATGAATCAAGGAACATGAAAGGCACTGCAGACTAATTCAGCCTGAGAAGTCAGCCATAGGAGAGCACTTGATGAACCAACCTGGGCACAGGTTGAGAACATTTGAGAACATGGAAATGCTGGACCACTCTCACAACCACCATGTCGGACTACACAGAGAAGCCACTGAACTCCACAAGCATGTGGACAATCCAACAGAAAGGAGGGAACCATGAAAATGAACAAAATCTGGCTACTAGTGTTTAAAAAACCATAAAATCAGGACAGTAAATAAAGAGAAACACTAAAAACACAGAGGAATTCCAGACAAGAATCAATCAGGGCCAGCTAACGCCTCCCAACTAAGGATCCCCCAGGCAGCAACCAGCTAGGCTTTGAAGTTGCAAGGCCATTAAATGCTAATCAAGGGTTATTTGAGGGGCCTTCCACATAGCCCTATATCCCAGAGTGTCAAGAGAGAAAATCCCACATTATCTGAGTGTGGACTCAGATAACCCAGTTCAAAGCAGATATTGTTGGATTTTCTGCCTTGATATTCTGGCATATAGGGCTGTGTGGAAGGGCCCCCACAATATCTGCTTTGAACTGGGTTATCTGAATTCACACTACCATGTGGATTAAAGCTGTGTGGAAGGGGCCCTGGGTTTACTGGCAAGGTTTGTTCAGAGGGGTTTGCTAGAGTGTGACTAGCCCAAAGGTCACTTCCATAGGTTCGCTGAGGAGGAAAAGGAAAGGGCCTGAGGCTGTTAGGAATTGTGGGAGTTGGAAGTCCAAAACACCCGGAGGGCCCAAGTTTGCCCATGCCTGATCTACACACTGGAGTGAATGAAGTAGGGTGCCACTTTAAGTGCCAAGGGAATTGTGGGAGTTGTAGTTTTGCAAGGTCTGTCCCCTTCTCAGTTAAAGCGTGCCAAACTATGACTCCCAGGATTCCATAGCACTAGGGGCCCTTCCACACAGCCCTATACCCAAGAATACCAAGGCAAAAAAAACCTGCATTATCTGCTTTGAACTGGGTGATCTGAGGGCCCTTCCACACAGCCCTATATCCCAGAATATAAAGGTAGGAAAACCCACAATATCTGCTTTGAACTGGAATATCTGAGTCCACACTCAGATA
>JARBWK010000009.1:73549200-73971723 GCA_030556195.1 Anolis apletophallus | reverse complement strand
TGAAATAGGCATGATTGAAATCACTTATGAATACACCTGTACTGTATATGATCCCATGTGCGTGTCTCCTGTTGTTCCTTTTTGCCCATGGCTTTGCATTTCTTGTGAAATCTGTAATCCTTTATCACTGACCACAGTGCTTCCTAGGTTTTTTCCCCCTTATAAGTTTTTCCGTCCAGTCAGATATACTTTCTCCATAAGCCTCTATATATATCAGTGCTTCTCAGCCTGTGGGTCCCCAGATGTTTTGGCCTTCAACTCCCAGAAACCCTAATGATTTCTGTTTCGGCCAAAACACCTGGAGACTCACAGGTTGAGAACCACTGCTCTGTATCAATAGTTCCCAACCTTTGGTCCTGCAGGTGTTTTGGACTTTAACTCCCAGAAATCTCAGTCAGTTAACCAGCTGTTAGGACACCTGGAGGACCTACATTTGGGAATCACTGCTCTATATCCTTACAGCGCTTTCCCATTCTTACCAGTATTGTACTCCTGAAAATACTGACATGCAGCACAGTTACCATTCAATTCTAAGGGTAGTAGTTGAATCATCATAAATTCAACCAGTTTAGAAAAGTTGATCAGTTTAGAAAAGTGCACCCAGAAGCCACAAGTTATAGGTCGATTTACCTGCATTTCACTTAATTCACTCACACTCTGACAGAACATAGCAGATCACAAAAGGAATTAAAACAATGAACTAATTATTGGACAGATCAGAATGAATGTTTGCTTGTTTACAATCAATTCTGCTCTGTATTTATTGATTCATTTCAGTCTAGCTTTGTTTGATGTTCAGTATAGACTCCTTTCACCAGCTAAATAGAAATGAGACTGTCATTAATTCTGGAGAGTAGACACTGAATAGGTACTAAGATTGCCAGTGAAATAAGGTACAAGGTTCCTGCATCTTTAAGGGTGGTAAAAGAGGCAACACCTGTTGAAATTTCCTCCTCCTCACAAGCCTTAAAGGTACAAGAGCCCTGTCCCTTATGTCAACTACCATCTCCTGCTAAGTACTCAAGGGCTTGAGGTTTGTTAAAACAATTTATTTATTTATAGTATTTATATTCTGCACTTCTCACCCCGCAGGGGACTCAGGGCGGATTATAATGTACACATACATGGCAAACATTCAATGCCACATAGACACACAACATATAGACAGACAGTCAGAAGCTATTTAACATTCCAGCTTCTGGCCACCAGGGGAGCTGTCGCTTCCTCATTCTTTGCATACTTCCTGGAGATTTTTATGGCCTCATAAATCAGTTAAATTAGCCTCCCCACAAAGTGGTACCTAAATTTTCTACTTGACAGATGCAACTGTCTTTTGGGCTGCAAAGGTCGACAACAAGCTACACAATTTTGGTTGGGAGCTCACTCCGACCCGGGCTGGCTTCGAACTCATGACCTTTCGGTCAGTAGTGATCTTAATGTGGCTGACTCCCAGCCAGCTGCGCCACAGTCCTGGTGCTATTAACTCTGGAGAACAATGAACTCTGGAGAACCTTAAATTGTTAGTGAAAAGTTTTAGGCTAGAGTTGCCCAATTTTGTGCCCTCTAGGAGGTAGGTGATGGGGTCGTGGGAGTTGTAATTTGAATATTTTTAGAGGGCAGAAGGTTGAAAACAGCTGTTTTAGCAGCTGGGACTACTAAGTAGGATGTTCACCATGGATTACAGGATTTTCTAGCTCTTGGTATCTGTTTTGATGGCAGTGTTGGGTAGATCAGGACTAGCAACATCTAGAAAAGAGTGTGAAAAGGGCTGCGGTTCAGATTCCCTTTGTTCATGAGCAGGGATGGCAAAGAGAGCATGTCCCCCCTAGGACCCAGCTTTTTAAATAGCCACAAAAAGAGGGCAGGCTTTGAAGATGGATGACTTGATGGAAAAAAATCTCATTAGGCAAGGGGAGACAATATTTTGAAATATAGTATTTAGGAGCCCATAGTTAGGTGGCAGATTGTTTGAATTTCTGGCTCTCTAGCCATTCACCCCAGTTTCTGCCTCACCTGCTGCCTTTCTTTCCTCTTCCAATGATATAACTCCCATGCATTTGGTCAAGGAATTAAGTGTATAAATCCAGAGGCTAGTTTCCAGAGGTTGTGAATGTAACCCATATTCCCTTACTTGTATATTTTAGGCCTCCACTACCAAAAGTATATCTCCCCTGCAAAAAGCAAGAACGAAAAACCCCGTTGTCAGTTGTAAAATTTATGCAGCTAGGAGCAAAGTTAAAAACTAGGAAGTTATTGTGTAGATTAATTGCCTATGATTTGATCAACCCAGATTACTGCCAGTTGAGTAAAGAAGGCAGGCCCCTCCACAACTTGCCCATCCATCAAATTATCGAGTCTCGGGTAGAAAGTTTACTTAGATCAGAACTTCAAATATCCTTTCATCCAACTTCTAACACTTTACTGGAAAACCCCAAAAAGAAATGCATTTTCTCCTAAGCTCTTGAGCCGCCATTTGATTCTCAAGGACCACTCTCAGTTTCCTCTCGTGTAAATAATATTTAAGTAGTTATGCTCATAGGAGGCTCTCAACTGAGGCTTTCATACTGTGTCCTTCGTGAAAGTTTATGGGAAGCCTTGTATTATTATTTTCCTTTGTAGCCCTTCAAGTATTCTCTCTTTTTTACCAAAAAGATTTCATTAAGGAAAAATATGAAATATTAATACAGTGTCTTTCACTTCTTTTTGGAAGCAGCCATAACTTCAAAACACAAAAACCTTTAACTTTGTCATTAGGGAAGGATGTGTGTTGCTCCCTGAAGAATTTAAAAATGATACCAGTGGTGTCCAATATAACAAGTATTGTGAGGGAGATGGAGAGAAGTGATTTATAGGCATACAGAATTTGAATTAATTAAAATTGGCCTAGCCGGATAAGCCTTTCACAGGAAACTACAAGTGATTGAATACTAGAATTAAAGGTGGGTGTAAAAGAATCTGAAATCATTTACTCAGTCGTCAATTAGGCTATTTAAATAAAATAATCTTGAACAGTGCAATAAAGTGTGGGCTAAACAATGTGTAGAATTGCATTTTTAAAAAGGAAGCTTATCTCAGTCTCCATTATCCAAAATTCTCCAGACATAATGTGTTCAGAATTAAGCATTTTTGCATCCGTTTGAGCTAAATCCAACATCTCAGGAGTGGACTAGCATAGTCTGTCCCCCTGATTCAGAAGCAAAGAGGAAGGGATTATATTCACTTCATATTCCATAACTGGAAACAATCTATTGATGATTAACTGGTTTAACCCATTAATCTCAATGGTTAAGTTAAATACCCTATATACTCGAGTATAAGCTGACCCGAATATAAGCTGAGGCACCACAAAACACTCAGAAAACTTATGGACTCGAGTATAAGCCAAGGGTGGAAAATGCAACAACTACTTGTCATATTTCAAAATAAAAACAGATACCAATAAAATTACATTAATTGAGGCATCGGTAGATTTAATGTTTTTGAATATTACCTAAAACTAATTTAAGATACATAAAACTAATTTAAGATAATGATTTAAACTATGATTAAATCATTATTCTTACCTCCTTCAATGTAAATGTGCTTACGCATCCCTCCAATAATCACCATAGTTTATTTTAACTATACATTTTGGGGAAAATGCTGTGTGTATATGAATAAGGAAAAGTGGGAAAGACTGTCTTGGGAAGGGCGTGTGAAAGAAGGACTGGAAACATGAAAAGGTTGGAAGGGGTGATTGAAAAAGTAGGAAAAGGAGATGGAAAAGAGGTAGCTGGAAAAGTCGAACAGATTGTGGTGGGAAGGGGGCAACTGATGAACAGATGTGAAAGGGGGGCTGGAAACTGGGAAAGGTTGGAATAGAAAGGGGGCTGGAAAAGTGGGAAACACCCCAGTCTACAGTGTGAGGGGGATTGTGAAAAGTTGGGGAAATTGGGGTGGGAAAGAGGAGCAGCTGAAAAAGATTGGGATGGGGAAAAGAAGATCACAAAATGAGCAAAACTGGGGTGCAAAAGTGGGGCTGGAAAGATGGAAAGATTGGAGTGGGAACGGGGCAAGTGGAGAAGTGGGAAAGGGGGCTGGGAAAATGGGAAAGACGGGTGAGAACGGGGCTGGGAAAGTGGGAAACTGCAGTGGGAAAAAGTGGCAAGACTGAAATGGGACAAAGGGGTTGAAAAGTGGGAAAGGCTGGGATGGAAAGCGAGCTGGAAAGTAGGGGCTGGGGATAGTAAAGACTGGGTAGGAAGAGAGACTGAGGAGGGAAAGGGGTGCTGGAAAAGTGGGGAAAAACAGGTGGGAAGGGAGGAAGTAGGAAGGACTGATGAGAGGAAACTGTGCGGCCTCTCCTCCCTTCTTGGCACAGCAAGAGAAGAGGAAGGTGCATGAGAGAGGATAGTAAGGTGCTCAGCTTTTCCTCCTCTCTTGGCACAGTGACTTCTTTCAGCCCCACACCTTCCCGCCATGACCCTCAGTCAAGTATAAGTTGGGGGGGAGGTTTCAGCCTTAAAAAGGGCTGAAAAACTAGACTTACACTCAAGTATATACAGTAATAGGTACAAGAACAAGCTCCTAGTAAAACATGTTAGTTTATGCTAAAACCCCAAACGAAAACTCAGTGACACTTAAAATGCTTCTTTGGCTCAGCTGTGATATTAACTAAACATCTATTCAGAATTTATCCCAGTGTGGGAATGTTAACTTATGTTTATTGTTACTTTTCTTGAAATAAATGTTTCTGTGGGCTGAAAGGCTATCATATAAATTGAGCAACTCATAGCACAGTTACCTACGATGGGGATAATGGTGAGGGTAGCAGTGATACAAACAGTCTGTTGGTGCCTTACTGTGAGATTTCATAAAGCAGTCTCCCAGTAACCACAAATACTTAATATCTATGCTCTGGCAGAGTTCAGAAGGATTGGGCAGAAAAGCAGGAATTGGATAAAGTCCAATAGAATGAACTACAATGCTTACCACACAGGAAAAGTGAGAAATAGCTATGAAGCTGGGGGAACCTTTCATTCAGTGATCCATCAGAGACTAATGAAAAGGGGGAGAAAAATATGCCCATCACATATAGCTGAATTACAATACAGACGCTATTTACTAAGCATAAAATAAAGTTCGAGACTCCTAAGCACTGAAAGATGCATAGTTTGCAAAATGGCAAACCACATCATGGAAATATTGTGAACACGAGAGGTTAGAATATTAATCAATTGAGTTACTGTTGCTGAAACAACAGCCCACTTTATTCTTGACCAGGTAATTTAAACCTTTCTTCGCCCATTTCTTGAGGGAGGGGGCACCAACTAATATCCCTCATTGGTTTTGGGAGAGCGAGCCCAGAAGGTGGTTGCCATTTACTGCTTGAGCATTGGCTGCTGGGGATCCACAGGGTTCCCCTTTGCCCCTCATGCTGCTTAGAGAGTAAGTTAAATCACTGGGAGAGGTTCCTGGAATTTTGGGGTTCAATGCCGTCAGTTTGCTGATGACACCTACCTCTAACTCCCCACTTCAGTCCAAGGACATTATTTTGCTTTTAAACTAGTGCCTGGATGGGATGGGGGCAAACAAATAGACACAACAGAAGTGCTTCAAGGCAGGCAGGGAAATGGGATTCACCCTGTGTTACATGAAACCATGCTTCCCTTGAAAACACAAATTGGTTTGAATGTACTCCTAGGCCTCTTCCACACAGTTGTATAAAATCCACATTGAACTGGATTATATGGCAGTGTGGACTCAGATAATCCAGTTCAAAGCACATATTGTGGATTATCTGTCTTGATATTCTGAGTGTTAGGGCTGTGTGGAAGGACCCCTAGACTCAGCCTTGAACCTTGATGCTCAGGTTTCATTGGGCTAAGAGTACATTTGCACAATTAAAATAGTTTGCCCACTGTATTTGTTCCTAGTTGTGTCTGACTTGGCTATGGTGATGCCTGCCTCTGGTATATTCCATCTGGGGCAGTAAAAAAAAGTGTGGAAATTTCATGTAGTCCATTGAGCTGCAACAAGTTGACAGGGGCTAGAGAAAGCACATGACTCACCAGTAATATTTGCTCAATTCAAAATACTGGTTGTGACCTATAAAGGCCAGGACTATCTGAAGATCTGTCCGTTCCCATATGAATCTACTCACACTCTTAAGATTCTTGTTGGAGGCACTGCTCTCAATCACATCATCCCATTTAAAGGAATATTTGATGAGAGCATGGGAGATGGCCTGTGGCAGCTCTAAGACTCCGGAACTCCCTACCTGTGTTATCCTTTTGTTAAGGAGGAGAAGACTGTTGTATTCCAGTAGGTATTCAGTCATGTACATGTAAAACCAATTGTTTTACACATACATGACGTTCTGTTTTCAGATCTCATCACACTAGAGCAGGGGTCGGGAACTTTTTGATTCAGAGAGCCATGAAAGCAAAATATTTGGAAATTTATTTCAGTGAGAGCCATATAATATATATATATATAACTAGCTTGGGGACCCGGCGGTGCCCGGGTCATTTGAGAAGTGCAGCAGGGTGTAGAGTGGGTTATGGGGGCTCTGTGTGCCAAGTTTGGTCTTGATCCATCATTATTGGGAGTTGCAGTGGCATCATAAAATTACTGAAGGTAGTGCAAGTCCCATCATATCTGGTCCACCCTCCCCCAAAGTGTAGTAGGATGTAGATTGGGTCATGGGGGCTCTGTGTGCTAAGTTTGGTCTGTATTGGTGAATGGATGAGGGTTGCATTGTTTTTAGGAAGTGAGTGAAGGTACTTCAAGTCCCATCATCCGTGGTCAAAACTGCACCAGGATGTAGACTGGGTCACACAAAACTGCACCAGGATGTAGAGTGGGTCATGAGGGCTCTGTGTGCCAGGTTTGGTGTTGATCAGTCATTGGATTAGGTTTGTTGCAGTCTTGGAAAGTGAGGGAAGGTGCTGCAAGTCCCATCATCCATGTTCTGCCCCCCTCCAAACTTCAGTAGGATGTAGAGTGGGTCACTGGGGCTCTGTGTGCCAAGTGTGGTCTTTATCGGTGTTTGTTGGGGGCCACAGTGGTCTGTGGGAACAGAGGGGTGTGTAAGTACTACAAATCCCATCATCCATTGTCAGTCCTCCCCCAAACCTCACCAGGACGTGAAGGCAGTCATGGGGGTTATGTATGCCAAGTTTGGTCTCAATCAGTGATTGGATGAGGGTTGCAGCATACTTGGGAAGTGAATAGAGGTACTTCAAGTCCCATCATCCATGGCCCACCCTCCTTCGATCTGCACCAGGATGTAGAGTGGGTCATGAGGGCTCTGTGTGGCAGGTTTCGTGTTGATCAGTCATAGGATTAGGTTTGTAGCAGTCTTGGAAAGTGAGGGAAGGTACTGCAAGACCCATCATCCATGTTCTGGCCCCCTCCAAACTTCAGTAGGATGTAGAGTGGGTCACTGGGGCTCTGTGTGCCAAGTGTGGTTTTTATCAGTGTTTGTTGGGGGCCACAGTGGTCTGTGGGAACAGAGAGGTGTGTAAGTACTACAAATCCCATCATTCATTGTCAGTCCTCCCCCAAACCTCACCGGGACGTGAAGGCAGTCATGGGGTTTATGTATGGCAAGTTTGGTCTCGATCAGTGATTGGATGAGGGTTGCAGCGGACTTGGGAAGTGAGTAGAGGTACTTCAAGTCCCATCATCCATGGTCCACCCTCCTCCGAACTGCACCAGGACGTAGAGTGGGTGATGGGGGCTGTGTGTGCTAAGTGTGGTCTGTTTTGGTCGTTTTTGGTTGCGTCAGTGGTCTGTGGGAACAAAAGTGTTTGAAAGTACTACAAATCCCAAAATCCGTGGGTCATGTCCCCCGAACCGCACCAGGACTTAAAGGGGGTTAGGGGGGGTTATGTGTACCAAGTTTGGTGCAGGTCCATCACCCGCGCTGGTCGCTGTGGCCTGTGAAAGTGCCCGCGTTGGTCGCTGTGGCCTGTGAAAGTGGCTGCCACATATCTGCCCTTCTGCCCTCCCGCCCTCCCGCCCTCCGCACACATACAAACATTCCGCTTTATAATGGTATACAGATATACAGATACAGATATACAGTAGTGTAAGACTGAATTCAACTAAATGTGAGTATATACGTACATACTATGAGAAAAGGATTCCCCCGGCAGAATGACAGGACTGCACCAGGACGTAGAGTGGGTGATGGGGGCTGTGTGTGCTAAGTGTGGTCTGTATTGGTCGTTTTTGGTTGCGTCAGTGGTCTGTGGGAACAAAAGTGTTTGAAAGTACTACAAATCCCAAAATCCATGGGTCATGTCCCCCGAACCGCACCAGGACGTAAAGGGGGTTAGGGGGGTTATGTGTACCAAGTTTGGTGCAGGTCCATCACCCGCGCTGGTCGCTGTGGCCTGTGAAAGTGCCCGCGTTGGTCGCTGTGGCCTGTGAAAGTGGCTGCCACATATCCGCCCTTCTGCCCTCCCACCCTCCCGCCCTCCGCACACATACAAACATTCCGCTTTATAATGGTATACAGATATACAGATACAGATATACAGTAGTTTAAGACTGAATTCAACTAAATGTGAGTATATACGTACATACTATGAGAAAAGGATTCCCCCGGCAGAATGACAGGACCCTTCAGACCTGGCTCTGCAAAAGGCATGCTCAGGACTCTGGGAAGGAAGAGAAGACGGAAGGAAGGGGGAAAGAAGGAAAGAAAGGAAGGAAGGAAGGAAGAATTAGGAGAGGAAGAAAGAAAAGAACCAACTATGGAAAAGGAAGAAAAGAAAAGCAGGAGAGAGACAAGGAGGGGAAAAGAAAGAAGGCAATGAGAAGGGAGGAAAGGGTGGGGGAAAGAAAGGAAAGAGAGTGAGGAAAAAGTAAAATATTGAAGGGAAAAGAAGAAAATAAAGAAGGAGAGGGAAGTGAATTTGCGTCACCCCTCCCTGCTGCATGCTGGGAAACCAAGGCCCGGGCTACTCTGAAGAGCCAGATGCAATAATGAAAAGAGCCACATCTGGCTCCAGAGCCATAGGTTCCCTACCCCTGCACTAGAGTATCAATCCACTTTAAATCTGCCTCCTGTAGAATTCTGGAGTTTGTAGTTTAGAGAGGGGCCTTTAAACTGCTCAGCCAGAGAGGCTCTTGGCCTCCCTAAACTACAAACCCCAGAATTCTGCAGTTGTATTTTAGTTGTATTTCCTTTTACTCTGTAAACAGCCTTGAGTCCCTTGCTTGGGCAGAAAGGTGTAGACCAGGCCTGTCCAACAGGCGCCCCGTGGGCCATACACGGCCCGCCAGCCCCTTGGACGCGGCCCGCCTACCCTCCTGGAAGAAATAATATTTTGGGGGGGGGGGAATTTTCCAAAAAAATTTCCCGGAAAACATTCGGGCGGGCCGGGGGGCTCGCGGGCATGCGCGGCAGGGCAGGAGCGGTGAGGTGCCCTCCACAGCGGCCAGCGACATGGCAGTGCGAGGAGCCAATAGGCGCTGGCTCGCGCGCATGGGCCAACCAATGATGCGGCATGGGCGGGCGGCGGCATGAGGAAAGTGGAAGGCTGTGGTGAAAGAAAATAGCGCTGAGCTCGAAAACGGAGCAGAGCGCCGCCGCCTCCTCCTCCTCGGGAGGGAAGAGGGGCTCAGCGGAGTCCGAACGAAGGAGGGGAGGAAGGGAGGCTGGGGCCGGTTCGAAGCAGGGCAGCTGGGGCTTCCTTCCTTCAGCGGTGAGTGTGGCTGAGGGGAAGGAAGGAAGCCCGGGCTGCTCTGCTTCGAACCAGCCCCAGCCTCCCTTCCTCCCCTCCTTTGTTCAGCCTTCGCTTTCCTCTCACCCAAGCAGGCCACCCTCGCCGGGAGAGAAGAGGAAGAGCTGGGAGCAGCGGCAGCAACGGTGGCCTGTTTGGGTGAGAGGAAAGCGAAGGCCAATGGGGGGAAGGGAGGAAGGGGAAGGGAGCCAAGAAGCAGAGCAGCCCGGGCTTCCTTCCTTCCCCTCAGCCACACTCACTGCCGAAGGAAGGAAGCCCCAGCTGCTCTGCTTCGAACCGGCTCCTCCTCCCCTCCTCCCCTCAGCCTTGCTTTCCTCTCACCCAAGCAGGCCACCATCGCCAGGAGAGAAGAGGAAGAGCCGGGAGCAGCAGCGGCGATGGTGGCCTGTTTAGGTGAGAGGAAATCCATCCATCTATCCATCTATCCATCTATCTATCTATTTATCTATCTATCTACCCATCTCTCTATCCATCCATCTACCCGTCTATCTTATCTATCTACCTATCTATCCATCCATCTACCTTTCTATCTACCTATCCATCCATCTACCTATCCATCCATCCATCCATCCATCTCTCCATCCATCTATCTACCCATCTATCTGTCTTATCTATCTATCCATCTATCCATCCATCTACCTACCTATCTATCCATCTACCATCCCTCCCTCTCCCCTTACTTAAATATAGCCGGGGAGGGGGCGGAGCCGGGGAGGGGGCAGAGCTGTGGAGGGGGTGGAGCCAGGGGAGGGGCAGGGTGTGGGCGGAGCTGGGGGCGGAGGCAGACCCTTAGGCCCCCCAGGTGATCAGTGACCGGAATTCCGGCCCCTGGTCCGGTAGAAGTTGGACAGCCCTGGTGTAGACAATGATTCTTGGTAGTTTCCAACCTGATGGCAACAATATTTTACATCTATTTAGTATATGGCACCCCCAGTGGCACAGTGGGTTCAACCGCCGAGCTGCTGAACTTGCTAACCGAAATGTCGCAGATTCGAATTTGGGGAATGACGTGAGCTCCCGCTATTAGCCCCAGCTTCTGCTAACCTAGCAGTTAGAAAACATGCAAATGTGAGTAGATCAATCGGTGCCACTCCAGTGGGAAGGTAATGGCGCTCCATGCAGTCATGCTGGCCACATCACCTTGGAGGTGTCTACAGACAACACTGGCTCTTCAGCTTACAAATGGAGATGAGCACCAACCCCCAGAGCCAGACACGACTGGACTTAATGTCAAGGGAAAACTTTTATCTTTACTATTTAATATGCATGGTTGTGACATTGCTAAAGATGTTTGTGAGCCAGACATAGTATGCAGTCCACTAAGACCAACTCTGTGGCCTGTCATGGGTATCCATTTTAACTGCTCTACACATTTGTCTCCAAACCTGTTGCCACCATTGGAGCTGTGCTGGCGCTGTGGTTGCAGGGTAATGACTGGCTTTCTCCCCCAGTATGTTAGTGCTCCCAATAGCCTACCTACCAGATAGCAATCCTTTCTAAAGTTTATGACACACCACTGTGGCTTTTGGTTTCTTTTTTCCCTGACATTTAAATCCAGGGTTTTGTTTGAAACATTATTGGCATTTATAGCAAGCTATGACCTTATGACCTCACAACCTCTGAGGATGCTTGCCACAGATGCATGCGAAACGTCAGGAGAGAATGCTTCTAGAACATGGCCATATAGCCTGAAAAACCTACGAGAACCCTATGTCCTTATAGTTTGGCATGTTTTTCCATTCTGACCTGGATGGGAAAGTGTTTGCTTTTTGATATTTAGTGCAGTTTCAGTGCAGAGCAGAAATTCTTAAGTTAAATTTTTTAATTCACCTATGTCCCTAATCAATCATTTTTCTTGCTCTTTCCCAGCATTGGGATTATAAATTGGAAGGTAAACCAAGCCCGGTGTCATTATTTAATATTATTCCATTAATTTCAGTGGATGAATTTGGCCTGCTTGAAGACCAGTACAGCATTTTTCATGCAAGCAATGCGACGTTTTCATAGTTATAGTCATGCCAGTATAAATGGCTAAAATTAACTAGCAGGGTCCATCCATCATGCAGGCTCAGTTCTCTAGTGTATCCCGTCTATGCTTACACAGCATAAACCGAGTAAAAGTGAATATCCCCATGGTTTCTTCCCTGTCCCTGGCTAGATGGGAAGCAGAAGCCTTTGAGCTGAACCTTTTTCATTACATAATGTGACTTTTCAAGTTGTGGCATTGGCTTGTCTGTGTTAAAATGAAAATGTATGACTAGCTCTCTAGCAAATTCAGAGTAAAATCTAATGGCAAAGTGCCATTTCATCCAACTGCAACTGTTACTGCCGGGTTGTTTCTACCTATGGGACTCCTGTGGAAGATTTATCTCTTTGCAGAACAAGTCCCATGAACTGCAACTCAGCAGTTTCTGCCAACAAGTGCCAGCCACACCAGCTGTAGCAGATCTGGGACCTGGCAGATAAAAATAGTTGTGGGTGGGTGGGCAGTCTAGGTATCGCTGGGGTTACCTTTTGGAGGGAGCCACTTCAGAGGACTATTTAATTTTTGGTTGGTTTATATCCTGTCTTTCTCTATGGAGCCAGGGATCCTCAAACCTTTTGAGCCGAGTGCCAGTTCACAGTCAATCTGACTGTGGAGGGCCAGACCAGTGTTTTTCAACCTTTTTTGAGCCGCAGCACATTTTTTACATTTACAAAATCCTGGGGCACACCACCAACCAAAATGACACAAAATGTCATTTGGGAATTGTACCGTAGTTGCTGGGAGTTATAGTTCACCCGCAATCAAAGAGCATTCTGAACTCCACCAATGATGGAATGGAATCAAACTTCCCACACAGAACTCCCATAACCAAGAGAAAATACTATAAGAGTTTGGTGGGCAGTGACCTTGAGTTTTGGAGTTATAGTTCATCCAGAGAGCACTGTGGATTTGGTTTTGGTTTACCTCCAAATAAAAACTACAAGGCCCTCACAGGAGATTAGAGAAGGAAAGAAGGATTAGAATCCCACTCAGCATCCCTAAAATGTGGGAAAAAAAGAAAAAGAAAAAAAAGAGAAGGAAATATTAAATCACCAGAAGAGTATGAAATACAAGAAAACAGTATTGCTGATCCCACTATGGAAGACCAAACAGAGAATGAGATGTTTAGCTGAGAGGCTAGATAATGAAACAATGTAGAATAATAATGCAAAGGAACTTTCCTTCATTTTCTATGTTTTTTTTGGTGCTCCCTTAAAACCACGGTAAGGACAGTTCCCATGAAGCTCGAAAGATACAATCTTATACTTATAAAAGAATAAAGGCAAGAGGAAAAGATTAATAATTTACTGGATTAGCTATGATAGAATGTTGGTAATAAAGCAGTTTTGGTACTTTCTGTGGAGGAGAAAGGTCAGAGAGTGATGCTGCACACGTGTAGAGCTTTGAAAAGTGGGTTTCTGTGCCAAGAATCAGGCAGGCACTTGCTCCGTGAATATAACACTGTGATTGGTGCTTCTAATCAATGCTATGATTTGTTAAAGTACACCCCGTGCCTAGTGTGAGGTAACGTAGGCTCAGATTGGTCTAACAGTACAGGATGTGTTATTTGGTGACGTTAGTGCCAAAGGGAGAAGAACTGCGCATGTACAGAGGGATTCTGCCCCATCCGTTGCTGGCAAGGAAAGGCAGAAATGAAATGTTGCTAATCGGGGACATGGGAGTCCCGGCCACTGATATGTACTGTGAGAAAGAACTAACTTAGAAATGTTCATTGTTCTAACACATAGGTGGGGTTTTGAGATGTGATGCTAATGGAAATGTAATGTTTTATTGGATCAATGAAATGCCATGTAGCACCAGCCAATTATGATTGTGTAAAATCCATGAAGGAGGGCGGGCTTTTTGGAGATGCCGCCATGGGGGTATATATGCTTTGTACTGAGATTGACCGGGGCCGTTTGCCCCTGATTAACAGCTTGTTCTGTTTGGCAACCCCACCAGCTGGTGTTATCAATAAACCTCTTTGATTTCACACGAGCAGTGAAGTTGTTGCGTGTTTCCTCATCCCTGCTGCCCGCACGTCTGCGCGCCTGTTTGGTAAGAAGTCATTTGCCAATCCGGAGTTCCATAACTCCCTAATTTGCTGCTTCAGTAAAGGTATTATAAATGACAGACTATACTTTGATTAATGAATATAATGAAGAATATAAACTAAGTAACAAGAATGAGTAGAGTACGTCTGTCAGATATTCAATTCTAGAGTAAGAGCACAGAGGAAACCTCATGTATAAAGAAAGAGTGAAGAATATATGTAATAGTGTGGAACTAGAATGGAAGTCAACATATCCTGTTACCCTTTTTCCTTTCCCCTCTTCCTATTGTGTTCATGTATGTTTGATAAAATGGAAACTTTCAATAAAAAGTACCTTGACAAAAAAAGAGTTTGGTGGGCATTGACCTTGAGTTTTGGAGTTGTAGTTCACCTATATCCAGAGAGCACTGTGGACTCAAACAATGTTGGATCAGGACCAAACTTGGCAAGAATACTCAATATGCCCAAATGCGAACACAGATGGAGTTTGGGGAAAATAGACCTTGACATTTGGGAGTTGTAGTTGCTGGGTGTGATGAGGTGGTTTTGTATGTGTGTTGGGATGTTGGGATGGTGTGAGCCGGAAAGGGCTGATATTAAGGGCAAGTCTTGGCAGGGAGAGCAGAGTTGCCATAGCAACGTGACTGTGAGACAGAAGTGGGAGGAGTCAACAGCTTCTGCCAGAGCCAGGAATAGAATTCTGAGAGAGAGTCAGTTGGTGCCTAACTGTCAAGCCAGAAGGGTCTGTTAGATTCTGCTCTGAGGAGAGGAGTAGGAATCACGTTGTTGAAACTGCAGGGAAGCAGTTAGTCTTAGGAAAAGACAATTTTCAGTGTAGGTTAGGCCTGAGAGGCTGACCTGTAGCAGTTGACTGTCAGACCAGCTTGAGGAGAGAGCAGGTTCTGAGTAGTCGGTTTTAGAGCTGTGAGGAGCAGTTCTAGTGAGCTGAGCTTGCGAGCCAGCTGGTTTTATGTAAAGCCTGAGGGCTAAATATAGACAAAGTGTCTTTAAAAGGCCAGAGTGCCTATATGTTGAGATAGAGAGAAGCTGATCTAGCTGAGTAGTAGCAATAGTTAAACATTTCGGAAGTGTTATAAAAAGTACCAAACTAAGCTTTTGATAAGAAAATGATATATTTATAGCACAATCTGATTATAGTTACAAAATCAGATTGATGCAAGCCTGTTAATGCCTCTCAAAAGATACACAGCAAAAGGTCTGGGGAACAGAGCTTGTTAGGCTTAGACCAATAAAATACACAGCCTTATCCTTCTCCCTTAAAAACGCAGCATGCTAATAATTAGTCCAGACAAGAGAGTTAAAGTCAAAAAGGTTTACTTACAAACAAAGCTTGCATGATGTAAAATATCATGCAGGTACAGCATTGCAGAAGAGGGCTCAAAATGGCAAACAAACCTCTCTTCTCAAAAGTTACATCAGGAGACAGAAAAAGAGTGTGAAGAAGTAGGAAGTGACAAAACAGGAAATTACAAAAGGTACATCCCCCTTTTACAGCCTTGCAGCAAACAGGAAGTGAATGTGTGTTCAGATTGATAATTCCAACAGCCCTCCTCAATCGTACACACATTTCTTAAATCAGCCCCATCTTGACACGTAGGTCCTGAAAACCATCTCTTGGTAGTGGTTTGGTTAATATGTTCGCTACCATCTGTTTCGTTGGACAATATGACAACTCAATCATGCCATCTTGTGTGAGTTTGCGCACACTATGATATCTAATTCCAATGTGCTTAGTGCGCATCATCACCTTTTCTGACTTGGCAAACTTGATACAACTTTGATTGTCCTCAAATACTTGGATTGGCTTCTGCTCGTCTATTTCAAAATCAACCAGAAGTTGATGAAGCCACAGAAGTTCATCTGATGTCAAAGAAACAGCTATGTATTCTGCTGCAGTTGTCGATTTAGCTATCAGTTCTTGCTTCCGACTAGCCCAAGAGATAGGACCATCTCCGTATAAGAAAAGAAATCCACTGACCGACTTGCAGTCCGAAGAATCTCCAGCCCAATCCGAGTCTGAGAAACAAACTAGCTTTGGTTCATTATTAGCTGGCAGTTTTAACTGTAAGTCCATCGTACCTTTCAAGTATCTTATCACCCTTTTCACAGCAATCCAATCTTTCTGAGTAGGTGCACTGACCTTCCTGCTCAGAATTCCAACAGCCGATGATATATCTGGTCTTGTGTTGGTTGCTAAATATAAAAGTTTTCCAATTGCTGTTCTGTACTGGTCATTGGTTGGCAAAAGTTCACTTTCTCCATTGTTTCTCAAGAAGTCTGTGACCATTGGTGTTGCAACTGGATTTGCGTCTTGAAGTCCAGTAACCTGCAACAGGTCAATAATCTTCTGTTTCTGGCTCAAGAGAAATGATCCATCTTCTTCTCTCTTGATCTGAATTCCAAGATAATAAGAAACATCTCCAAGTTCCTTTATCTCAACTTGCCTGCTCAAATGACGTACAACTTCTGTGTAGTCCTGATTTGAGTGCGATGCTATGACCAGGTCATCAACATATCTCAGAATGAAGCAACTATGACCATTTTTCACTCTGGTGTATAGACATTGATCTGCTTCTCCTTGCTTGAAACCCAATTGCTTCAGCATCTCATCCAATTTCTGGTTCCACGCCTTGGCGGCTTGGCGAAGTCCATAGAGACCTTTCCTAAGCTTGCAGACAAGGTTAGGTCTCCTCTTGTCTTCGAAACCAGGTGGCTGTTTCATATACAGGTCTTCAGTGATCTCACCATGCAAGAATGCAGTCTTGACATCTAGGTGTCTCACTGTCATCTTCTTCGAAGCTGCTATACTCAGTAGTAGTCTCATGGTGCTGTGCTTCACTACAGGTGCAAAGGTCTCGTCAAAATCAATTCCATACTTCTGTGAGAATCCTTGTGCAACCAGTCTTGCTTTGTAACGTTCGATTCTTCCTTCTGAGTCTTGTTTCAACTTGAACACCCATCTGCAGCCAATAGCTTTCTTTCCTGGTGGAAGTTCAGTAAGAGTCCAAGTCTCATTCTTGTACAAAGCATCTATTTCTTCCTCTGCAGCTTTCTTCCATTGTTCAGCTTCTGAAGAAGGTAGCATGTTGATTTCTTCTATGATAGATGGCTCACTGGGTAACGTTGACTTTGCAATGTAGGTCAGACGTAAGGGTGGCACGCCTCTGTTGGGACGCAATGAATATCTGGGAGCTTGTTCTGGAAGATGGTCTACCTCCGCAGACCCTTCTGATCCATCACTCGCCTCACCATCATCATCTTCGGGCCCTCCTGTCTGCGTACTGCCTGTATCGTCTGCAACGTATACTTCCCATCTATGGACAAAGTCTGGCTCCATTTCCAGCTCGTCAATTGAAGAAATCTCTTGTGCATTGCTCATGGACTCCACAAGCTGTAAAGTAGCACACTCTTCTTCATACGAAGAATCAAGCACAGTCCCTCTCAAGTTGACTTTGCTTCGCTCATCAAAGTGTACAATGTGGCGAACGGACACTTCACCTGTCTCAAGGTTCATCACTCTGTAGCCTTTGTTTGCTGGTGCATATCCGACCAAGATAGTCTGTTCAGATCTTTGGTCCAGCTTGTTTCTCTTCTGTTTTGCTACATAAGCATAAGCTATGCTACCAAATTTCTTGATTCACCGTACACTTGGTGCATATCCATTCCATACTTCAAAAGGAGTGTTCATGGTGCCCTTCGTAGGCAAGCGGTTCTGTTGATAAGCAGCAGTTGCAAGGGCCTCTCCCCTCAAACAGACTGGCAACTGGGCTTCTGCTAACATGCACCTTGTCATCTCGACGAGAGATCTCATTTTTCTCTCCGCTACTCCGTTTTGTTGAGGAGTGTAGGCTACACTTTTGATGTGTTGAATTCCATTCTCTTGAAGGAATCTCTGTGTGCGGTGCAGTGTATTCACTACCACAATCCGTCTGAATGGCCTTTGGTGTGCATTCAAACTTGGTCTTCACCATAGCAACATATCTCTGCAGCATGTCCTGAGCCTCTGACTTGTTCTCCAAAATGTAAACAACACAGTATCTTGAAAAATCATCCAGGAACAAAACAAAATAGTGGTTTCCACCTGTTGAAGGTACATTAAAAGGACCACAAATGTCTCTGTGAATGAGATCTAGAACCTTGGTAGATCTCCTCTCCATTTTAACTGGGAAAGAAGGACTCACTGCCTTCTGCTGAATGCAGGTCACACACTTGTTGAAAGTTGTGTTGCCGATTTCCAAATTTGTAGCCAACTTGTTCTTCTGCATTTGAAGAATTGCATTTACATCTCTGTGTCCAAAGCATTTATGCCACAGTTCAAGGGCATTATCAGCCTGTGTGTTAACCATGTTGGCTTGACCAGATTTAACACATAGTTCATAAATTCCATTATTCTCAAAGGCTCTAGCATATAATACATTGTCCTTTGAAATATTACTTTCTCCATTTTTAAAAAGAATTTAAAAACCTTTCTTATCCATGGCACTAACACTTAGCAGATTTGCATGTAAAGATGGCACATAATAAGCATCCAAAATCTTAGTTTCAACAATTCCTTTAGGTAAATCACATTTAACAGTACAATCCCCTGAACCCAGGATTTTAATAGGTCTACCATCAGCAGTATTCAAATTTCCTCTAACATTTTGGTTCAATGCAACAAAATTCACAGATTCATAAGTGCTGTGCTGTGTACACCCTGAATCAATGATCAATGTATCAGCCTTATCTTTAGTTCCATTTGTTGCTAAAGCAGTCTCAATTGCTAAGAGACCTTTGTGATTTGGCCTATTTCCTGCAGATTTTTCTGAATAATGGTTCTTCTCCTGACTTTCTTGTCTCTTGCCACTAAATGGCGCACAGTCTTTCTTAGGAAATCTACAAAATTTGGCTACGTGACCGTAACAGCCGCAATTGTAGCAACTCCGCCCTTGTGGGTTGTACTTTGAAGCTCCTCTCTTTTGAGTCTGGTTGCTATTCACATAGTAACTTGATGCATTGTCTCTTGGACATGCGCCCTGTGAACAACTATCTTTGTCTCCACAAAATTCCCTAAGTCTAGAAACAACAGTTTCAAAACTTATTTCTGAGGAACCTTCGATCGAAGCAGTAAAAGAGTCAAAACCTTTCCCCAAAGTTACAAGCAGGAAAGTAATTTGGTGTACATCTTTAAATTCCAGTCCTGTAAGCCTAAGTTTATCCATTAACTCTGAGAAATTCTCTAGATGCTTTTCACAATCCTTCTTATCCTTCAGCATTATTCTAAGAAGTCTTCTAAGACTGGCTATAGCACTCTTTATCGTAACTTGCCCATATTGCTTCTAAAATCAACGCTTCTAAAATCTCTTTAGCAGTCTTACATTCCCTTATATATATCAACTGTGTATCTTTAAGAGTAGCAGAAATAAGGAATTTAGCCCGTGCATCTTTCTTTTTCCAATTTTTAGACTCTCTAGATTCTTCTTGTGGGCATTCTGTATCTATACATTCTCTTAAATCTTCAGAATCCAGCATCAAATGTATTCTGTCTGACCAAAATGAATAAGAGACATGGTCCAAATTTGTTCTAAAACCTAAGATTCCCTCTTTACGCTCCATCTCTGCCTAACAAAGATCCAAAAATAGCTTCAATCCAAAAATGAGGGTCTCAAAAAGAGAATGATCCAAAAAGGTTCAAAAAATCAAATTTCAAAGTTCAAAATGTTTGGCTAAACTGCAAAATAGCCCAAAAAAACAAAAAAGGCAGCAAAAAAACTCTGTATTCTGAACTTGCATGCACAGGGAGAAGAGGAAAAATTGTGCTTTAAAATCTCAAACCACCAAAAGACCAAAAAAATCAAAATGGCTGTGGGTCAAAAACAAGCCCTTCTTTCTTGCAAGAGTGGAACTCTTTCCCTACTCAGGGAGTTTTCCCTTAAAACGCAGCAGAAAAGAGATTTCAACAAAACAAGAGTTAAACAAAAGGCATTAACTCCAAAAATGTGCTCTCTCAAAATTTCCCCAGCATACTAGGCCCATAACCTGATAAGAAAATGATATATTTATAGCACAATCTGATTCTTTACATTTAAACCCTTGTTACACCGCAAAGATCACCGCTAGCTTTGTCAGCGGCGTTTGAAAATGAATCTTTACACTGGGATTTATAGTTCACCTACAATCAAAGAGCATCCTGAACTCTTGCAACAATGGAATTGAACCAAACTTGGCACATTGAACTCTCATTACCAACAGAAAGTACTGAAAGGGTTTGCTTGGGAATTGACCTTGAGTTTGGAAGTTGTAGTTCACCTACACCCAGAGAGCACTGTGGACTCAAGCAATGCTATGTTATGTTGTTGTTTGTTTTCTATCCAGAATCACAATGTTGGAAGGAGGCTCACCACTTTAAGGTCCCTAAAACAGGCATGGGAAAACTTTGGCCCTCTGGGTACTTTGGACTTCAACTCCCACCATTCCTAACAACCTGAGGCCCTTTCCTGCTTAAGTGGCTGATGGGGGAAAGGAAAAGGGCCTGAGGCTGCTAGGAATGGTGGGAGTTGGAGTCCAAAACACCTGGAAGGTCCAAGTTTGCCCATGCCAGCTTTCGACAGAGACCTCTTCCTCCCCCTTCCCCTTCATGCCCTTTCTTCCCTGCTTCTGCCACCATTTTGATCCGAGGGGGCAGCGTGAGTGTGTTCAGGAGGGGACGTGGGAGGGAGGAAGACGTGGGGCGAGTCTGTGCAGTAGCGTGAGCAAAGCGAGGCAAAGCGAGCAGAGCGAGGCTGGGAAGAAGGGAGAACGAGTGGAGAAGAAAAAGTGTTCGGCAGGTGGGGGAAGAAAGGGTATTGGAGGTTCTAATTTCCCACGGCGCACGTGATGATCGCTTTCGGCACACTAGTGTGCCACGGCACACTGGTTGGGAAACACTGGGCCAGACTATAGTTTGGGGAAAAAATAACATGAACAAATTCCTATGCATACTGCACATTTTTATTTTTAGTGCAAAAAAATAAAAGAACAATGGAAAGGGGACATGGTTACACATTAATAGGAAAGGAAATATCAGGGCGCTGTCCCACTGGATCGAAAAAATGCTGCTCATGGAATTGTAAAACCTCTACCATTCAGGAAGTGGTCCTGGATTAGCATTTTTGATCTGGCACCTTGTTAAATGAGGTGCAGGATAATCCAACTCATCTTTGTTCCTGTAGACAGGACCGGATGAAGGGAAAAAATAGTAGTAAGCAAATCTTTTTTTGGCACCCCCTGGGTCTTCAAGCTGGTGATGATGGCGCATGCACGCACATGCACGTGTGCGCGCCAGAGCACACATGCGCGCAGACAACTAGGATGCTGCCTGGGGGGAGGCGGGCCTTCAGCCCCCCTCCCCATTTAGGCGCTGCCCCCCCCCATTAGACAGAACTCGCTTCTGAAGATGACTTGTCATGGCTAGCCCCGAGGCGGTGCCAGGTCCAGGCCCAGGCCCACTCACCTCTTCTTCCCTGGAGGCGGCAGCAGCAGCAACGCGCTCGCTGCACATGCGCGGCACCATTTTCTCTGTTCGAGGACCCCGGTGGCTGACTGCCTGCTTGCTTGTCTGCCTGCCTGTGCGCGCATGCGCAGGAAAGGATGGAGGGAGCGAGCGCCCGTGGGCAGCCAGAGGGCAGCCAGAGGGCAGCCAGAGCAGAGCTGCAGTGCTTGAGCTGCCCGCGGGCTGCCCCGTCCACGGGTGTGTGAGAGCCTGAGAGCTGGCTCCGTCCGGAAGCTCCGCACAAGCTTTCCGCAAGGGCGGCGGTTGTGAATAACAGGGGGGGGGGGGACTTGGTCGTGGAGTTTGGTGGAAGTAGAGAAACGAGGTGGGGCGGTGAGGGTCAGAGAGCTGGAAAAGAACGGGGGAACATTTTGCAGCCGGGACAGAGCCTCTCGCCCGCGCACCGGCCGCCTGCAGCAATGGCGCGGCCGGATGCGCCCTTGGCTATGTGGTGCCCTGAGGCAGCCGCTTACTTTGCCTCCACTAAGATCCGCCCCTGCCTGTAGAGCAGCAGGCAAGACCAAAGAGGAGAAGAAGGTGCCTTTGAAGTGGCCTTTCAAGAGTCCATCTCACAACCAGGTGCTCTCTCCTACAGTTTTCTGAGTTTGAGTTCATATCTAATAATCGATAGCCAGAACAGGATAGGAAGTCTGGTGGTGTATCTCCTATTTTACTAAGTTTCTAGATAAACTGGGTTATCTAGTCCCAGTTCAACCTAGTTTCAGGCCTATCTGGGGATATTAGAAACAATTGCCTAGAGAAGTAGTGGTGTCTCCTCTGGATGTTTTTTAAAAGAGTCTGGACAGCTATCTGCTGGGAATGCTTTAACTGGAGATCCCACATTGAACAGAGGGTTGGGCTCAGTGACCCATAGGACCCTTCAAACCTTAAGATTCTTCTATTCTATTCTGCCCATTACATTGATTGTGCTGGGAGCAGTGAAACAAATCCAGAATTAAAAATTAGAAGGCCAGACATTTTTTTAAAGAAAGTAAATATATCTATGCGTTCTAAAGTAATTTGTAAATAAGTTTCATTGAATTAAATAAGATGATACTAAATGATACTAAATAAGATGATCTTGCTCCTAGCAGAATGTCTGTAACTGAGATGAGAATCATGTGGCTCTCCAGATGTTGTTGGATTACAATTCCCAGCAATCTTCATCATTGGCTATCCTGATTAAGTCTGTTGAGATGTACAGTACAGTCCAACAAATCTGGAGGGCTAAATTATTCCCATTACTGGTTTATTGATTCAATTGAAGCACATGAGGCTTATTTCTGAATGGATATATTGAGATTTATGCTGTAAGGGTGTTTAGAATTGCCATATACACATATAAGTAGATAGCATACTTCTACAGTTATTTCTTGTCAGTGCCAACACAAAAACAAGATAGCATAGAAAATAATAGTTTTGGTATTCTGACTCATCCATAAGATTGATTGGCTTCTACTTCCCTTTAGGAGCATGCATGAGACATCCTCTTAGTTGTTTTTTAAAATGTTGTTTAAAAGGTGTTTATTTTTTAAAGAAAAAAAGTTTCCATAGTCACTCACAGCCATAATACAGCAATTTAAAAATACAACAAATACTTCACACACCAGCAAAAAAACAGCTTTCTTAGTCAGTTTTGCAATCTAGTGAAACAAATTGTTATTTAAGAACGAGAGTAGTAGCAGTTAAAATGCCAGCACATCATTTCGACCAAAAGCCAGATGAAAATTAAAAGGTCTTTAAATCCTGTTTGAAAGCATATAGGGAAGGAGCCAATTGTACTTCCCTTGCAAGGGAGTTCCACAAATATGCAGAGCTATTTAAGTAGTCTACCAAATGTCAACATAGATCCTTGTTGCCTCTTTTAGTCAAGCAGTTTGCTTTGACTTCTGTCCCCTGTGGATGTTTCATTGAAGTAATATGACAGGCTCCAACTACAAGGAAAGAACTTTCTCAACAATTCTGTGCTTGTAACTCTGCTTCACGAGTGACTCCCCCCCCCCAAACATAGCTATAATGTGGAAGTGATACAAATGTTCAGCTAGCCAATATTTGTCCAGCTTCCCCTCCTTCCAATGCAGGTTTGGTTTTCAGGGTAGGAGGGTAAGAGTGTTGTAGGACTTCCCTGACTGGTTATGGCCATTTGAAGCCAGGAGAGGCAGATGGGAATTATTGTAGGAGGTTTCCTCCTCATCCAGAGCAAAAAGCAGTGCAGAATTATATATCCAGGGTAAAAAATTAAAAGGGGCAACAGGGCTATTACATTTCCCTCTTACGTTGTACTTCTAACGAAAACAGGCTACATTAATTTTTAGTCCTACACAGAATTTGTTAGTTGAAAAGAAGACTTCTTTCTATCAAATTGATTTATATGGGCCTACTCTAACTAGTCTCGCACTGGATTTTTGCCTGGGTGCGCAAAGTGCAGTTCTCTAAATGTCAAACTATACATTCAAGCTATTCTAGCCAGCACTATACATGTTGAAAGTTGTAATGTGTCAACTTCAAGGGGGGGGAAGGGTCATGTAAATTCTATTGTTAATTTTGGCCAATGAGAGAGAAAGCTAGGATGATGTCCTGTTTTCCCAAATTGTGAAACAAAGAGTATAGACTTGATCTTATGTAGATATTTCAGCTAGGACTGCTGATAGAGAGCTCCCTCCCCAGTGAGCTTCTGCTAAACCAGATCAGTTAGGACAGAGAACAAGGACATTGAGGACAAAGTGACAGAGATTTGTTCAATTTGGATAAAAGGGTGCAAGTTCCAGCAAAAGCTTCAAATTCATAGGGAAAAAACACAAGACATTGTATGCAGTTCTGACAGCTATTCAGACTCCCCATACCCTCCCCTGATTGGCTGAAAGTTGGCTAGGATCCATGCAGGGATTTCCCTGACATCACATTGTGGCGAGAAGAGGAACAGCTGGTTGATTAGTGTAAAGCAGTGTTTCCCAATCGCTGTGACGTGGCACAGTAGTGTGCCGTGACGGACCTCCTGCTGTGCCGCAAGAAAAGCTCTCTGCCCCCCCCCCTTCCCCCCTCCTCCTGCCGAACTCCTGCTGCTTGGGGGGGGGAGGAGGAAGGGTTGGGCGGCAGCGAAGAAAAAGAAGAAGGGGCTGGGGCACCACCTCCTTCGGCCGTTTCCCCAGCCAGCCTCCAATCCGCCATGACTCCAGCCCCTCATTTGCTGAAGCTGCGAGGAGGAGGAAGCTGGGGGGAGGAGGCGGGGCATGGTGTGGCCTGACTCCGCCCCCTCTCCCCGGCTTCCGCTCTCCCACAGCTTCTCCAGCCTTGAGGGGACAGTGCCAAGCCAGCATTGTGCTGGCCCTGTCACCGCTGGCTTGGCATTGCCCCTCAAGGCTGGAGAAGCTGTGGGAGAGTTGAAGCCGGGGGGGGGGGAATGGCACGGCCTGGCTCTGTCCCCTCCCCTGGCTTCCGCTCTCCCACAGCTTCTCCAGCCTTGAGGGGACAGTGCCAAGCCAGCATTGTGCTGGCTCTGCCACCGCTGGCTTGGCATTGCCCCCTCAAGACTGGAGAAGCTGTGGGAGAGCTGAAGCCAGGGGGAGGGGGTGGGGCATGTTGCAGCCTGGCTCCTCCCCCTCCACCGGCTTCGGCACTCCCAGCAGCTGCTCCCAGCAGGCCACCATCCCCCAGCCATTCTTTATTGTGTTAGAGTGTCATTTTGTGTCGTTTTGGTTGGTGTTGTGCCCCCGGATTTTTTTAATATTAAAAGTGTGCCGCAGCTCAAAAAAGATTGGGAAACAGTCTGTTGCAGAGACACCCACGTGGAGGGCATGAAACAGGGAAGTGATAACGTGGGTATGCAAGTGATTTCTTGATTAACTTAAGTGTCCAGTTCCATGGAGACAAAATTGTAGGGCTCAAAAAACAAAGAGTGACAAATCTAAATAACCAGGCTGCCTATTCAGAAGGCTAATGTATTCATTTTTGTTTAGCCTTCTCTTCTGTGATAATGTCGAGTCTCCAGCCTTGTTTAAACAGGGAAACATCTTAAAATCATCTTGGTGACAAAAAGGATGAGCTGTCTCTCTCTCTCACACACACAGATACATACACAGAGTTTGATTTTATCTGGCTTGGGGGATTGTTAGAAAGGCCTTCGTTAATTATATAGTGGTCTCCACTCCCAGGCTTTTATGCAGACAGAGGGCACGAGGATAGCAGATACATTTGATACAAATTTATACATTTAAGAATTGATACCATACATAAGCAATACAAGTTACACAAAAGTATCATGCTTATACATTTATTAAAGGGTTGAGATTTGATAGAGTTCAAGATGCAGCTGCTGCTGGGTCCTACCAGAACCTTTGATGTTTTGAAACTTCAAAACTTTCTTTTAAAAAATAAAGAAAAAATCATTCTTGCTTGAAGTCTTCTTTTGTTCATAAAACCTTTGGGGCGGGGGTGCCATGGCTTGACAACTCAAAGGATCAAAGAATCAAAAGAGTTGGAAGGGTCCTCATGGCCCATCAAGTCCAACCCCATGCTCAGTGAAGGATCTCCAAGCTAAATTGTCCCCAGCAGGTCGTTCTTGAGTCTCCTTCTGAAGACATCCAAAGAAGAAGACTCCTCCACCTCTCTATGCAACTGGTTCCATTGCCAAACTGCTCTTGCTGTCAAGAAGTTGCTTCCAATGCTCAAGTTACCACCCTGTTTCTAATTTGCCGTTTCTGGGTAAGGTGATTGAGAGGGCAGTGGCGTGTCAGCTGCAACAGTTCTTAAATGACACCGCTGGACTTGATCCCTTCCAGACCGACTTCCGTATTGGGCATGGGACGGAGACCGTGCTTATCTCCATTACAGACCAACTTCGCTGCCAGTTGGACCATGGTGGGTCAGCACTGCTGGTTGTTAGATCTCACGGCAGCTTTCGACATGGTAGATCACGCATTATTGACCCACCGTTTAGCCGTGACGGGAGTTAGGGGGACTGCCCTTAAATGGGTGGCCTCCTTTCTTCAAGACCAGGGGCAATGTGTGGAGAGGGGAAGGATGGCTCCTGGGAAACTCCCATAAGTTGTGGGGTCCCCCAGGGAGCTATCCTCTCCCCTTTATTGTTTAATATCTATATGCGTCCACTTTGAAAATCGACTGGTCTGCGATTTTGGTCTGGAGTGTCATCAGTATGCTGATGACACCCAGCTGGTGCTGAGAATGGATGGCAGGCCAAACACCGTACCCGATTGTTTCCATCAATGCCTTGAAGCCGTGACTGGATGGCTGCGTTCTATCCGGTTGAAGGTGAATCCATCGAAGACGGAGATCCTATGGCTGGGTCATCCTGGAATTGGTGAGTGCTGGTTGCCTACTCTGGATGGCAAGCGGTTAAGTCCGTCGTCTTTGGTAAAAAGCCTGGGGGTCCAACTAGACCCACTGCTATCGATGGAGACTCAGATCTCCATGGTTAGCAGGTCTGCATTCTTCCATCTCTGACAGGCTAGGCGACTGGCTCCTTACCTATCCAGGAATGACCTAGCTATGGTGATCCAGGCGACAGTCATCTCAAGGTTAGACTACTGTAACGCCCTCTACATCGGCCTTCCCTTGTCGACAACCTGGAAACTCAAGCTGGTGCAAAATTCTGCTTCTCGATTGCTGGTAGGAGCACCTGCAAGAGAGCACATCACACCAATATTACAGCAATTGCACTGGCTGCCAATAGAGTACCAGATTGTTTTCAAGGTGCTGGTTTTGACCTTTAAGGCCTTGTATGGTCTAGGGCAGGGGTGCTCATTATGGTGATCGGGAGCACCTAGGTGATCTTCGGCCCTCTTCCATGTGATCTTTGGGCCTCACCAGCCAGATGGCGTGCTCTTGCCATGCGCGCGCACATGCGCTCCCGCCGCCGCCTTTGCGGGGCTTCTTTTGCCAAAATGAGGCTTTACTGGGCGGGCCCTGGCACTCGTCTTGCCACGCACGGTGTGGTGACATGACCGCCCATTGGTTGCTGCTGGGAGCAGGGGGGGGCAGGAGCAAGGCAAAGGCACGCGCATGGATAGAATGCAAGGCTGTGGGAGGGATGGAGGGAATGTGTGTGTGTGTGTGAGAGAGAGAGAGCCAAGGAGAGAAGAAAGAAATCCGGAGAACTTTTTCAGATCCTTTTGGCAGGCAGGCAGGCAGGCACTGGAAGGAGAGAGAGAGAGAGGCGAAGGAGACCGGGCAAAGTGGGGCAAAGCTAAGCAAGCCCCGCCACAAACCCTGCTGCTGCCCTCGGGACTCCCATTCCAAGCCGAGACCTGGGCGAGCGAGCTTTGTGGGGCTGCTTTCCTTCCTTGGTTGGGAGCGAGGAGGGAGGGCTCCGCCGTGTTCCTGGGGCCGAACCCGAGGAGGAGGGGGCTGTGGGGATGGAGACTCCACTTGCTGCTGCTGCTTGTGCCCTCGCCGCCTTTCTCCGCCTTGCCCTCCCTCGCCCTTGAAGGAGAAAGGCGGCGAGGGCCCACGAGAGAGAGAGAGAGAGAGAGAGAGAGAGAGAGAGAGAGAGATGGATGGTGGCTCTTCAGAGCCAGCTAGGAAGAGCCACCCCCCCTCTCTCTCCCGTAGGCATGGACTGCCACCAGTGGGAGGGGTCCTCCTTCCTGCCAGCCGTCCACTTGGGCGTCCTTTCTGAATTACACCCTCGAAATGAAGGAAGAAAGGAAGCCCCCCGCCCCCCGCTGCATCTGTCATATTGAGGAAGCACCTCTTCCACTCTTCCTTCTTCTGCCCAGGTAAGGAAGCCTCGAGGGAGGGGGGGAGGGTGCCGTGGGGAGGCTCCAGCCTCACGTGGATCCCTCTCTTGGTTGAGTTTCCTGGCCCAGGCAGCAGCCAGGCGGCCCCTCTTCCCAGCCCTGCGCCTTCCGAGCCGCCGCTGAAGCCATATCTGGCCGGAGCGCTGGCGGGTGCGCCTATAAATACCCTCCTGCTGCGTGCGTGGGAGGGGCCTGCTGTGCACACAAGAAGCAGGATGGGATGGGGACTTCCTGCTTTGTGAAAGCACGCAGCAGGAAGGAGGAAGGCAACGAAGACATTAAGAGAGAGCGTGCGCGCAGGCAAGGAGGATCCCCTTCCCGGGTGCACGCGGCAGCGAGTTCGTGGGCAGGCAAGAAAGAAGCCACGCGCAGACGGAAGGCTGCAGTAGGAGCGTGTGCACGCACACTCACATGCACAACAGGTGATCTTTTCAACTTGATTGTTCATATAGTAGCTCGCATGATGAAAAAGTGTGGGCACCCCTGGTCTAGGGCCAGTGTACCTGAGGGACCGCCTCACTCCATACGTTCCCCCGAGATCGCTGCGATCAGAAGAACAAAATCTTCTGGTGATTCCATCTGTACGTTCCTGCCACCTTTCAGTAACAAGACAAAGAGCCTTCTTCGTGGTGGCGCCGACATTATGGAACACGTTACCAGATGGAGTTCACGCTATCATGGAGTTAGCCCCTTTCCAGAGGGCCTGCAAGATGACCCTTTTAAAGCGCCTTCTGACAATTCTGACCATGCCCTTGTGTTTTATATAACAAATTGTTTTATCTGCATTTTTAAACTGTTGTTTTATGTAAACTGTCCAAGCGTGCAGGGAGGAGGGGTATATAAAAGTGAACAATAAATCAATAAATAAATCAAAATTTGCTGTTACACCTGGCCCTATCTTCTGGGGTAGCAGAAAACAGGTCTGCTCTGTTCTCTCTGGGACAGCTCTTGAGATATTTGAAGAATGCAATCAAGTCACTCCTCCATTTTCTCTTCACCACATATAAAAATATCACATAGAATATCATGTAGTAGAGTAAGTTTATAGTTGGCAACTTAACATTAATAAGCTACATTCAGCTTAAAAAACCTTGTTAGACTATGGTAATTTATGTTGAGATAAATCCTACTAAAATCAGTGGGGCTTGTCTCCAAATAAATACATCTGTGATGAGAGGTTGAAGTAATATTTAATTTTCCATTGGAAAATCTTGGTTTGTGATGTGACAGCCAAATTTAGCCATTGCAACAAAGATCTCACCAAATTGCCTTCTTCTACAATTAAGGGCATTTTATCTGTCATGTTTGTCAGTGTCTCGCTGTTTCAGCTTATGTTTGATTAAGTAGTCTGATCTTGCCTGATTTATAACTGTCAAAGATAATTAAAAGCAGTTCCTTGATTTCAGTTGTTGACACTTGACAGAAATTGTAAACTGTAGCACACAGTCATATTTAACACATCTGTATCCATCTACTGAAGGCACTGAATATGTCATAAATTGTATTGTCCTGTTTTATTCTTTATTCTTTGAATTGGGTGAGGTAACGTAATGGTCATTTCCCTAAGTGAGGCTTCTCGGGATGTTTCTGCTCTATTTTCCCTTCTTGCCATTCCCAGTTCCCCATTTTAATGATTTTAATTTTATTTAATTCTGTCTGCTAGAAAGTTAAGGTTCCTCCACAGACTAGTCAACTTAAGAACTCAAGCAGATGAAAATTTCTATATATGTCTTCTCTTTTTCTTAGCTTTGCACCTTTTAATGTAACGTATAGTAGACAAATAGTACAGATCATGGAACAACCAACTGGTTCAAGATTGGGAAAAGAGTACGGCAGGATTGTATACTCTCACCAACCTATTCAACTTGTATGCACAACACATCATGCAACGTGTGGGGCTTGATGAATCCAAGGCTAGAGTTAAAATTGCTGGATGAAACATTAACAACCTTCAATATGCAGATGATACGATTTTGATGGCTGAAAGTGAGGAGGAGCTGAGGAGTCTTATAACCAAGATGGAAGAAGAAAGTGCAAAAGCTGGGTTACAGTTAAACATAAAAAACACCAAGATTATGGCAACCAGATGGATTGATAACGGGCAAATAGAGGGAGAAAACGTGAAGGCAGTGACAGACTTCATATTTCTAGGTGTAAAGATTACTGCAGATGCAGACTGCAGCCAGGAAATCAGAAGACATTTACTTCTTGGGATGAGAGCAATGACCAATCGTGATAAAATAGTTAAGAGTAGAGACATCACACTGGCAATGAAGATATGCATAGTTAAAACAATGGCATTCCCCATAGTAACCTACAGATGTGAGAGCTGGATCATAAGGAAGGCTGAGCGAAGGAAGGTAGACACTTTTGAAATATAGTGTTGGAGGAAAATTCTGAGTGCCTTGGACCGCAGGAAGATCAAACCAGTCCATACTCCAGGAAATAATGCCCAACTGCTCACTAGAGGGAAGGATATCAGAGGCAAAGATGAAGTACTTTGGCCACATAATGAGAAGACAGGAAAGCTTGGAGAAGATAATGATGCTGGGGAAAATGGAAGGAAAAAAGGAAGAGGGGCTGACCAAGGGCAAGATGGATGGATGTTATCCTTTAAGTGACTGGCTTAACCTTCAAGGAGCTGGGGGTGGCTACGGTTGGCAGGGAGTTATGGTTTATAAATGCCCAAGAGTCAGAAGCAACTGAACGAAAAAACAAATAGGAGACATGCATATGCAAATACTAAAATAATATAACCAAGTCTTTTTTGGATATATTTTTCTTAAGTATGAAATTATATAATAGAATATCAAAGACAGGCACATCCATATAATATTTTCAATTTCTGTGTATGATAATAAAATCTGGATAGCGAAGAAAGCCTGATAGGGAGAAGATAAGTTGTGTTGTTGAATGCTTTCATGGTTAGAACCCAGGGTTGCTATGAGTTTTTTGGGCTGTGTGGCCATGTTCCAGCAACAATCTCTCCAAGAGAGAATGCTGCTGGAACATGGCCATATAGCTCGAAGAACTCACAGCAACCCAGAAGGTAAGTTTATTTGAAATGTAGTGCTTACTGTTTGTGGAGTTTCCCATATATTAGGGACTGTAAAAAAAACCCCACATAAATGGATCCTAGAGCAAATCTGCTTGAGTTCTTCCTAGAAGTCAAAATAATTGAACTAAGGCTGTCGTCTTCTGGACATAATGTCGGATGACATGACCATTTGGACAGACAAAACTCAGTAAAGTGGAAGCAAGGAGAAGAGGAAGTGACTGTATTGCAGGTGGATAAACCTAACCAAAGAAGCCAAAATGCTGCAAGAATTTAGCAGGCCTGCTAATAACAGGATGTTCTGGAGGTCCCTTGTTCATAGGGTGGCCATATGTTGGAGACACACAGGACTACAATTAACAATGATTACACTATGTAACACGATTTTTATTCCTGGGTTATAAATGCCATTTCCTAATTGGTTCTATCATATAAACATGGAAAACGTTTATTAAATTGCAAAAACTTTGTTTTTGTGGGACATCCTGCAGCACATTTTGATATAGTTTTTCAATGAGTATCTCACACAGTCTCAACGAATTGAACATAGTTTGTGGCAGCCACAAAACTAGGTTTCTGGAGTATAACAACTATCTTCAAAGTAAGTACCACACAGTTAAACAGGAAATAATACTTTCAAACTAGGAACAGAACCTTTTTCCAATTTTCTTACGTAACGTTATTTGTAAATTTGTTAAGTTGACAGTGGTTGCTTCTGCACTATGGAATTAAAGTAGCTTGTTACCACTTTAACTATCATGGCTCATTGCTATGGAATCACGAGAGCTGTAGTTTTGTAAGACCTTTAGCCTTCTCTGCCAAAAGTGCTGCTGCCTAATCAAACTGAAGCTCCCATTATTCAATAGCATTAAGCCATGGACATTACAATGATGTCAAACTGCATTAATTCTACAATATAGATGCGCCCAGAGTCACATTTAACATTCTGGAATGTATAGAAGAAGGATATATAGGTTTGGGTCTATTACAATGCATATATTTGAAATGCAATAGAACAGTCAGCCTATTGATAAATGTATGTAAAGAAGAAAACAAGGGCCAAGCATGATATAAAATACAGCCAGGAAGCCAGGAATTTTATTTCCCTCCATTATTACTGTACACTGAAAAACCTCTCAGAGTAAGTATACTGTGAAAGCTTGATAGCTATGTAATTCTGAACAAAATAAAATCAAACTGTTATTGACTGAACACATCTAAAATTAACTCTGCTTCACTAACTCCACAAATACTTATCATGCTAGACATCTTACAAATATAACTTCCCCACTGTTTTCTGACCCATTCTGCTACTGGCCTGTGTAGTCTGTTGCATGTGCGCCTAATTTCTGGTGTTTACTTATGTAATGTGAAAAAATTGGGAATTTAGTAATAGGGAAATTAAGTAACAGTCCAGCCTAGACCGAGCCCACTGAAATCAATTAAGCTTGGAATGACTTAGAACAGTGTTTCCCAACCAGTGTGCCGTGGCACACTAGTGTGCCGTGGCACACTCATCAGGTGTGCCGTGGGAAATTGGAACCTCCAATACCCTTTCTTCCCCCTCCTGCCGAACACTTTTTCTTCTCCACTCGGGCTCCCTTCTTCCTAGCCTCGCTCTGCTTGCTTTGCCTCGCTTTGCTCACACTGCCGCTTCTGCGGGAGGGGGGAGGGAGGAGGGAGGAAGACGTGACCCGTGCGGGCACTACTGCGCAGACTCGCCCCACAACTTCCTCCCTCCTCTCTACAGTGCTCTCTGGATATAGGTGAACTACAACTCCAAAACTCAAGGTCAATGCCCACCAAACTCTTATAGTATTTTCTCTTGGTTATGGTAGTTCTATGTGGGAAGTTTGATTCCATTCCATCATTGGTGGAGCTCAGAATGCTCTTTGATTGTGGGTGGAACTATAACTCCCAGCTGTTGAGCAAGACCTTCGTGTGTGTCTTTCTGCCATTCCTGCAAGGGTATCTATGTTGTGTTCATCGAAACAGGCCCAGGTTTCACACTGAGTGTATAAATACATTTTAAAACATATTAACTATATGTATTACTGTGTTAGAGTGTCATTTTGGTTGGTGGTGTGCCCCAAGATTTTGTAAATGTAAAAAATGTGCCGCAGCTCAAAAAAGGTTGAAAAACACTGAGTTAGAAGATCCATTCATAAATCCCATGTTAGTTCTACTAAGAGTAGCAGTATTGCAATAAAGGGTACCTGTTAATAACAAATAACAGGTTCTACTGATTGCTTTAGGTAGGATTTACCTCCTTGCTCTTTCGATGGATTCACAGAAAGCTTATTCTGCTTATAAAATGACTGCAATAATTTAAAGACATCTTAATCAGATGATGAAAGAGAAGGAGTAAGAGAAAACAGGAAGAGAATGCCAAGATATGGTATATTAGCTAAGAAGTGTGTGACTCAGGTACCCACTTGCTATCCCAGTATCAAAGAAGAGTATTCTGAAGAGGAGACATACAGTGGAGTGTCTTATCCAAAATCTATCCAGATGAGAAGATTAGCACAGCAAGTTAAGCTGCCAGCTACAGAAAATCTTGCCAACGGGAAGGATGGCAGTTCAAGCCGTGGGTCGGGATGAGCTCCCGCCATCAGCCCTAGCTTCTGCTTACCTAGCAGTTAGAAAGTAGCAATGTGAGTAAATAAATAGGTACCACTTTGACGGGGAGGGAAAAGGTGCTCCTGAAGACATGCCAGCAATTCGTCCATAGACAACAGGCTCCACAGCATGGAAAAATGGAACAACAGCTCCTCTCCATGGCCGAGTCGAGGACAGCCTCCAGGGATAGGGCAGATTGACTTGATAGGAAATCTCTTCTCCAACCCAAAATTGTGTGAGAGAAGAAGGATAGAGTGGTGTGGCCCCTCACCCTTAGCCCACATGGAAACCAGATCATTAAAATTGTAAAACGCTATTGGCCCTTAGTCTCAGGGAACCAAGGCCTCGAAGAATTTCCAATGGTCGCCCACAAAAGGACCAGGAACATAGGAGACATACTCTTGCACATCAACTTACAACAGCCCCCTCTCAAGAGTGCCCTAGTGGTAGGGACTTACCCCTGTGGATCTTGTAGTATCTGTAAACACATCAAACAACAGAAAACAGTGGTGAGCACTACCAACAATAGGCAATTCAAGTTAACATCATATGCTAACTGCCAAACAACGGGACTAGTCTACTTGTTAGAGTGTAGTTGTTCCCTGCAGTACACAGGTTACACCACTAGGAGTCTGAGAGAACGTTCTCTCGAACATAAATCTAAAATCAAATTGAAGTCAATTGATTACACCTTATATTCTCATTGTACAACTATGAATCACATCTTTGACCACATCAAAATCCAGGTCCTAGAGAGAGTGAAAGGCCCACCTCATACTGACATGACATCCTTATTACGAAAAAGAGACACCTTTTGGATAATACAATTGGCCACTGAGAAACGTTGGGGAGGCCTTAATGACCCCCTAACTATTAATGCCCTTCTCAATAAGTAAACTCTTGGCTTCCTCCTACTCATCTGATACCCCTTCCCTTAGCTTTTTCCTACCATCCCTGTGTTAATCCATTTACATCTCCTACGGGAGGGTGCACTCCTTTAAATCTTACCTAGCCAAATCCTACTTAAGCCTCTCTGTGACCTCTTCCCCTTGCCATTTCCTGCTGATGGGATGGTCCATCCGCCATACGGTTTGGACAACTCTTGATGGTAAATATTCCTTTACTATTTATTTCCTCATGCCCCCACTTCACCGTTCATTCGGGTTTTTATACTGTTATTATTGTTACTATGTAGATTAAACACCCCTGAGGATGCCTATGCTCTGCCTCTGAAGAAGTCCTTGTGACGAAACGGCCCTCCGCCGGCCTTGGAGTGAGCTCCCGCCGTCAGGCAACCCCCCCCCCTGCTGTCCTCACCCCATTTGTGAACAGCAGGTCTTTTGTTTACATCCGCGGCATTTGCCAGTTTACGTGACATCCCCAGGACGCCCCTAGAGCCTCTTCAAACTACATTTACCAGCATTCCTTGCGAGTTGCCATTGAGCATCTCCCGCGCATGCCCATTCGGGCCATTGAGCTTATAGGGCATCCCGACAGGACTACGACGCCCAGCAACACTAGCGGCACGCCATTGCGCATGTCCGCACATGCACCTTGTGATTTCTGGCCACACTGAGCGTCTCCTGCTAAGCATTGCCTTTTCGCTTGACACTGAACACCTTGGGATCCTCCCACTACTTCCTACAGTTCACAGACACTTTCAATGGTACCTTTGTGAATTAATTTGAACTGTAGCGATTCAATTACCAGGAAGGATTTATTTTTTCTTCCTTGGTTTATGGCTTCTCCATTGCTTCTTATAATGAATGTATTGTTCATCTTGCTATGATGCATGTTATGTACTGAATGCCTATCGATTGTGTATTTACTATTTCGGTGTACTCACATTGTGGTTTACCCACTTGTACCCCTACCTTTGATCTATCCCATTGAGGTATATGAAACATTCATTTCCTGATTTTCAATAGATTACTATTTGATATATTTTGGTCTATTGTACTCATTGTCCTACCTGACTAGTCCTTCTAGTTTATTCACTACGGTGTTGCCCCTTGCTTTTGTGAGCTCCTGAAGACATGCCAGCAATTCGTCCATAGACAACAGGCTCCACAGCATGGAAAAATGGAACAACAGCTCCTCTCCATGGCCGAGTCGAGGACAGCCTCCAGTTGCTGAAGTTGAAAAAGAGCCTTGCCTCTGTCTTTGTACTGTCTGTCTTTGTTAATTGCATAATGGCATTTAATGTTTGCCATATATGTATTCTATAATCTGCTCTGAGTCCCCTCAGGGGGAGAGAGTGGAATATAAATGAAGTATATTATTGTTACTACTACTACTGGGAGAGATGGTTTTTGAAATATCCTGATCTTAAACCATTTCAGGCAGTATTTCTCAACCTAGGAGCCGGGATCCCTAGGGGGGGTCACGAGGGGCTGTTAGAGGGATCACCAAAGACCATCAGAAAACAGTATTTTCTGTTGGTCATGGGGGCTCTGTGTTGGAAGTTTGGCCCAATTCTATTGTTGGGGTATTCAGAATGCTCTTTGATTGTAGGTGAACTATAAATCCCAGCAACTAAAACTCCAAAATGTCAAGGTCTATTTTTTCCAACCCCACCAGTGTTTACATTTGGGCATATTGAGTATTCGTGCCAACTTTGGTTCAATCTATCATCATTTGAGTCCACTGTGTTCTCTCAATGTAGGTAAACTACAACTCCCAAACTCAAGGTCAATGCCCAGCAAGCCCTTCCAGTATTTTCTGTTAGTCATAGGAGTTCTGTGTCCCAAGTTTGGTTCAATTCCATCATTGGTGGTGTTCAGAATTCTCTTTGATTGTAGGGCAACTATTAATCCCAGCAACTACAACTCCCAAATGACAAAATCAGTCCTCCCCAACCCCACCAGTATTCAAATTTGGGTGTATCGGGTATGTGTGCCAAATTTCATCCAGTGAATGAAAAGACATCCTGCATGTCAGATATTTACTTTACGATTCATAACAGCAGCTAAATTACAGTTATGAAGTAACAACGAAAGTAATTTTATGGTTGAGGGTCACCACAACATGAGGGCCTGTAATAAGGGGTTGCGAAATTAGGAAGATTGAGAACCATTGATTTATGTTTTTAGGAATCGCAATCCCTGCAAACTATGAAACAAGATAGTCAAAACAAAACAAGTATTACTGGCGGCCACATCTCATGTGTTTTTTAAGAAGTAAATAGCTGTACCTGGCCACACGCTGCTGTGGCATAGTCTGTGGCAAGCCCCTTCTACCCTAATGCCGGAAAAGCACAATCAAAGGACTCCTGACAGATGGCCATTCAGTCTCTGCTTGATTACAATAAGAGACCTTTAGATCAGAAAGAGTTTGGATTTGGACCTTGTGTTTCTGTGGCGTAGACTGTGGCCCAGTCTGGTGATCTGGAAAATGAAGTTATGAGAATGTGTTGGTTTCTAATGTTATTTCTTTATGCTTGTGGGTAAGCAGTATTTCTTTTTGGTTCTTTGTCAGTGTTGTTGTGCAGATTGTCTTGTATGCCTTCTCTGTAACATGCCACAGAATTGTCCTTGTTTAGGGCAAATTGCCCTGCTTTGTCCCTTTCAGATCTATGGCAATATCTCTGTCATATTCCTTCCTTCCATCCTCTCTTCCTTCCTATCCTTCCCTTCCGTTCTCTTCCCCTTCCTCCCCTCCTGCTATCATTCCTTTTTCCTGCCTTTTTCCTGCCTTCTTTAGGAGTAGGAGGAGGGCCCGGGCGGAGGGAGGAGGGGACTCAACACCCTGGTGGGGAAGGAAGCTCACCTTGGGCCCTGAGCAGAGTCAGCCAGACAAAGAGGACCGGAGAGTCCAAGTTTGCTGAGGTCTGTGGGGGAACAGAGTCCAGAGGAGGCCAGGAGCTTCTCTCAGGACCGAGGAGTCTCCTCTTCCTCCGTCGCCATCCTCATCTCCCTCTCTTTTCCCTCCCAATGGTGGTGTCTTCCCAACGGAGCGCGGCCTGGCTTTTTAATGCGCAAAAGCACCGCCAGAGCCCCTCCTGTCGCTGCCGGAGCCTGAGGAGACGGGAGAGAGAGAGAGAGAGAGAGAGAGAGAGAGAGAGAAGAAGAAGAAGCCGAAGCTGGCCATTGATGCAGCGGCAGAGGCCCTGGGGAGGCCAAAGGCCCGCGGGACAGGCGAGGCTTCCCGCTGACGGCCTTTCATCAGCCGAAGTGCCACTTCCGTCCCCGGGGGAGGGGGACAGAGGAGGAGGCGGAGAGCCGTTTCTAATGGCTGTGCGGCACGCGTGTCCTGTGCGTTGCGAGTGGCCTCCTCCAAGTCCGAAGGCCCCTCATGCAAAGCGGCGAGGCGTCCCGTGCAGGCCTCCAGCGGGTTTGTTTTTTTCCTGTATGCTCTGTACCAGGGGGGATTGGGAGGGGGAGGAGAGGAGCTGTGTCGCGCGGCTGGCCCATGCACCATTTTTTTCTGGCGTGGTGGTTTATGGGAGTTGTAGTCCTTAATGTTTTTTGTGGTTTGTGACCGTTGCCTATTTTTTTGGAGTTTTTTTGTGGTAAACATACCTTGTTTGGTTGTGGGTTTATGTGGCCTGGTTTGGTGTGTCTACGTTCTGTGGTTTTGCTGTCTATAAGCTCCTCAGAACGACAGCTCTCTTTTTATATATAAAGATCTAGTATCCTACCACTACTATTGCTTTTTCATTAGCTGATTTGAACTTGCGTCAGCAACTATGGAAGGCTAGCGGGACACATTAGCGACCCCAGTGCAAGCCCCCCTTTTGTCCCCAATGCCCTCTAGAAGCTGTGGGGTGGGTGTTTCCTGGTCTAGGAGAGAACTTTTGTGGTCTACCAGATGTGCTATGCCGATCGTTGGTTTAAGAAATGTTGCTGTCTGTGATGACACCTAAATGAAGTGTAGGGAGATAAAGTTTTAAGTAGTTAACATAAAATTATGCTAATGTAGTGCTTAAGCACTAGTTTATTTAAATGATAGCTGCTTTGAAATATCTAGACTAATGATAAATCTGCCATATTGTAATGAAAAAGGTGTGCTTTTCACTCATATAGAAATTCAACAGCTTTCGGTTATAATACTTGCTTGCTTCAATCACCAATAATCATAGAGTGAATTGCAGTCTTTGCTAAATAGTATTATTTTTACTGCCTTCAACAAGATTAGTAATATTTTTGCACATTTCTAGGATCCACAGGGCTGTTCTTATCTAAATAGGAACAATGCACACGTTTATTAAAGGTAAGCTGGGGACAATACATCAAACAGAAAGCATTTTATTTGTGTTGGGGCAAAACTATATGCACACAAATTCACTCAAAAGCTTCATGACATCATGAGTACTAAACAGTGTCAAGAACAAAGTGAACGAACGTCTCCCCTTTCCCCCACAATGTCACCTTTTGTAGAGAAAGTAAAATTGCTCAGCAGTCATATTTCATTATCTGATGGGAGAAAACAGCCAGAGTCATTTGTCACTGTAGCTCATATTACAGGGCCAATCAAAGCCAGATTCAGATAGTTAAAGACAATCATCACTTCAGCTGTCAATGTTTTCCTCACAGTTTCCCATTCAGAAAATATTTCTAAAGCAGAAGATCTGTTTTTGCCTCCCCGGCGTTCACCCAGTGAGTCATGGCACATTTGGGAAATGAAAACGCTGTCAAGAAATATGTAAAATGCTGTCGTTTAAACACGGTAAAGGCTTAAAGAAAGTAACAAACAAAAAGAGATGCTGGATTCTTTTTTTTTAAACTATAGGCCTCCATGAAAATAAAGACCTAGAGCCACAGATGTGTTTCAAATCCAATTCATGCTCCTAGGATTAAAGCTCCCGATCTGTAAAGTTGAATCACATCCTGTGCCAATTGCTATAGTATCTTCTCTTGTCTCTCCCAAAACTTACAATTCTAATAATAAAAACAACTTCAGTGAAATCCTGTAGTTTTATTCATATCCCCCAAACTAAACCCCAGGAACTGATTACAAAGCAGATATGGGCAATTATACATCACATCAATTCAAAATGACATAATCTGCAATGATGTAGGGCTCCTGGAGGAATACTGTGTTACAACAATCCCATCAACATGCTTTATTTATTTTCTTTCTCAGTTTAGAAAGCTGAAGTTTCATCGGAGGGGGGAAAAAAGTTAAGCTTGTCAGAGAATTACCTTAGTCATAATTTAGAAAAAGATTATGTGCCACAATTGGTTATTTCAAAAGAGACACCAAATGTACTTACGATTGAGGCCCTATCTTCTCTGCCATATAAAATCCAGATTATTTGCTTTGAACTGAATTACAGTGTTCCCTCACTTATTGTTAGGGTTAGGTTCCAGAACCTCCCGCAATAAGTGAAAAACCACGATGTAGGGATGCTCTATTTATTTTAATATTTATACATTTTTTTAGTGGTTATGCACTATTTTAAGTCTTTATAAACTTAAAATAAAGTGAAGGAAAGGAAGGAAAGGCCCTTCAAGGCTGGAGGGAGGGAGGACTGAGGAGGGAAAGCGCTCCATGAAACAGTGAAAATACCATGATATATATTTTAAATTAATATTTTTTAAAATCTGCGAAACAGCGAGTCTGCAATAAGCGAACCGCGAAGTAGTGAGGGAGCACTGTATATGGCAATGTAGACTCATATAATCCAGTTCAAAGCAGATAATGTGGATTATCTGCTTTGATAATCTAGATCAGTGTTTACCAACAGTGTGCCGTGAGCGATCATCAGGTGTGCCGTGGGAAATTGGAGATAGAAGAGAAAGAGAGGGAGAGGGAGAGGGAGAGGGAGAGAGAGAGACCTCCTGTCATACCGGGAAGCCCTAGCCAGGGCTCGATCCCTTGCCTGAGTCCCGCAAACACAGCCTCCTTTTGGGAAGCTTTGTGCCGCCGGACTCACCACTTGCCTTCTTGGGCTTCCTCCTCCCCTCTGCTCCTTCCTCGGCCTCGGAAGGGTTTGAGCCAAAAGACGGGGACTGCATCAGGCGGAAAGAGCCGCACTGAGATAGAGAAGATCCTGGGATAGGTCTTTCCTGGGTCCCCCGGATGCCTGGGGGCAGATCTACACTGTAGCATTAATGCAGTGAGGCACCCCTTGGTCTTCCAGGGCTCAAGACTGGGGAATCCTGGGATTTGTAGTTTGGGGAGGCTCAGGATGGTGTCAAACTACCACTCCTGTGATTCCCTCGCACTCAGCCAAGGTGGGTCAAGAGGCATTTGGGACACAGGGTTGAGGCACCTTTAAGCAGGAGCTGAAAACTAACAGGGTTTGCTCACTTAAGGCAGGCGTGGGCCAACTTGGGCCCTCCCTCCAGGTGTTTTGGCATACAACTCCCACCATTCTCCCTTTCTGTGTAGGCTATATGTGTTATGTATGTATATGCATATATGTACTGTGTATATAAGTATTAACTATATGTATTACTGTGTTAGAGTGTCATTTTGTGTCATTTTGGTTGGTGGTGTGCCCCAGGATTTTGTAAATGTAAAAAACGTGCTGCGGCTCAAAAAAGGTTGAAAAACACTGATCTAGAATTTCTAGATTATATGGCAGTGTAGATTGGGCTTGAGAGACATTTTTTAAAGCAACAGGATCACAAGCATGGGCAAACTTGCGCCCTCCAGGTGTTTTGGACTTCAACTCTCACAATTCCTAACAGCCTCCTGGCTGTTAGGAATTGTAGGAGTTGAAGTCCAAAACACCTGGAGGGCCCAAGTTTGCCCAAGCCTGGTCTACCATAAATAGTAGGTTATAGGAGGGAAAAGGGGTCGGAGGGGACTTATTTGAAGGATCCAAGGAGCAACAAACTTATTTTAGAAGAACAGTAGTTTAATCTACAGTACACCATACAGGACATTAATGTACTGTGACTGAAATCTGAGGGAGTGCATGGTGTATCAGAAAATATTTCAGAGAGACAACTTGCTACCCTTTGTGGTCTGACAGCCTTTGCAGAGTTGTATTGCAGTTTGCTCTTTTCTGCAACGAAGGCGGTAGCAACTGTTGGAAAACTCAAATCACCAGAATCATGGTTTGATGAAGTTGCTAAGGTCTGATCAAGGAAGGTAAAGTGAAGCTAATGACACACAGTCAAACTGTAGCAGGGAAGTTGAAGCAGAAGCCATGCAAAGAACAGATGAATCAAGGGAAAGCTCCCAAGTGAGCCCTGCTGGCTAAAATACTTTCTTATTAGGAAACTGGAGAAGGATATTGTCTCTGTAGAGAAACAAACCTGACTGAGGTTTTATGGGGGCAGACAACTTTAGTAGTATATTTTGTTGCACTTGACACTTATCTGAGAAACTGAATGGACTTTTAAAGAGCCCACATTTGATTTTGCAGTCTTAGGCTTCATTGAGACTGAGGAAAAAGTGATCTGGCAGGGACTTACTGGCATAAGGGCTATCTCTGATACCCAGATATTCACCCTCCTTCCTCTGAAGAAGAACTCTAAGGTCCCTTGTACACTGCCATATAATCCAGATTATTAAATCAGACAATCCAGATTATCTGCTTTGAACTGGATTATATGGTTTACACTGCCATATAATCCAGTTACAGTACAAAGCAAATAAGCTGGATTTTATATGGTAGTGTAGAAAGGGTCTAAGCCTCATTCTTTGATGTACATGTCTGAAAATTACCGTATTTTTCGCTCCATAAGACGCACCTGCTGATAAGACGCACCTAGATTTTAGAGGAGGAAAATAGGAAAAAAATATTTTCGCTCCCCTCTAAAATCTAGGTAAGTCTTATCAGCAGGTGCGTCTTCTCAGAGGGGTCGCTGGTTTGCTGCTGCCCTCTGCCTCCTTTTCCCCCACCCTGTCCTTGAGGGAAGAAAAGGTGGGGGGAAGGAAAAGGAGGCAGAGGGCGGAGCGAACAATATTAAATATTTATAATGAATCTGTGCAGCCAAAAACACAAGTGTAGCAGAGTCTAAATTAAATTAATTCCCATTCAGCCACATTTCAAAATTTGAACATGTATATATATTTCAGCACTGCATCTATAGGATGCTCAGTAGCAATACTCTTTCAATTCTTCCATATATTTCTCCTGATGATTGTCTTATGACTTGCCACAGACTTACTTGTGAGCCTATTAGCATGTTGCTGTAGTAATCTGGAGGCATTAGATTCTCAGTGATATGAACCTTTCCTCGAGGGCGGAGGGAAGGAAAAGGAGGCGAGGGAGAGCGAACCGCTGTCAAGTCAGCTCTGACGCGACGCGGAGGCTGCTCCGCCCGCTCTCCTCCTTTTCCTCCTCCGCCCGCTTTCCTTGAGGGCGGGGAAGGAAAAGGAGGCAGAGGGAGAGCGACCGCGTCGCGTCAGCTGTGACGCGACGCGCTTCGCCTCCTCTCCTTTTCTTCCCTCCGCCTTTCCTTGAGGGCGGGGGAAGGAAAAGGAGGCAGAGGGAGAGCGAACCGCGTCGCGTCAGCTGTGACGCGACGCGGTTCCGCTTTTCCTCCTTTCCTTCCTTCCCTCCGCCCTTTCCTTGAGGGCGGGGGAAGGAAAAGGAGGCAGAGGAGAGAGAATGCCGCGTCCGGCTGTGACGCGACGCGGTTAGGGAGGAACGCTCCGCCTCCGCCTCCTTTCCTTCCCTCTCCGCCCTTTCCTCGAGGGAAGCAAAGGTGGGGGGACGGACAAGGAGGCAGAGGGCGAGCGACCCCGCGTCCCTCCGCCGCCGCCCCGGACCACAGAAGAGGAGAGGCAGCGACAGGGTAAGTATATCGCCGCCCTCCCTCTGCTCCCGCGCCCCCCTGCCTGCGTCTTCGCTCCATAAGACGCAGCTGATTTTTCATCCCACTTTGGGAGGAAAAAAACTGCGTCTTATGGTGCGAAAAATACGGTACTCAACAGACCAGTAATTGTAAATACACTAATATACTTACTTGGTGTTCACAAGTTGCAGTAGTCTGATGCATGCCCGGATTACCCATAAGGCCAACGAGACCATGGCCTACGGGCGCAAGCCGGGGGGGGGGGGCAGTTCACGGACCAAAATATCCCAAAACTTGTCTGCGCCCCTCTTTCCCCCTTTCATGCCCTCCTCGCTCCTTCTCGCGGCAAAATCTCTGCTCCGACCCCTCCGTCTCTCTCTCTCTCTCTCTCTCTCTCTCTCTCTCGTGTCCGCTCTCTCTCGCACGCTCTCGTGTGCTCTCTCTCATGGGCGCGCTTTCTTGCTCTCTCACGCACACTCTCTCTCTCTCACACACTCTCTCTCTCGTGCATGCCTTTGGAGCGAGTTTGCACCCGCTGTGCTCTCCCCAAGCCTTCCAACTCCTGAGGAGACCTTCAGAGCACAGCGGAACTTTCCAGCCGGTGGGAATGGGGACCTTGGAGGTGGCGGGAGGTTGGCTTAAAGGGGGCGTAATTTCAAATTGTGGCCTAGGGCGCAAAAAGGTGTTAATCCGGGACTGGTCTGATGGGATGAATGCCCAGCTGGATCTAATTCTGTCCCATTATTCCAGGACAAAGGGGAAATTTAAATAGTAACTAAATACCAAAGGATCTTAGTAGACTACAGACTAAAAATGAGTCCATTGTGTGATACAATCTTCCACAAAAGGACTACCAAAAGGACTATGTGAAAATACTCTGATTTCAGTTTAGGAAAAATATTGTGTGCAGCTTTATTTCATGGCTTATCTGGAATGTGGAGCTCTTGAAGATTTTGACTGTCAGTCTTCTGGCTGCTATGTAGACAGGAAGCCATCCTGACCACCTGGCAGTTCCAAACCAAGTTTGGCAGCATCTGTCATCCACCCTAACTGCCCCCCTCCCATTCTCGTCAATGCAGCAACTGTGGGACATCGCTTGATTCCTAGACTAATTTTCTTTTCTCATGTCGAAAACTCTGGTTGGATAACATGCAGCGGTAGCAAACTTTTAATGATAGTTTCATTAACAATAATCTGACAGTAAAATCTATTTTAAAAAATAGCTGTCTTGGTGGTACTCAGATCTTTAAGACAGTAAACTCTTATCATCTCCAGTCAACCCAATGGCCAGGGATAATTAGGAGTTAGATTCCAAAATTTCTGGAAGGCACAAGGTTGAGGAAGACTGGTAATATAAAAGCATCAATTTATTCGTACTTAGTAGAAAATACTGGTAATTAATTGTGAACTGAAGGCGAGTACAATATATGTAACATTCATGTTCAAATTCCATCTCATGAGAATAATTAAAAATCTAAACATAATCCTAGTGTAGTCAACAGTTGCCTTCATTGCTGTCAGGAAGATCATACTCATATCCCAGATAATCTCTGTTATTTTGCTTTGCAGTCTGTTCTACATTATGATAGTGACTTCACTGTAATATCTTTTCTATTCCCCAAACAAGCACACCAAATTAATTATTGGCTATGTGGCTTTTGTCACCTTTTCCTGTAAGATTTCTGTAATGTGTATTTAGCAGATATAATGATGATACCAATATTATACCAATATGGCAATTTAGGTATATTTTATATCAGTTTAGTCACTCTGACTTTAAATCATCTATAATGTTCCCAAAAAATGACTAAGAATTATGTTACTGAAAATTTTTGCAACACATATGCATTACGGCTGTTTGATTAAAAAAATGTTTCAAAACTTGTTTCGGATCTAGGGGGCGCTGGCATTTCGTATCTGATAGACTTCCGCATATTTCCATTAAAATTTCACAATTTATTTGGATGAATTCCAAAATTTCGGAATGACTTTTTAAATGGCGGACCCGCATCTCTTTAACCCAGTTAGAACTGGGGGATGGGGAGGGAAGAAATCTGCGCTGAGCAAGAGGAGGGGCCGAGATTCGGAGGAGATTTCCTCCTGTTCCCCTGGCTCTCCCTCCGCTTGTGAGGAAATCTCGGGACCTGGCTACTTTCAAAGCACGATAGCTCATTGGCTGGAGGAAATCAGGTGGCTGCTTGGAAACCACCTGAGCGCAACCAGCCAATGATGGAAGCCTCCAGAGAAAGGCCGGAAGTGACATCCAACTCCTTTTCCGACAATGGCGGATGGAGCTTTGGTATAGCGACGCCACTTCCGGGTAACTTTAATTCTTCGAATATGGTAAAAAAGTAACTTTTTCCTGACACATTCTGAAATTCTGTTAGATTCTGACAAACCTACCCAGCCCTAATATACATATATCCTACTGATGCACATTCTGCTAGACCAGTGTTTCCCAACCTTTATTGAGCTGCGGCACACTTTTAACATTAAAAAAATCCGGGGGCACACCACCAACCAAAATGACACAAAATGACACTCTCACACAGTAAAGAACGGCTGGGGGATGGTGGCCTGCTGGGAGCAGCTGCTGGGAGCGCCGAAGCCGGGGGAGGGGGAGGAGCCAGGCCATGCCGTGCCATGCCCCGCCCCTCCCCCCGGCTTCAGTTCTCCCACAGCCGCCAGCCTTGAGGGGCAGTGCCAAGCCAGCATTGTGCTGGCTCTGCCACTGCTGGCTTGGCACTCTCCCCTCAAGGCTGGCAAAGCTGTGTGAGCGCTGAAGCCAGGGGGGGGCATGCCCTGCCCCCTCCCCCAGCTTTAGCTCTCCCACAGAGGAGGAGCATGAGCGGTGGATGGGCTTCAGTGCGCAGGGCTCCTCCTCCACGCAGCTTCAGCGAGCGAGGGGCGAGAGTCATGGTGGGAGTCATGGCGGATTGGAGGCTGGCTGGGGAAACGGCCGAAGGAGGCTGCGCCCCGGCCCCTTCTTTTTCTTCGCCGCCGCCCGGCCCTTCCTCCTCCTCCCCCAAGCAGCAGGAGTTCAGGAGGAGGAGGGGGGAAGGAAGGGGGCAGAGAGCTTTTCTCACAGCACACCTGATGATCGCTCACGGCACACTAGTGTGCCACGGCACACTGGTTGAGAAACACTGTGCTAGACTGCTAGCATTTCCCAAAGTTATTGTCTTCAACCAGATGTTTCTTGCATAATTTGAATTCAGTGGTATTTGGACCAATTTATTAGGACTCTCTTTCGGTAATCTTTTGGAGTTCTGTCCTTGCTGGGATTGATCCAAACTCTAATTTCTTAAGCAAGGTGAACAGAAATTACAGGAGCTGCAGGAAGACAGGATTAATCGGTAGACTGAACAGCTTTTAGGGGAAACTTGTTTTCCTTGCAGAGCAAGTTGAGTATGTTGCTCAAGCACAAAATAATTACTTGTTTTTAAATGGAGGGAAAACTAAGAAGGAATTTTGCTTTCATTTTGGTTCTTCCACCAGGATATTCTGCAGCTTTCATAAAATAGAGCAACTTTGCATCAACATCTAGCAAATTTAGGTAGTTGCCAAGTGTATAGGAGGATCCATCTTCCCCTCTTCTTCTTATGAGTCTTCTCTTGTCTTTCCAAGATGTAGCTAGGTTAGATCAGCACGCTGAGTCTTAGAATGGAGCTCTTACGATAAAACTTAAGTTTGTTTCTCCGAGCCATTGGCCTGTTTGCTCCTTAAATCAAGATCTCTAACTGCTGCACACACTCGAACACTTTGCACATTTGAATTCTCATCAGTAAAAATAATTTCTAGTTCGAGTAGTGATTGGGATCATGCAAACATCCAGATTGTTGAATTACATCACCCAGAAGTTTAGGGCTGCTGGGAGATGCACCAACATCTAGAAGTCCAAACAATTTCCACTCATAGATTTAGAGACATGAGGAAAACTTGCTTTGGGAGGTGACATTTGGTCACTGTTCTTCCAAATATCTGTTAAATGGCAGTGGAATTTGCTTTTTTGTAGGAGCTGAGCTGTTCTTTCACCTATGTTCATTTTGTTTACAGTACGTGTAGTATCGAAATGCTGTATACCACCACACCTATCTGTCATCCAAAGGGTTCAAGTAAGTAAAAGACAAAAGATTTGTACGATCTGAAGAGAAACCACAGTATTCAATAGGTTGAGTGACCTGAAATGTCTTCTATATCTATCTCTTGATGTTTCCATTGATGTAAACTGAAGATCTAAGGGATGTTTTCTTCATCTTTTCTTCTTCCCATAAGTTCTTTCTTGACCTCCAAGGTTAGATGAGAAACCTGAGTAATTTTCCTATCTTAGGACCTCTTCACATGGCGAAAAATACCTCAGTTTCACTGCTTTTAGACAAGGCTTAGACAGAGCCTGCCGAGTGCAATCAGACGATGCATGGCAGACCCCACTCACATTCCTCCCCAAGTAGAGGCGAAGAGTAAAAAGGCAGTACTTCCACCTTACTTACTTACTGTATTTTCTGGCATATAAGACTACTTTTTAACACAAGAAAATCTTCTCAAAAGTCAGGGGTTGTCTTATATGCAGGAGTCAACTTATACACCAGGAGTCGTCTTATACACCGGGAGACGTCTTATACGCTGGGGGTCGTCTTATAGAGCGGGTGCTAAAATTTCCAATCTGGATTGGAGAATCTGTGGTTGCCGCATATGGTGGTGGGAGCTCAAAAATGGCAGTGGCCGTGTCCCTGCCGTATGCAGCAACTGTATGAAAGCATTAAGGGTGATGCTGTACAAGTCCGGTAGAAGAAAATCCATTCATCAGGATTCGTGGACTTAATGCAGGCCCAATGGTGAGGTGTAAGTGTGTAAGGAAGGTGAGTGAAGGGCAGAGTAAGCTGCAGGCGTCCGGGGCACCCAGGGTATGGAAAAAAGAGATAGAGTGGCTCTGGGCCCAGAAAAAACACATCTCTTTTACCTGTCCTTGTATCCTATTACTGTACCTCCTCCTCTGCCTCTCAGATCTCGCTCCTGAAGACTGCAGTGAAGCAGTGCAGGTGCACAGGTGTGAGATCTGAGAAGCAGGAAAATAGGAAAATTGCCATATTGAAATCAAATCTGATGCTTAAAAAAATTATTTGGTGTACGTTGGAAGAGGGGTAGTCTTATACGGCGAGTATATCCCAAACTCTATATTTTAACTGGAAAAATTGGGGGGTCGACTTATACGCCCAGTCATCTTATACGCCGGAAAATACAGTACTTAAACGATCCCTGATTGTCTGAGTACGATGGTCTTCCAAGTGTAGTGTCTTGGCGGTGAATACGTAGGTGACTGTGGAGCCCTATTAATGAGTCACATGTTCTTCCACAGTGTGGGCCTCATTTTCCTGGTGGAAGGCAGTCCCATTCAGGGTTGGCTTGATGCGCCTTCCTCTTGAATCCTTCCACCACCATGGGGAGGAAACTGTTTTTCGGGTGGTTCTGACAGTGCTACCTGCACTGTCTTCCCCTTTTCCCCATACTATGGCGCAAAGGATGGGGGGCCAACGTGCATCTCTTTCTCCCTTCTGATGGGGACAGCATGCCAGCATGCTCTGTCCCATCACCACCATGTGATGGAGAAGGAGGGAGGGCGCTCGGGGCATCATGAGGCACCCTCTGTACCTTCGTTTTCGCCAGTGACTGCCTGCACAATGGCATAGCCCCTGTGGCCATGTGAAGAGGTCCTTAGAATAGAACACCTATAATAAAGATTAGTTTCTTCATACAAATGAAAGTGAGAACTATTACCGGGAATGTGGCGCAGCAGGCTAAGTGTCAGCTGCATAAGATCTCTCTGACCAGTAGGTCATGAGTTCGAGGCCTGCCCAGGTTGAGGTGGGTGCTCGACCTTTAAGTGTAGCCTGCATCTGTCAAGTAGGAGATAAAGGTACCACATTAAGTGGGGAGGCAAATTTTGACTGAATTATGAGGCCATAAAAAGAACTCCAGGAATGCGAAAGGAACAACGAGGGACACTGGAAAACGCTGAGAGATGAGGAGTGTGTCAGCTCCCCCTGGTGGCCAGATTTGCCTCTGTTCGTTTATATGTTCGTTTATATGTGTATAATATGTCAAAGTGTATGTACTGTACTGTGATAAACGGCAGGGATTGTCTGTTTGTATGTGTACCTGTAATCCGCCCTGAGTCCCCTTCTGGGTGAGAAGGGCGGAATATAAATAAAGCAAATAAATAAATACTGTTCAAAGTAGTGTAACAATATCCTCCTTCTCCTCTTTCTCCTCCAAGGCTCACTGCCAGTATATTTATTTATTTATTTATTTATTCCCACCATTTCTACCCCGCTTCTTCTCAACCCCCGAGGGGGGACTCTGAGCAGCCTAATAACGGCAACAATTCGATGCCAACACAGCATACATATAATAAAAACCCAAAAACAGGTAAAATTAAATACATTAAATTACAGCTGGCATTAAAATTCATTAAAATACAACTAACATTAAAATACATCATATATATTCACATCAGTTAAAACAGTATTCCGTCCATAATTGAAGCATTGGGTCTTGTCCACCAGTTTGCCATTTCAATCCAATCTAAAGTGCCGTATCGTGCTAATGTGCAAATGCTTGGTCCCATAACCAGGATTTCACTTTTTTCTGAATGCCAGGAGGGATGGGGTTGATCGTATATCCATAGGGAGTGCATTCCACAGATGTGGAGCCGCCACCGAGAAGACCCTGTCTCTCATCCCCACCAACCACGTTTGAGAAGTAGGCGAGAGCGAGAGCAGGGCCTCCCCAGATTATCTTAAATTACGAGGTGGGACGTAGCGGCTGATGCATTCGGACAAGTAAGCTGGGCCAGAACCATATAGAGCTTTAAAGGTCAAAACCAGCACTTTGAATTGAGCTCGGAACTGGACAGGCAGCCAGTGGAGCTGACACAACAGGGGGGTGGTATGCTCCCTGTATGTAGCTCCCGTTAGTAATCCGGCTGCCGCCCATTGGACTAATTGCAGTTTCTGAACTGTCTTCAAAGGCAGCCCCACGTAGAGTGTTGCAGTAATCTATACAGATACAGATCTACTTCCTTCCCAATTAAGATCTACTTCCTTCCCAATTAAGAAAAACAATCCTTTTTATTAGCTTGAATCAGAAGTAAGCAAAAGTTTAATGTTTTCCCTTAACTCCCTACCACTCCACACCTGGGACTTGTAGAGAGAAAAAATACAGGATCTCTGAATTACATTCCTTAACTCCCTAACTCTCTCCCTTACATGCTAGAAGCCAAAGGGATCTTTATATCTGCACAAAATTTTAATGTTAGTTCACCAACAAGGAAACCCTTTATACTTTCATGGCATAGTAAAAGTACAGGTAATTGAGCTAGGCATGTCTCAGAAGGCACACAGCCATAATGGGGATGCATGGATAATGTATGCCTCACTACTTTTGCGTTGGGATTGTTTAAAGATAAAAAATAATCCAAGGCGAAGGGGCAATCACATCACTTCAGCCAAGAGTAATGTGCATGTTTCCATTTGTGCAAACAAATATTTTAAATATTTAGATTTTGATCAGTATAAAAAAATCCCACTGTTCACAATGTTCAGAATCTCAGTGTTTTAAGTATCTTGACAAAGGGAAATATGTCTGTTTGATTCCAGATAAAAAGGCACAGACATTCCTACTTCACTTTGGTTTACATATTACTCCAAGCAACATTAATGCAGCCAGGTAAAGAGACTCATATTTATTCAAATGGTGGACTGTACTACAGTTGAATATCTGCTTTTTAGCAGACCTAGAATAACAGTGAATTCAGTTCTGAAAATAAGACTTTTTAAAAGTGACCTCCACAAAGATTACTTCATTCAATTTTATGCTTGCCATTAGTTGCATTATATTTGTACAGTTCCATGTGGGGTTTTCCCCCTGTGCAGCCTTCATCTTGTGCCATATTTTCATTAAAATTATCTATAGGTGAACATGTGTTTTACTTTTATTGGTTTCAGAATCTGTATACAAAAATGTCAAATCTGAAACAGTCTTACTTCTTAGCTTCCCACTGTGTACTCCAGTGGTTCCCAAACTTTTTTGGCCTACTTCCCTGTGGAGATCTAAGGTTTACTTTTCTTTTAACGTGGCAGGGCAGGCGATCCCACCGCTGCCACCATTTGTGGATGATTCGACGTTAACTTGTATTTCGCTGCCACCATTAATTTATTTAGGCTTGACCATTGACTTGTAAAGAGTGGTGAGGAGACTGGTAATCCAAATGAAGTCACGGGGAGAGAGTTTTGAATCAAAACTTAAATAGTTTATTTCACACAACTGGGCACAAAACTTGGTTTGATACTTAATATAACTCTTCCGAAGAGGCACGACTTAAAAAGGTTACAAAGTTTCTATTTGTAACTAATACACAGTTGCAATGTTTAACTATTGCTATTACTTAGACCAGCGTCTAGCAATCTCAAACATACAGGCACTTTTGCCTTCTAAAGGCACCTTGCCTCTATCTAGCCCTCAGGCTTTATACAAACAGACTGGCTCGCAAGCTCAGCCCTCCAGAACTGTCTCCCTACAGCTCTCGAAACAGATTCCCCAGCCGAAGCTACACTCTCGCTTCGCTGACAGGAAAACTCTAACTGCTCTCTCTGCAGTTTCAATAACGTGATTCCTACTCCTCTCCTCAGAGCAGAATCTAACCGAACCTTCTGGCTTGACAGCCAGGCACCCACTGACTCTCTCTAAGAATTCGAGCTAGCCTTCTGGTTGGCTCCGCCACCATCACCATAGCAACACATTCCCCCAGGAGGGAACTGCCTCCATTATCATAGCCAACCCTTTGTGGTCTGTCCATAACGTGACCACTTAATATAACACAAATAACCACCTCATCACACTCCCCCTTTCCAGAAATTTTTTTACTCAGCGTCCCCCTAGTAATTAAATTTTAAATGTTTTAATAGCAATTAAACAGAAAGAGTATTAATCTTTCTACCTTTTTCATACAATATAGTAAAGAAAGGTGTAAATTACAAACACTGAATTCCAGAAATAATCACAAAAACAATATGTTTGGGGGCGTATGAGCAACAGATGATGGGATTTGCAATATCTTCAGCCAATTCAGCTCTGACTTCCACAGACCACTAAGATCCCCATGAATGACTGATTTGGATCAAATGGCAACGCCTGCCCGGGGATCGCAAGCTTGCGACTGTGTCCCTGCAAGTTGGAATCCCCGGGCAGGTGTTGCCATGGAAACCGCAGCGCACGCCTCCTTTGGCCTCTTTCTTCCAACAGGGACATCCTCGCAAGCACGCGACCCTGCAAGTGGCAAGCCTGGCTCACTCCACCGCCCCCTTACAGGGGTTCAGCACCCCCCAAATTCTCCTGAGCCTCCCAGCGCCCCCTTGGATCACCCCACCGCCCACCAGGGGCAGTACCGCCCACTTTGGGAACCACTGTTGTACTCGGTAGCCCAGACCATTTCAATTGAAGTGGCCCTGATTTAAGCATTCTTTTACAAATCAGTTTGGTGATAGGACACCTTAAGCCTTAAAATAAAAAATACTAAAACTTTATTTATAGGCCATCCTATCTCCCCAAAGGGACTCAGGGTGGTTTCCAACACATATGGCAAACATTCAATGCCAGGAAAAATACCTAATAACAAATTACATCAAAACAATGCACACCAAAGAAAATAGAACAGTAATCATATTAATTTTCATCTTCCTTCCAACTTCCTGTGATGAATAGAGATAATAGGTTTTCCTACTTTTCCTTGTTGCAAGCTCTTTTCCTCACTCTCTAAGTAAATTCAGTGGGATGAATGGGCCGGAACTGGGAAGACGTGGAAGACTGGAATATACTTGTGTTGTTCCATGTCTTGGGAATGTGGGAACAGCCTGTTATCTCTCCTTGAGAGTTGCTGATGCAGCTCAAGGCCTCTTGAATGGTAATATGTCCACAGCAGCTGCCTATTGGGTGGGCCAGCCTTGTTTGGTTCTTTTTAAAAACCCTAATTGAAGAGTTTGATAGAGACATCTATTATTTAAATCTTGGAGCAACTTCAGTTTTATTTTTACATTTCGGCACGTAGTGCTGTTTCCTATGCTTATTAAATCCACTTTGATAATTGCATGCAAAAGAGCAATTAGAACAAGCTAATTTAATCGTGAAGAATTCATAATTTTAACCGCTAACTATCCAGAGATGATGGGAAATGATGACACTTGCCTTCTATTCCACTTAAAGACTGGAATTGTGGAACGCATACACAGATTCAAAATTAACAGTTGGCATTGAAATGCGTTTTCCATCTTCCAGAAAATCTTTATTCCTGTTCAGCATTGTATAGGAGATAGAGTGTATCTACATTGTCTCATTAAGGCAGTTTGGCCTCACTTCAAGTCCCATGTCTCAATGTTATGGATTATGGGAATTGTGATTTTACAAGGCCTTTAGTCTTCTCTGATGTAGGGCAGTTTCAGACAGCATGTCCAGACTAGCCCGAGAGAACATCCGGAGGTCCTCCCCCCTTCCCCCTCGCCCTCAGACCCCTTAGAAAAGTAGTAAAAACTTACCTCTCTTCCATTAGAATCCTGGGCAAGCTCTCCCAGCACATAGAAATGATGCACCAGGAGTGTGTGTGTGTGGGGGGGGGGGTGTGGGGGTCCCTCCCTCCTCTCCCCCCACTTCCACTCTCCTGGCGCATCATTTCTATGTGCCGGGAGAGTTTGCTGAGGCTTCTCATGGAGGATAGGTAAGTTTTTACTACTTCTCTAAGGGATATGGGGGCTTGGGGGGAAGGAGTGGGTGGGTATTCCCACAGTTTACTGGGCTTATTTAGCCTGGTAAATTGTGGGAATGGTGTCTGCACTGCAGAATACTGCAGTCCAGACCCGGAAGTATTGGATTTATCCCTTGCATTCCAAGAAGGCGTGGAATAAATTCACTAACAAATTAATTTGGCACAAACCAGGGTTTTCCTGCCCTTGCTTTCCCTGAAATGATGTTCAATAGCTCAGAAGGAGGAAGTAAATAGAAGTTGTCTTATACATAGTAACCAAGAATAGCCATCTAGTCAAAGTTCACTACTGTGGTCCTATGCATTAGATCAGTGGTTCCCAAACTTTTTTGGCCTACTGTCCCCTTTCCAGAAAAAAATTACTCACCACCTTCCTTGGAAATTATTATTTTTAAAATTTTAATAGCTATTAAACAGAAAGATATATGTATTAATATTTCTACCTTTTTCGTAAAATATAATAAAGAAAGTTGTAAATTAGAAACATTGAAGTTTGAAATTATGAAACTATTTATTGAACTAGGAATAGAAAGGTAATACAAAAAGAGTTAAAACATTCGAAATCATCTTAATGAGAAGGATGAACCTGGTATGCTGCTACCAATCTAGTAATCCTCGGCTCTATTTTCATCAGCAGTAATCTCAAATCATCGCGATTGACTATTTTGCAATCGGTTTCTTTTTTTGTTAATAAATTGTTTCCGCACTGAATCCATGTTCCACTAATTATGTTGAAGGACATTATTATTATTGTTGTAAGACTCAACCAGTTGAAGGGAACCCCAAAGGTATTATTATTATTATCTCTTGCTTGGTGAGAGGAGGAGGAGGGAGCAGGAGGAGGGAAGAAGAGAGAGAGAGAGATGGATGGTAGCCTGTCACCTAGCTCACGGCACCGCCCCATTGCCCCTTTACAGGGGTTCAGCACCCCCCCCCCCATTTTCCTGGGCCTTCCAGCACCCCCCTAGATCGCCCCACCGCCCACCAGGCGTTGATACTGCCCACTTTGGGAACCACTGCATTAGATCATCCACATTCCATATTTATAGAAGTTTAACATCTTTTTGGGTCTTGTAATTTGATGTGGCACAAGAGATTTCAGATAGCAAAGGGAAAAAATGTTTTTTTAACAAGGTCTTAGCCTTCTCTACTAAAGAGTGTTGGTTCCTCACCAAATTACAAGCCCCAGAATTCCATAGTACTGAGCCATGGCATTTACGGTGGTGTCAAACTGCATTACTTCCCCAATGCAGATGCACTCCTCATGTGACAGCATGGGCTTTTATTAACAGATATCCAGAATACACAAGGAACAATGCTGCAGGAGTCCAGCATTGTAGTACAGATTTGGTAAAGCAAGCTGGATGTTTAGCTCACTAAAGTAACTTTACTGTAAATAAGGCAAGACACATTCTTTTGTGCAGTGGCTGCTAGGCTAACCCCATTTTCTCTGTTGGCACTATTCAGAGGCAGGATCAATTACTATTGCTTTTCTCATAAAACAAATCTACTAAAACCAGTACCAACCATCCTAGTCTATTGTCTCTATTCAGCATTATTTGGAAAGAAGATCTAAGCCTAGGGAATTCATTTCCAGATAAATCTGGGCACTTTACAGTGAGAAAAAAAATGACATTTTCAGTCGTTTTCTCAAAAGCAGTGACCAGAAGTTGTGTTTCAAGTTGCTTCCTGTTGTAAAAAGCAAAAAAAACTTCTCTGGTCTCGAAAAAGTTCCTAAAAGGGCCAAAAACATGATGAAAATGCCCACTAGACTCCCTAAAAGGTTTGGAACCAGAAATTTTTTTTTTGTGAGGGATGTATAGTGCTGATGTGTCCTCCAAGGTCCCCTGGGTGACCAATAAATCCCCCAAATGATTTATTTATTTATTACCTAAACCCAGCCGCGCTTTGCTGTGGCTCAGTCTAATACGAAATGAATGTGAAAGTAAATAAAAATATTGTTGCGTACATAGATTAACAGAGGAAACACATCATTCAATTCAATACACCGCCTTGCGTTATTGTGTCTATGTGGAATGAAAGGAAAGGAAAAGAGGGTTTTTTAAAAACCAGAAATCATTTTTATTGTAAAGCGAATGGATTGACTACATTTTGGTTTGTCCATTTTCTGCATAAACATGAAGATAAGATGGTTTACCAACTCTGGAGCATGCGACGAATCATTGTCCATGAGAGAAGCAATTGGTTTCTAAATTCAAAGCAATCACTTGCAAAGATTGCCCCTGTGCTTAATTGATAGTCATAGTGAACACAAGGCATATTGGAAAAGTTATTTGGACTTGAATGCCATGTCTGTCAGAATGAGTAGTATTTGTGGAAGTAGTATGTCTTCACCTTTAAAAGGTACATTCAGAATTGTTGCTTCAATTAGGTTGTTCATCAAGTTTTTAAACTACTACTCATGTACCATTGCATAACTTTGGCCAAGGTACTGCAAATCCAATCATCCATGGTCCATCCTCCTATCAGCACCAGGACATGAAGTGGGTCATAGGGGGTCTGTGTGTCAAGTGTGAGTCACAGTGGTCAGTAGGAGCCCAATCAGGTGAAGGTACTGCAAATCCCATCACCCATGGTCTGTCCTTTGTCTGTCTATATATGTTGTATGTCTATGGCATTGAATGTTTGCCTGTCTATGTGCATTGTGATCCGCCCTGAGTCCCCTGCGGGGTGAGAAGGGTGGAATATAAATGATGTAAATAAATAAATAAATAAATAAATAAATAAATAAATAAATCTGCACCAGGATGTAAAGTGGATCATGGGGGGTCTGCTTGCCAAGTTTAGTCCAGGTCCCTCATTCGCAGGTGTGTTGCCGTGGTCTGCAGGAGGCAATTCAAGTGAAGGTACTGGAAATCCCATCACCTGTGGTCTGTCCTCCAGCAATCCACACCAGAACATAAAGTGGGTCATGGGGGGGGGGTGTGTCTGTGTGCCAATTTTGGTCCAAGTCCCTCATTCGTGGGGGGTTGCAGTGGTCTGTAGGACACAATTCAGGTGAAGGTACTGCAAATCCCATCATCAGTGCTCCATCCTCCCCCAAACAGAACCAGGATGTACAGTGGGTCATGGGGGATTGGAATGCAGGGTTGTATCAAAACGTCAAGCCAATCAACTGACTACTATTTGAGTTTTGCGAGCACAAACATACACAGGCTGTGTTTTTATATATAAAGATTTATTTCTATCCTGCCTTCCTCCTAAATCAGGACTCAAAGTGGCAAACAACATGTAAACAAAAACAATACAACCAGGGCCGTAGCCAGAATTTTGATTCGGGGCTGAGTTTGGTTCGGGGCTGAGACTGGGTGGAAGAGGGTCTACCCTAGCAAACCTTTTGTATTGTTATCCCAATAACCCCATTAATGTGGGATATAATGAGCATGGTGATCAGATCATGATATGAATAAACATAACAGTTTAAATAATGTACCAGTAAGGCCTTTTCGGACCACCCTGAGAATGGGGGCTGAAGCCCCTTAGCCCCCCCCCGGCTACATGCCTGAATACAACCATTAGAAATAAACAGTAGGTTGCAAATCCCAATAGGTTGCTGTCCATATTTGACATACTTGGTTTTATTCTACAAGAATAAATGTATCCACCTGGTAGTTGATCATAGATTTACATGTGGTTAAAACTTAATAAAATCACAGTAGGAATAAATCTGTGAGATTTATAGAACCAGATGGAAGTAGATCAACACACATTTCTAGTTCTCTTTGAATAATGCTGGAAGTCTCATCTATGACTTATATGGCATCCAAAATCCTTCCTTCTGTGAGATTTAAAAGAACCACACTGGGCACACGATTATGGCATAACAAATCTCATTTTCTCATGTGGACAAAGATTGGGAACACCAAGCGTTTCTGTTCTCTGTCAACAGAGTAGTTGTTGCTGCAGCTTAAGCTTTCATTCTGGAGAAGATGAATCTTTTTACCATGCATTACTGGTCATCTGAAACTATGAACAGCTTTATTTCTAAGCTGGATGTGATTGATATTTGAAGAGACTCTCCTTCCCAAGGCTGTATAATATGTGCTCCTCACACATACAGTGCATAAAACAGATTGGAGCCCTGAATCTATTCAGTGTGCCGAGATAGGCCATGGAGCAACTGCTTCAATATTTCTTTCTGATCATTGCACAGATAAGGTGAAGCTGAGATAGCTCAGGATAGCTGGAGGAACTAATACTTTGGATATACCGGTACTTGCTCTTCTGTAAGGAAAGGAAGGATCAATATATCCAGACACCTTCTTTGCTTAGAGACAACACACACATCATTCCGGCAAACCTGTTTAACTTGACAACTGATTAATGGCAGAACGAAATTGCCAAAGATTTGAAAAGCAGAAGGGAAGCTTGGAACACTAGTCAGTACTTAACTGATGAGCCGAAGGAAAAAGGTAGCCAGAGACCCAGGCATGTAGCCAGGGGGCGCTAAAAGGGCTTCAGCCCCCGAAAGGATGGTCCGCGAGAAGGCCTTACTGGTACATTATTTAAACTGTTATGTTTATTCATATCATGATCTAATCACCATGGGGTTATTGGGATAACAATACAAATGGTTTGCCAGGGTAGACCCTCTTCCACCCAGTCTCAGCCCCCCCCAACCAAACTCAGCTCCCCCCTCAAAATCCTGGCTACGGCCCTGCCCTGTTATCCTAATCAAAATTTCCAGTCTCCGTCCTGGGGTTCATCTACACTGCAGAATTAATGTGGTTTGATGCCACTTTAATTGTCATAGCTCAATGCCATGGAATCATGGAAGTTGTAGTTTTACAAGGTCTATTGCAGTGTTTTTCAACCTGGGGGTCGGGACCCTGGGTGGGGGTCATGAGGGAGTTTCAGAGGGGTCGCCAAAGACCACCGGAAAACATATATTTCTGATGGTCTTAGGCAGGGGTGCTCACACTATTTCAGCATGCGAGCTACTCTTAAAGCAACCAAGTCCAAAAGATCTACCTGCCCCCGCTGCCGCGTGCTCCTGCAACCGTGAGCTCCCACCACCGCGTGTGCTCCTGCTGCTGTTTTCCGCCCGCGCAGCGTTTCTTCCGCCTGTGGGGCATTGCAGGAAGGAGAAAGCATGAGGCTCGGCATCCAGAGGGAACTCCGCTCCACCCTGCCTGTCTCGCTGGCAACGGAGGCTGCACAGCTGCTTCTGGACGAGAGAGAGGCAGGGCGCTCCCTCCAGAGGCAATGCCCTGCAGGCGAAAGAAGCACTGCAAGAGCAGAAGCCAGAAGCAGGGGCGTGCGTGCGCACAGGGTGTGCGCGCGCATGGCAGGAGCGCCCCATCCAGCTGGTGAGGCCCGAAGATCACCTGGAAGAGAGCTGAAGATCTACTAGTAGATCACGAGCTACCTAATGAGCACCCCTGGTCTTAGGAATCCCTTTGGCATAGTTGTTTGGATTCACAGTGCTCTTCCGATGTAGGTGAACTATATCTCCCCTAAATCACTGTCAATTCATTCCAAACCACTCCAGTATTTTCTGTTGGTGATTGGAGGGTGGGGTGTCTCTGTTTGGATAGTTTGGCCTGATTTTATCATTGGTGGGGTTCAGAATGCTCTTTGATTGTAGGTGAACTATAAATCCCAGCAACTACAACTCACAAATGTCAAGGTCTATTTTCCCCAAACTCCACCAGTGTTTACATTTGGGCATATTGAATATTTGTACCAAGTTTGGTCCAATCCATCATCATTGCTGTAAAAATGGCTATACATGTGTTGTATACCTATATACATCCGACATTGTTTTTATTATTCTGATGTAAGTGAGAATGAGAAGATGCTGCTGAATTTCTCTTCCGCCAGCAACTGCAAAAGATGCCCAGAACACCAGCATTTTTGCACTGCCGGCTATGGAGCAATATGGAGCAAGGCGTTTCAGCACAAGATAATCCAGGCCATACGTTTCATGAAATGAACACTGTTTTCAGCTTAAATTTCTATTTAGTTTTCTTTTTAAAGGGTCTTGATTTCAACTTCACTGACTGCTAGATTAATTTATCCCTCATTAGGAAGAAGACAATGAGGAAATTACTTTTGGCAGAGTATGAGGAAGGAATAGAAACAGAAGGAGCTGAATATAGAATGTGAACCCTTGGGGAAGATTATAGTTCATCTTTCATAGTAAGAGACTTGGACAATTTTATAATTCTTCGCAGTCGCTGGAATTTAATGTGATTCAAATGAAAATGGATGCCTTCCCTATTAATATGCTGTTTTTCTTTCTGTGAAAAAAAAGTCTCTGCTATATCTGGGCAAAAAAAAAACCCCAACCCCTCATCACTTTTTATACAAACTGGTGTTGAGGAATGCATCTGAAATCTCTTTACTATGCAGGATAACCTGTTCTAGCAGAATTTTAAAATGACATGATAAATATCATATTTGCATTTGGGAACCATTCCACTTCTCTTTGTAACTTCACTTGAGTTCTGCTTCTGCAAAAAAAGAAGAAGAAAAGCTCAGGGTTAAGATTAGTTTTGAGTTTAATTGTTTCATATAACTGTAAAAACATCTGAGAACAGAGGAAAATGTCTAAAGATTTTTGTAACTACTTTTTGAAAGATCTATTGGCCAAAAGGAGCCCTCGGTGGCACAGTGGGTTTAACCACTGAGCTGCTGAACTTGTTGACCGAAAGGTCACAGGTTTGAATCCGGAGAGTGGCATGAGCTCCCGCTGTCAGCCCAAGCTTCTGCCAACCTAGCAGTTCGAAAACATGCAAATGTGTGTAAATCAATAGGTACCGTTCCATCGGGAAGGTAACGGCGCTCCATGCAGTAATGCTGGACACGTGACCTTGGAGGTGTCTACGGACAACGCCGGCTCTTCAGTTTAGAAATGGAGATGAGCAACAACCCCCAGAGTCAGACACGACTGGACTTAATGTCAGGGGAAAACTTCTGCAAAAAAAGAAGAAGAAAAGCTCAGGGTTAAGATTAATTTTGAGTTTGTTTCATATAACTGTAAAAACATCTGAGATGACAGAGGAAAATGTCTAAAGATTTTTGTAACTACTTTTTGAAAGATCTATTGGCCAAAAGGAGCCCTCGGTGGCAAAGTGGGTTAAACCACTGAGCTGCTGAACTTGTTGACCGAAAGGTCACAGGTTTGAATCCGGGGAGTGGCATGAGCTCCCGCTGTCAGCCCTAGCTTCTGCCAACCTAGCAGTTCGAAAACTCCTGAGGTGCAATGGAGCAATAGCACCCGGTGACACAACTGGAAAGAACCAGGAAAAGAACCTGTGGCTCAACTGGAAGATCCTCCTACTGTATATGTTGTATGTCAAATACAAAAACGGCAGGGATTGTTTGCTTGTATGTGTACTGTAATCTGCCATGAGTCCCCTTCAGGGTGAGAAGGGCGGAATATAAATAAAGAGTTTATTATTATCTGAGCAAAAATCCCATTGAATTCAATGGGAGTTACTACTGAAATAACTTGTGTCAGATTGTACAGTAAGGGTGAGAACTAGGAAGTTTCCAGATAAAATTCTTGCATCAATTCATTTCATTTATGATCCCACCCTCAACTTGCTCTCACCATCTGTAATGTGGAAATAATCAGTGACCTGGCCGGTGGTTCTAGTGAGCTGTAGTTCTGTTTGTTATAATTAGTCCATCTGTCTTATTAATTTTCCAAAAAGGCTTAGATCTATAATGTGCTGCCAGTTCTTCAAAAATGGTACTTATGCATATTGGACATTTAGTGTTTCAATAACTATGTGACAGGGCAGTGTCATCAAACCTGATGGCGATTAACTTCAAGGCGCTGCAGATGTCAGTAAAATCCAGGTCCTGCTTTCCAAAATGTATACATGCTTAGTCTGCAAACTCCCTTCCTCTGCCCACCATCTCCTCTGAAAAAACAATGCTGTGTCACCACTGCAGAAATATGATAAGAAATATGTGTTAATGGCAAACACGAGCAGACCCGCCAGTGCAATTTTGGGGTCTAGAGGCCATTGTTAAAAAAAATCACATTTTTGAAAGTGACAGTAAAAGCTTACCAGCCTATTTTGACAAATTGGGGTGGCTCTGTGTCATGCAGCTTTAGGGCAATCTGCTTCAATTGTCTTTAAATAAAAAACGATCATTGCTCAAAACTGTTCATTTTGATTGCAGGCGGTGTCACTTCTCCTCCCTTTCCCACATTAAAAATGATTGCACAATTGTATAAAGCATGCAAGAGCAGCACAAAGGTGATTTAAAGCCTTGCGTATAAAAAATGCTCAGCATTACGCCAGGGGTCCTGGGTTTTAAGCCGATTTACCTTGAGTCAGATTCGTTTGTCGACTCTGCTGTAGATCCCATTGAAGGGCACTCAAAAGTAGGGATTAGTGAGCCTCATAAATGGAGTTTACGGGTAAGAGCTTGCCACTATAGGAAGCCTTAGTGGACTAGATACTGTTCTGTGTAATTAAGTTCCTTTCTGTCAATGCAGCTTTGGATAGAGGAGGGCTGTGTTGATGGCAAAGTATCAGGGCTAATAATAATAACAAAAATAGTAATCGCAGCTCAGCCAAAATGGCTGTGCCAGTATGTACAGCACAAACTGCATGCAGTAATGCTACATCCAGGTGGTGCTGTGAATTAACAGCATGGTTTTTTTAAATATTGCAGAGATTTTGCTTTAAGTCTACCCACTGACTGCTGAGTTCAATTACAATCGTATTATAAAATTAAGTAAGCTAGGACAAAATATATAGTTGTCACATTGTAATCTAACATTATATTTTGTTCTATTAATAACAACAACAACAACAACAACAATAACTTTATTTGTATACTGTTCTATTTCCCCGAGGGGACTCAGAGTGGTTTCCAACACAAGGCAAAGCATTCAGTTACCAATGCAAAATCATACAAAATGACCATTATAAAAAAATTAACATAATATTATTAAAACAATCACAAACATTTAAAAGCCAGTTCCAATATTATTATGTCAGACAAGATTCAAACTACCAATGGCCAGGATTTCAAAGTGGGCCTAGCAGCTGTGAGAGGGCTGGACCAGGGCTAGTGCAACAAAGTAGCATAAGGCCAGGAAGTGGATAAAGTTCAGAGCAGGGTCCTAGCTGATGGTCAAGGTAGGGTCTTGGCCTAATCATTTTCAAAGGCCTGCCGTACCACCAGGTTTTCAGGTCCCTGCGGAAGGAGGATAGTGACGGGGCTTGTCTTATCTCTCTGGGAAGGGCATTCCAAAGGCAGGGGGCCACTGCCTTGTCACAGTAGTGTTAGCAGAATGTCTCAGCCTCTTTTACTCAGTGTGATAAAAAAAAACCCTAAAAAACTACACACGAGTCTGTTGATTTAAGTATAAACAAAAATATAGTTCTTTTCACCAGGCCCGGATTACCCATAAAGCCACCCGAGGCTATGGCCTCGGGCGGCACTTTTGGGGGGGCAGCAGATCCGGACCCCAATTTTCTTAAAAAAAAATCCCCCCCCAAAATTGGAAAAACATTCGGGAAAAAAATATTTTAAAAAAGGGCTCCCTTTGCTCTGCTCCCCTCAGCTCTGCTTTAGGAGGGAGGGAGGATCGGCTCCGCCCCTGACTCCGCCCCTCCTTGCCCCTGGCTCTGCCCAGCTCCGCCCCGCCTCCTCGCCGGCGCGGAGCCGATCCTCCCTCCCTCCCTAAGGCCAGCCTGAAAAGGGTGATTTCGGCCGCATGGCGGCTTTAGGAGGGAGGGAGGGAGGAGCAGCCGTTGGGAGGGCCCGCATCGGTTCCGGGGGTGGGGCTTTCCTTCCTCCTCCTCCTCGTGCCGGCGAGGAGGCGGGGGCAGAGTGGGGTGGAGCCGGGGGCGGGGAGGGGCGGAGGCGGGGCGGAGGCAGACCCTTTGGCCTTGGGCAGCAAAAGGGCCTGATCCGGGCCTGCTTTTCACTGTAGATCAAAAACACAAAGCAAAACAGAAGAATTGTTCTCACCAATATACAACAAGCAATATCTCAGATGAGTCTTCTTCTTTACACAACGATATGCAAACATATAACAAAATAATACAGTCTCTCTACTTAGTTAACAGTAGAATGTCCTTGCCTTGCCATAAACAAGCAGTTTCTCTGGCATTCCAAACTGCTTCACTCTTCAGCTTCAGGATGCTGCGTAACTGCTCCCAGCAACAGCCAAATGTTTCTTCAGCTCAAAACGAGCCATCAAGCTAAACCAAAATGTAAAGCTCAAAAACTTGCAAACCTTGTTATATGCTGAAGAGGATAACACACCCAATTAACTTGTGACAGCTGTAACAGAAAAGGTTCTGAACCTTCCTGCTACTTAGAAAAAGCCTGTTGTAAACTCCTAGTAGCAACAGTCACCACCAACCATGCTTGGGACAGTGGGGGGAGTGAGAGGATGGCCTTCCTGACAGATCTTAGAGTCCACATTGGTTCATAGGGGGAGATGCGATCACGGACATAGGCGAGGCCCGAACCGTTTAGGGCTTTCTAGATCATAACCTGCACCTTGAATTGGGCCCGGAATTAACTTTATTTACCACTGAAGGCACCAAGGACATAGGAAAGAATGAAGGAGTCATAATCAGTCTTGGACCAAGTCAAGCGTCTGTTCTAAGTAGCAGTGGTTTAGAAAAGATACTTTCCTAGCTGTAATTAGAGAGTCCAGAAATGAAATGTGAGACTTTTTCAAACAAAGCATGGACTCCATTATGGATCTGTAGCCATTCAACATGGACACTCTTTTTTCTCTTTTATGCACTCTGCTCCAAGGTAGTTGTATTGGGATCAACAGTAGAATATTCGATGATGAAGATAGGTTATGAATGGTTCAAAATGCCAAATCACATACCATTGCTACAACCATGAGCATATTACAATCATTCCTCCACATTCTCTGCGGTTAAGGGCATAGGACCCCTGTGAATGTAAAAAAACCCTGTAAATAAAAATACTATTTTTACCTGAAAGAATATTTCTCTAGGAATTTCTGTTTCAGAACAACTATGACCATATATTCCTTCTTGCAGTGACAGATGTCTAGTTCATAGTATGAACACTTACCAGCTGCCACGAACCCCTTTCTGTTTCCTCATTTTCGAGATAAGGATATTTGCCTTTGAGAATAAAGCTTCTTTCTCTATCCTTCAGAAAATAACTATTTTCCTTTTCCTGTATCTATCGGGAGCCTTCTCTTTACTACCCCTTCCACATGTGACAGTTTCTAGAAAATTGTATGACAAAATTATAAAATCCATAGGAAAAATAATTGTTTTTCAGCTTTTCTTGGCATAAGTGGTGTATTATTGCCCGTTATAGCTGTAGTAACATTGGGTGTAACAATGGACCTCCTTACAGGACTGAGGTCATTTTGCAAGCTTTATTTTGCTTTTGCTGTTTATTTCCTCTGTCCTTTCCCCATCATTGCAAACAATCCACTTTGCAATTTCTTCCACACAGTGGCTTTTCTTCTTCCTGATTACACCCAAATATGTTTTGATAAGTGCATGATTGTGGCAGACCCAGTCTTTGATCCATGTAGGTTTCTTAGAATATCCTTGTTGAAGTGTAGATAGTTCATGCCAGATTTGCTATGAGAGGCCTGGGAAGCTACAATGGCTGGTTTTGAACAGGGAAGAACCATAGACCAAAGCCTCTATCTTTTAAATATCTAATGAGTCTTTGCTGGGTTTTTTTTTTAAAAAAAAACAGACATCTAAACATAATAATAATACATTTTATTTATATTCCGCTCTTCTCACCCTGAAGGGGACTCAGAGCGGATTACATTACACATATGGCAGACAGTCCCTGCCGACTGACATACAATTACAATACACTGCACAGACAAACATGTGCAATTAGAAGGATATTTTTCTCTTCTGGCTGCGTCGCAGGTGCGGTTGCTCCATTATGTCACAAGGGGGTGCCGTTGCTTCATCCTCAGATGAGAGCCTCTGGTTCCACATTCCACCTCCGGCAGCCGATCCTCCTTATTTTTATTCAGGCGTTGTAAAGTCCTTATGAAAATCCTTCCCCGCTGAGCGGTACCTAGTTCATCTACTCACAGATTGCTTGTTTTCGATCTGTTAGGTGGACAGTGGACAGGGCTCACAGCTGGGTGTCCAGACCAGCGCAGTAATCGAACATGCAACCTTCTGATTGCAAACACAGCTGTTGTTACCACTGTGCTATCTCTCCGGTCCAAAAGTTGCTAAAGTCACCTAGCTGCTTAAGGAGCAGAGTGGATCTGTCGCCTGGCAAGCCAAGCTACCTTGAAAGACAGATAAATGTGAACCGGGTTGGAAGGCAATAACAGAAGTTTACTTTGCTTTCAGAGCTGAAAGGATGTCTGATACAGAGTCTCCACTAAAAAAAAGAAACAGACATAACCATACAATACAGTGCACGGCATTTTATCCATTTGGACAGCCATTCAAAAGACTCGCTCCCTCCCCGGTTGGCTCAGGAGCGTTCAAGCTAGGATCCAGGTTTTTGTTGACTGGGAATTCCTGCTGATGTCAGAGGTAAATTGAGTTTCTTTCATGGTGGGAAGAATGGAAGACTGTCATTGACTCCTTTGAAGTTGGAGGTGTTTGGAGCGCCACCCAGGCTTGGGCATAATCATATGGTCTGAGACAGGGGTGCTCACACTTTTTCAGCATGCGAGCTACTTATAAAACAACCAAGTCAAAATGATCTACCTACCCACTAAAAAAATGTGAAACATATAACACAATATCTGCTTTGAACTGGGTTTTCTGAGTCCACACTGCCATATAATCTGATTCAAAGCAGATAACATGGGATTTTATTCAACTGTGTGGAAAGGACCTCAGATAACCCAGGGCCAGCAGCACTTGGGTGGCGTCGGGAGCCTGCGGGGCGGGACTGAGCCTTCCTCCCGCCCTGCCTGCGATCTACCAGGATGCCATACGCGATCTACCAGTAGATCACGATCTACCTAATGAGCACCCCTGGTCTGAGGCAATGTAAAGAGTCTGTAATGAGATTATGGGACTATACAGTAGGTGCCAGCTCCAGAGACAAAGAGCTTATGTAAATATACACAACTAAATAGAAAACATATAACACAATACAGATTTCATTGAGGTGCATCTCCTATCCTATCTGATATTTCTGAATCACCTGGATGGCTTTCTCAGAACCTGATTTTGTAAAGATGATTTCTTGGTGTTTGCCTTGCTTCCCTGAGGGGATTCCCTCTCACCTGGAAATCGTGCTGGCTTCCTGGATGTGTAACTTCCAAACAGTTTCACAAGCACATACATTATATCGTTTAAGTTTCGTTGGGGCTTGGGAGCTTGTCCATGGTTGCCTACCACCAACACCCCAGCTCTTTCTATACATATGTGAGCCCTTTCCCTCTTATCAGCAATAAATAATATAAACCATAACCATGGATCCAGACACTGAAGAGGCTCCAAAGTATTTGGTCAAGGCAAACCTTCACAAGGAGGGGTGTGGGATTATTCCATTGTTTTAAGGAACTCTTGACATCCTGGCGCTCTTGGAGCAAGGCAGCTGATGAAATCAATCTTCTCAGGAGTTTCCAAGCGTCAGGTGATTTTAGAGATGCAGTCTTGCACAAGATCAAACAGAGGTCTTGTGAATTACATGATTGCCAGTATAGTTCTTAATTTCTGAGTTTTTATATTTCTTCTGGAGTGGCTGGTGGCATGCCTGCTATTGTTACATGACTGTCTGTTTTCTGGTTGAATTCTGCTGTAAGTAGGATATATTATTTATTTATTATTTATTTATTTACTTCATTTCTATTCCACCCTTCTCACCCCGCAGGGGACTCAGGGCGGATTACAATGTACACATTACATGTAGACATACAAACACACAAGACAGACAGAGGCAATTTAACATCTGGCCACCAGGAGGAGCTGTCGCACTCCTTCATTCCTCAGCGTGTTTTCTGGAGATCTTTTTAATGGCCTCGTAAAAAAGTTAAATTAAGCCTCCCCACTAAGTGTTACCTTAATTTCCTACTTGACAGTCTTTCGGGTTGCAAAGGTCGACAGCAGGCTACACAATAGGTCGAGAGCCCACCTCGACCCAGGCAGGCCTCGATCTCATGACCTTCTGGTCAGTAGAGATCTTATGCAGCTGACACCCAGCCAGCTGCGCCACATTCCCGGTCCAGGGTTTATTATTTCATGTTTTAGGCCTTTATGTGCAAACAAAAATAATATAATGTAGTGTTTCATAGTTTCACTACTTTGAATTAGCCAGATATTCCATAGAATGTCTGTCTCTGTCTTTATTAGACTGTATGTAGGAAAGTACTTGTTTTGCTTGTTTTTGTTTTCCTCTTGTTTGGACTATAAGCTTGCCGAAGATATCTGGCTTCTTTTAACTGATTTTATATAAGTTACCATGGGAGTCATTTTACCTGAACAGCAGGGTAAAGCGTTGTAAATAAAATTTAATCACTGAATAACAGATCTAAACCTGCCTTTGTTTTACTCCGACTATGTTTCAAAGCTCACAAAGAGCTCTGTTGACCTAAAAAACATTTCTCCCATATATTATTACATGTGTGGTTTTAAATGCAAAAACAAGGCCAGGCTCACAATATTTATACAACTGCCATGTAGGAACCTACTTTTTCAGGTTGGTTCCCCACTTTAAATTTAATGTTCAACCCCTATCTACAGAGCTGCAAAAGATAGATCTTGTATGAATTTGCCTGCAATCCTATTCACGCTTATTTGGGAGTAAATCCAATCAGATTAAGTGGGTCTTCCAGGTACACGTGCACACAGTTACACTTTCATGTACAATTTCTATCATTATAAAACACAAAGTCTTGACAATACAAAGAGCACTCGCCAAAAACCTACTTATCAGTCATAATTATAATGAGCCAAGTGATTTTTCTATTTTTGTCACTGCATTGCATTTTGAAAACCAGATACCAGCAGCAATTAAAGTCTCTTAACACAATTTGCAGTCATTTAAGCTAGCACTCCCAGTATATTTAAACCCTTTTTACGACAGGGACTCCTTGCTACTCCAGGGTGAAAAATGAATTAGTTTCCTAGCCTCATGCATCACTTGGTTTGCTTAGAAAAATGGCCAAACTTCTTGTGTAAACTGTATATTTATGGCCTAACATCTATACAGTGCCTTGGGGCTTTAGAGAGAATTTTTTCCACAGAACAATTTGGAAAAAAGCCATGCTATAACATAGCATCAACTGAACAATAGATTGTGGACAGCTTAAGTCAGCACGCTATGGTTTCAGTAGTCTCTCAAGAAAGAATTCAAGCTCTTGTTCTCTTGAGTAGAAAAAGGAAGGCTGTACAATGATATGGAAGAAATTTGGGGGTATTCTTCCAACGCACACCAAATAATTTTTTTAAAAAGCATCACATTTGATTTCAATGTGGTAATTTTCCTATTACTGTACCTCCTTCTCTGCCTCTCAGATTTCGCACATGCGCACTTGCACCGCTTCACTGCAGTCTTCAGGAGCGAGATCTGAGAGGCAGAGGAGGAGGTACGGTAATAGGATACAAGAGCGGACCAGACAGGTAAAAGAGGCATGTTTTTCTGAGCCCAGAGCCACTCTATCTCTTTTTTTCCATACCCCAGGCGCCCCGGATGCCTGCAGCTTGCTCTGCCCTTCACTTACACTTTCCCGGTGAGGTGCCCCTTCACCTCACCATCGGGACCTCATTAAGTTCACGAATCCTGAAGAATGGCTTTTCTTCTTCCGTACTTGTACAGCATCACCCAGTGTATAACAGTCCCTTTACGGCAGTGATGTCCACTGAGCTACCCCACCATATGCTGCATAAATCTAACCCGGATTGGAAATTTTCAGCACATATAAGATGACTCCCAGTGTATAAGACGACTCCTGGTGTATACTTTTATAAGATGACTCCAGATTTTCTTTTTGAGAAGTTAAAAAGTAGTCTTATATGCCAGAAAATACGGTTTGCCACATTTTGAAATTGGAAACAGATAAAAGTTCAATGAGATTTTGGGCAGGAGTGGGTTTTCACTAAAGAAAACAGTTCTACGCACAAATGTCGTCCACTAAAACTTATTAACATGGATCGACATCTTACTTGAATGAAACATATAAACTTAGCTGAACAACTTTTCTTGATTGTTAGTATGGTCGGGTATTCTCAGCATGTAATACAAACCCTAACAGCTCCTGTTAGAAGCCCCTGGTGGCACAATGGGTCAAACCCCTGTGCCAGCAAGATTGCTGACAAAAGGTCAGCAGTTTGAATCCAGGGAGCAGGGTGAGTTCCTGTCGGTCAGCTCCAGCTTCTCATGTGGGGACATGAGAGAAGTCTCCCACAGGATGGTAAAACATCCAGGTGTTCCCTAGGCAATGTCCTTGCAGACGGCCAATTCTCTCACACCAGAAGCGACTTGCAGTTTTTTTGTTTTTTTAAAAAAAAAATCTTTATTGAAAATTTTCTATGAATTTTTTTAAAAAACAAACTACCTTAGGTTGGGAATAGTGGTAGTAATACAAACCGAAAAAAAAGAAAAAAGAAAAAAAGAAAGATAAGCAAAAAAGAAGAGAAAGACAGAGACAGAGAAAGAAAAAGAGAGAGGGGAAAAAAGAAACGAAAGAAAATAATATTAATATTAATAATAATATGTATTTTGACTCCCAGGTAGCTTGCAGTTTCTCAAGTCACTCAAGGCTTCCGTTACCTCTGCCATGAAACTGAAAATGTATGTGTGTGTGTGTGTGTGTGTGATCATGTTTCCAGTTGACTTATGGCAGCCACATGGATTTCATAGGGATTTCTTAAGCAAGGAATAATGAAGAATTCTTTAAAAATGGAAAGCTATTGCAATCTGTTCTCAGTGAGGCCCTTGGGGTTTGTTTTGCAAAGAGAAATGTGAGTGTAGCCGTGGAAGTGTATAGAAATCCATGCAGTTACTGTCTCTGAATCCTGCACGAGACCTGTGATTTTGCTGCCTGCTACAGGGTTTTGTTTTCCATCTGTTATCCATAGCTTTTCCATAAAACAAATAGTTCACTTGGTAGTGCCACCACTAGACAATTTAATATGTGTGTTGTGTGCCTTCCAGTCATTTCCAAGTTATGGAGCTCCTAAGGCTAACCTATCAGAGGTAGGCAGCATTTAACACATTAAGGATGCTCAGTTCCGCTGGGGATCACAGGCTAATTACTGAAACAGTCCACACTATAATTATATATCAAGTATTTCAAAAGGTTTTAGAAGTATTCTTTGAGAATTGAGTGCCCCTGTAGCTTTTTGTCTTCTGGATTCTTATGGCTTCAATATCAAGGGGTAACATCAGGTAGTCTTACATTCTTGTCAATGCAGTTAACAGTCTCTAGATATGTTAAATACCATTGATTCCCATGTGCTATATAAGTCAAGAAAAAAATGAGTAAAAAGTGGCACATCCTTAGAGGTGAAACCTTTCATTGCATTTTTCTTTGCATCAGGTTCATCACTGAAGTCACACCCCTTTTAATAATATATTATCAAGACAGGACAGATCCCACGGTGCCAAAAATGCATAAAGCTTTTAGCCTTGCTCGTGCTCCAGTTATTTAACAGTCATTTTTAGACACAGATGTTTGCCTGCACTATAAATGCAAAATATGCAAAGCCCTGATGTAATCACATTCACTCTTAACTATCATGACAGTTTCTCATTAATTGTTCTAAGCAAACCTCTTTTCAACCACTCGAGCATATCCCTCCCCCTGGTCCTCCACAGTTAGTTCCTAAAATGCTGCATCTCCCAGCACAGACACGTGGTTATTATAATTCTGTATTTTATGTGACAGGTTTGACCGATGTGGTCCATTTGTTCCCCCTCTGGCATATTATCTCCCATATGTGGAATAAATTATTTCCTCTGTTCTAAAGCTTTTCAGTATTAGGATGAAGCATTGTGAGTGATATTTGCTGGACTGTGTTCCAAAGCACATTTCTCCCATGAAATCGGAGTATTTATAATTCTTAATTGTATTTTCCTCTCCATAAAGGAAGTGACGGTCTTTTCATGACATTTGTCTATTTTAAGTACTTTGATCTCATTTTTCATAACATTTCATAACACAGGGTGCAGCCCTTTGGCCACAACATGCCAACTGAGCCCTTATAAGATCAGTGAGTGTTATTTGGCCAACAGAGGCTATCTGCCATCAGTCCTTACACCAGTGTTTCCCAACCTTTTTTGAGCCGCGGCACACTTTTTACATGTACAAAATCCTGGGGCACACCACCAACCAGAATGACACAAAATGACACTCTAACACAGTAATACATATAGTTAATATGTTTTTAAATGTATTTATACACTCATATAGTTAATATGTTTTTAAATGTATTTATACACTCAGTGTGAAACATGGGCCTGTTTCGATGAACACAACATAGATATCCTGGCAGGAATGGCAGAAAGACATAAACTTCCCACACAGAACTCCCATTGACCTTGAGTTTTGGAATTGTAGTTCACCTATATCCAGAGAGCACTGTGGACTCAAACAATGTTGGATCAGGACCAAACTTGGCATGAATACTCAATATGCCCAAATATGAATGCAGATGGAGTTCAAGGGAAATAGACCTTGACATTTGGGAGTTATAGTTGCGGGGATTTATAGTTCCCTTACAATCAAAGAGCATTCTTAACCCCACCAATGATATAACTGGGCCAAACTTCCCACACAGAATCCCCAGGTGGCTCCCTTCCTGAATGGCTCTCTTCCTCTTCCACACACACACCGAAAGTGCCCGTTCTGCCCCCTCCCTGGCAAAACAATGGCTTGGCAAAGGCGAGGCCAGAAAACACTGCCCTAAGTCACTCTTCACAGAGCTTGCCATCCAAACCTTCCATCACGTTGGCTGCCCTTCCCTGAACATTTTCCAGCTTGTCCATATCCTGCCTGAACTGTGGCATGACAGTATTCCCGCTGAGGCCTAAACAAAGCAGAAGAGAGTGGGACTTTTACTTCCCTGGATCTAGGCACAATGCGGCATCACCGTCTGGGCTCACGTTCAGCTGGAGGTCTGCTAGGGCTCCTTGGTCCCTTTGACACAGGCTGCTTTCAAGCCCAGTTTCCCCTCGCCCTATAGATGTGCATTTCATCTCTATTGCTTCAGTGCTGTGCCCTTACACTTCTCCCTAATGACATTAATTTTTGTCACTTTCCCTCTTTTCCCCTTTCCTGTAAGCGTCCCTTTTAAATCTGAGGCTCCACTGAAAATTCTCTAGGCATGCCTTCTGGTTTCTGTAGATGCCTCCCATTTCCTCTCCTCGTTGGACCTGTGTTTGGAACTGTGCCTCCAAGACCTCCCTTTTCAGGCAGCCTCATCCCCCACAGACCCTTCACTCTCTGAGCACTACTCCTGGCCACGGGATCACACACACAGGTCTCCCCTAAGTTTGCTGAAGCCGGCTTCCTTCAGGCCTAGTGTCTGGCTAGGCCTGCCCTCTCCTTTCTGCTGTAGGCGGTAGGCGAGCCTCCTTTCCTGGAGGTTTCTCACCAGAAAAGGGTGTGTGGCCATCTGTCAGGGGTTTTTTGATAGAGTGTTGCTGTGTGACAGAATGGGGCTGCGAATGTGTGCATTTTCATGGCTAACAGGGAATCGAAACTTGGTCTCCAGAATCAAAGTCCAGTACCTAACCTGCATTACATTGCCACAGCATTTTATTTAGCTATGGTCCTATGCTTGCATACAGCCCAGCCTAGCAGGAGCTCATTGACAGCATCATAAGATAATTGCCGTTCAAGTACTGACTGTATGCCATATGTCTACAGGTAAGCACTTTCAAATAAATGTCATGTGAAAATACTGTGATCAAGTCACTGCAAAACATTGCTGCTAGGTTGGTGGTCATGAAACCCTCTAGGTCACTACTTCATAAATTGTGGGTCCTGACCCCTTAGCTCAGTGGTTCTCAGCCTTCCTAATGCCGCGACCCCTTAATATAGTTCTTCATGTTGTGGTGACCCCCAACTGTAAAATTATTTTCATTGTTACTTCATAACTGTACGTTTGTTACTGTTATAAATTGTAATGTAAATATTTGATATTCGATATGCAGGATGCACAAATACCTGATACGCCCAAATTTGAATGCTGGTGGGATTGGGGGGGGGGGGTGTCGGAAAGAATGAGTTTGTCATTTGGGAGTTGTAGTTGACCTACAATCAAAGATCATTCTGAACTCTACCAACAATGGAATTGAACCAGTGGTTTCCCTGGTTTGTTCAGAATTAATTAAACACCAGGTAAGATCTGGATCTTATGGTAAGATCCAAGTCTTACCAGGTGTGGGTCCTGTATGGATTGGACCTGGATACCATGTTACGTGATTCCCAGGCCCAACTCACATAGTCATCACGGTTTTTTAGGCCCCAAGAGTCAAAAAATCAAGAGGGCACCCATCCTCTTCCCCCCAAACTCCATATAAAACTTACATGGCCACCATAATGTTCCTCCTTGTGCCCTCATGATGCAAGGAAATGACACACCAGGAGACACACCTCCTCCTCCTCCCCCCAAAATTTCCTGGAGCATCATTTTCTCACATCCTCCTTGTGTGAGGAGGAATGTTATGGTGACCAGTTAAGTTTTATTTACTTTTACGGGGAAAATTGGGGGGCTTTGTGGTGTCTGCATGCTACCCTGGTTGTAATCGGAATGGCATGCAGCCACCCTCCCTTAAAAGTCCCTTTTTTGGTGGGAGTGGGGATGGAAATATGCACCAAAGCGGGTTTTTAAAACCCACGTTGGTGTGGATTTTGGTTGGGCCTGTGTGGAAGCACCCTGAGACTGTCTTCTGATTCACCTTGCCAACGTTTTGCCTTAGAAGCTCTCTCCCCCATGTGCATATTGTTCTGAGCTTGAAGGGATAGTAGGACCCAAGAACATGACACTCATTTTGCTTGTCTATTCTGCCTCCTGCTCATGCACTTAAGCATTTCTAAAGCAATTCTGACAGGCACAGAGCATAAACATTCCAGCCGTATAGCTCTCTCGTTCCTTCCTAGCAGCAGGTAAGTCCCATGGGTTCACTGCTCTGGCTATTTAACTCCATGGAGAAAGGTAAAGAAGGAAGGAAGGTGACAGAGTAGCTGTGACTGCCTCTTGTACTTACGTGGTTTGTGAGAGAAGCAGGGGCAGGACAGCTCTCTTGTTCCCATTGCCCAGTCACCTTCTTGTCCCTTTCCCTATAGCAATAAGAAGAAGGAGAAGAGGAGGAGGAGGAAACTGGTGAACAAAGGCTCTCCATGGACAATTCCTGGGAAAAATTGAGAGCCAAATAGACAAAGAAAAAACATGGATGTGGCTCACAAATGGAACTTCGAAAAAGGAGATGGAGGGCCTGATCTTGGCAGCCCAAGAACAAACCATTAGAACAAATGCCATCAAAGCCAGAATTGAAAAGTCGATGACAGATCCCAAATGTAGACTCTGCAAGGAAGCAGATGAAACAATAGATCACATCCTCAGCTGCTGCAAGAAGATCACGCAGACAGACTACAAGCAGAGGCATAACACCGTTGCTCAGATGATTTATTGGAATTTGTGCCACAAATACCACCTGCCTGCAACAAAGAACTGGTGGGATCACAAACCTGAAAAAGTTACACAAAATGAGCACGTCAAACTTCTCTGGGACTTCCAGATTCAGACTGACAAAGTTTTGGAGCACAATACTCCTGACCCCACAATCGTGTTAAAAAAGCAAGTATGGATTGTTGATGTTGCAATCCCAGGAGACAGCAGGATTGAAGAGAAACAACTGGAAAAGCTGACATGATATGAGGATTTAAAGATCGAACTGCAAAGGCTCTGGCACAAGCCAGTAAAAGTGGGTTCAGTGCCTAAAGACCTTGACCTGCACTTAAACACAATCAGCACTGACAAAATTATAATCTGCCAGCTGCAAAAGGCCACCTTACTGGGATCTGCATGCATTATTTGCCGATACATCACACAGTCCTAGACACTTGGGAAGTATCTGACGTATGATCCAATAAAACAGCCAGCAGAGTGACCTTGTTTGCTGTGGACTCATCTTGTTGTGTTTCAAATAATAATAATAATAATAATAATAATAATAATAATCTTATACCCCACCACCATCTCTCTGAAGGGACTCAGGGCAACTTACATATGGGACAAAATGCCCACAGACACAAATACAAAACTATCAATCAAAGCAAAAACACAATTAAAAGTAAAAACATAGTTAAATATAACAATCCAGATAAAAGCACAATTCAGAACATAAGAGTATAAAACAGCAGCGTTAAAAGTGAATCAAAACAAGACTCAACAAAACCAATTACCATTAGTACCATGGGTGTGACTGGCTATAAAAGGGCCAGGCATGAGATAGTGCAAGCAGCGTATCATAGGGCCGGGTATTAGATGATGTGCAGAGAACAAAATATTATTATGGAACCTAGGGACTGGGCATTTATAACTAGGGATTAGGCATTCTCAAATGCAAACTGAAACATCCAGGTTTTCGAATCCCTGTGAAAGGAGCACAATGTAGGAGCTTGCCTAATTTCCCTTGGGATAAAATTAGGGCGCAACAACTCAGCTTTGCCGGTGTCACATGAGGATCTTCAGAAGAATAGAGAATAGCAATGACAAGATGTTGGGCCCATTTGCTTGATTCCAGTGTAAATATTATCTTGGGATGAATCTCCCTGGATCTTTAGTACTATTTATAGTGTTGTTCACCCAAAGAGAATGTAGTAGTAATTTTATCAGAACAGTTCTGCTCAGGCCTAAATATCCTAAAGCAGTGGTGTACTAGCTCCCTTAAGTGTTTTGGACATCAGATCCCAGAATTCCTGGCTATTGGACAAGCCGGCTAGGGCTTCTGGGAGTTGGGATCCCAATCCCTTGGATGGCCGCAAGTTTGTCACTTCTATCCTTAAAGAACAATCCTAAGCTAAGCAGAGTCAACCCTGGTCAGAACTTGGATGGGAGACCACTAAGGAATGCATGTGTTGTAGGCCAGTGTTTTTCAACCTTTTTTGAGCCGCGGCACATTTTTTACATTTGCAAAATCTTGGGGCACACCACCAATCAAAATGACACAAAATTACACTCTAAAACAGTAATACATATAGTTAATATGTTTTTAAATGTATTTATACACTCAGTGTGAAACCTGGGCCTGTTTCGATGAACACAACATATATATGACTTCCTCTCACATATTTATACATGGGTATCATGTCTTCTCTCAGCCTTCTCTTCTTCAGGCTAAACATGTCCAGCTCTTCAAGCTGCTCCTCATAGAGCTTGTTCTCCAGACCTTTGTGAAATTTCACCCTGAGTGAAACTTGCTTCCAGTTAACTATGGATGTCATGAAGCTGTTATAAACAGGTCCTTGGGGGAGGCAGCTCTCGAAAAATCCAGTAAAATAGTAAAAAAAACCAAAACATTTCCAAGCAGAGAGGCTCAATTTGTTTCTTGGAAACCTGTGAGGGGGCTGCTAGGAGGGGCGAGAGTGCCAATTTCCCACGGCACACCTGATGATCGCTCACGGCACACTAGTGTGCCACGGTACACTGGTTGGGAAACACTGTTGTAGGCTACAATTCATAGAAAGGAACCAGCAAAACCACTGCTAGGTAGGTCCAAGAAAACCCTCAGTTTCTGTAAGTCAATAGACAACAGGTACAAATACACACATCTTTTCTGCTTAGAACTTACTCAGTGGAAAACAAATTGCGTTGTTCTTAAACAGCTTCTAAGAACAACATATTTTATTATCTTACTGACTCCTGAGTGTCTCCTCCATACCCAAGTATAAATGTGCATATGTTTTGAGATACAAGTTCATAATGGATCTTATAATTATGTATCGGCATCAGCATGCCTTAGCAGATATTCACACCAGGTCTGTTTCTCAGAGGAATGTTTATTTAGCACACAGGAATAAAAAAGTATACAATGATGACTCTTCAGGGAGCCACTTATTTGCAAGAGACATCCTGTCACAAAAAGTATCTGAATTGCAATGAGAAATTAATTAGCTCAGAACTAGCAGAGAAATCTATACACAGTAAACACATACGGCTGAAAAACAAATGAATAAAATATAAATCCATGCACTAGGTTTGCATATGAAAACCCTTATTACTAGAGCACACTCTCTGTGTTTCAACTACAAGCAACATGGCTGGGGAAGCTACAAGGTGCTATAGATTCAGGGGAACTATTAAAGTCTGGGCTATTCAAATTGGGAGATCCTGTAACCTCCTAAAAAGGACAGGCAAAGAGACAACTGGAAGGAGGATTATGAAGGAAAATGGAACCGGAAAGGGGGTTTATATTAGGCATGGACTACACCAGTGTTTCCCAACCAGTGTGCCGTGAGCGATCATCAGGTGTGCCGTGTGAAATTGGAACCTCCAATACCCTTTCTTCCCCCTCCTGCCGAACACTTTTTCTTCTCCACTCGGGCTCCCTTCTTCCCAGCCTCGCTCTGCTCGCTTTGCCTTGCTTTGCTCTGGGGCGGGTTTGCACAGTATTGCCCGCACGGATCATGACTTCCTCCCTCCCCCCTCCCCTCCTGAACACGCTCACGCTGCCCCCTTGGATTAAAATGGTGGCAGAAGCGGCAGTGTAGAAGAAAAAGTAAGTGTTCGGCAGGAGGAGGAACAAAGGGTGCAAAGGGGAAGTGGGAGGAAGAGGTCTCTGTCAAAAGCTGGCATGGGCAAACTTGGACCTTCCAGGTGTTTTGGACTCCAACTCCCACCATTCCTAGCAGCCTCAGGCTCTTTTCCTTTTTTCCCCTCAGCCATTTAAGCAGGAAAGGGCCTCAGGCTGTTAGGAACGGTGGGAATTGAAGTCCAAAGCATCCAGAGGGCCGAAGTTTTGCCATGCCTGTTTTAGGGACCTTAAAGTGGCGAGTCTCCTTCCAACATTGTGATTCTGGATAGAAAACAAACAACAACATAACATTGTTTGAGTCCACAGTGCTCTCTGGGTGTAGGTGAACTACAACTTCCAAACTCAAGGTCAATTCCCAAGCAAACCCTTTCAGTACTTTCTGTTGGTAATGAGAGTTCAATATGGCAAGTCTGGTTCAATTCCATTGTTGCAAGAGTTCAGGATGCTCTTTGATTGTGTGTTAACTATAAATCCCAGAAACTGTAACTCCCAAATGTCAAGGTCTATTTTCCCCAAACTCTATCTGTGTTCACATTTGGGCATATTGAGTATTCATGCCAAGTTTGGTCCTGATCCAACATTGTTTGAGTCCACAGTGCTCTCTGGATATCGGTGAACTACAACTCCAAAACCCAAGGTCAATGCCCACCAAACTCTTATAGTATTTTCTTTTGGTTATGGGAGTTCTGTGTGCGAAGTTTGTGTCTTTCTGCCATTCCTGCCAGGATATCTATGTTGTGTTCATCGAAACAGGTCCAGGTTTCACACTGAGTGTATAAATACATTTTAAAACATATTAACTATATGTATTACTATGTTAGAGTGTCATTTTGTGTCATTTTGGTTGGTGGTGTGCCCCAGGATTTTGTAAATGTAAAAAATGTGCCGCGGCTCAAAAAAGGTTGAAAAACACTGGACTACACAGTAGGTTGCATGAGGTTAATATGGAAATATGATATGATGTGACACAACTTTTGTTGTTGTTTATGTGCATTCAAGTAATATCTCATTTAATCAAGCCTCTGAAAGAACCTCCTTTTTCTAGAGTCTTTATGGGAGCTCAGCCCCTCTTTTTTGTCTTTTGTCTAGCTTGAATTATTGTTTTGTAGTTGTGTTTTTGCAGCATCAGCCTTGGGATAATACTGAAGAAGTGCTAGAGAAAGACAGAATTTCAATGATAGGCTGCAGCAATATGCCTGCAGTAAAGAATACAATGAAGCTGGACTTCATAAAAAATAGCTTGTATTCTAGGTGATCCTCCTGCAGCTGTATGTATGTATAGCAGACAAGGTAAGTAGCTGCCTCCCGAATCACTTACCGAACGTGTGTGAAGAGCAATACACGAAGAAAGCTTTCAAGTGTTTTCTAAAAGATTCAGAATGCTTTTGTTAGTTTATTTATTTACTGTATTTATACCCTGCCCTCTCTCAGAGGGGACTCAGAGCAGCTAACAAGTAGACAACAATTCCATGGTGATATAAACAGACATAAAATAAAATAAACATATACATTAAAAATCAAAAAGTTAAAAAATCTAAGCATTAAAACCAATGCAAAGCATACCTCGCCTGGTTGTTTCATTTCCTATGTGCATGTTAATCTATATATAAATGTTAATCTATATAAAAATGAAACATCCATGGTTCTAGGAATATAGGCAGAAAAACCACGCAAGGCAGAAACACAAAACTAGCCCACATAGACTCCCAACCCTACTCGCTATGTTTGCAGCAAAAAAAACCCCAAAATTAAAAACAACACACAAAAAACCCGTTAAAACGTTTGGGACTACAATTCCCATAACCCACTGCGCCAGACAACAAAATGGTGCCTATGCTCCTCTCCTCCCCCCTCCCAAACTGAAAAAAAACACCTACCACGTGCAGAGGAGGGGAAGGAGGAGCAGGCTGAGCCAGGGGCGGGGAAGGCCCTGGTGGCAGCAGAACCGGCAAGGAGGAGGAGGCAGAGGAGGAGGAAGCAGCAGCAAGAGCCTCCACTCCCGCCCCGCTGCTGTTGCCACCGCCACATCCCCGTCGAGCACAGACTTCACACCAAGCCTCGGGGAGAAATGGGGAGAGGACGCCCGGCGCAGCGGCGCAGCAGCAGGCGAAGACCCGGCAGCGCTTGAAGGGGATGAGGCCCGGTCTCGCTCCCGTCCCGCCGCCGTTGCCGCTGCCACATACCCGCTGAGTGCTGAGGAAGGCCTCCCACAGACCCGCCCGCTCAGAGGCCACCCGCAGGCCCCGCCTAGCCCTTCCCCAGGACGGGCCCGGCAGGGCAGGGGCAAGAGGAGGCGGTGCCAGAGGCAGCAGCGGATCCCTTCCCTGGTGATGGAAGGAAGGGGAGCGGAAGGAAAAGGAAGGAGAGAAGGAAAGGGTGAACGGGGAGAAAGGAAGGAAGAGGAAGGAAGGAAGGAAGCCAGGAAGGAAGGAAGGAAGGAAGAGGGAGAATGGAGGAAAGAAGGAAGGGGAGAGAGGAAAGGAAAAGGAGAGAAGGGATGGGTGAAGGGGGAGAAAGGAAGGAGGGAAGAGGAAGGAAGGAATGAACTGGAAGAAGGAGGGAAAGGAAAGACAGAAGGAAGGAGGAAACACACACATACCCACAGCAACGCGTGGCCGGGTCAGCTAGTTTTGAATAAAAAATGTGAAACACATTTGAAGTCTAAATTTAAATACTATGGACCATGGATAGCAAGGATCTGTGCCCGGAGAGCCAGCTAACTGCTAATATTCCTGAACAGAGTATGACTCACCAGCATGAAGATAAGCGACAGGCACTTTTATTATGATGTGCAAAAAGGATGCTATGCACAACACGGATGCTACAAAAGTACAAGCATGGCATACAAGGTACAGACATGCAGTTTTATACACTTGACAGCCATTCAAGTTTCCCACTCCAATTGCTCTCGCTTCTGATTGGCTGGCAGAGGGGCATGTGTAAGGAACTGAAAATAGATATCCAAAATGAATTGACTTCAAAGATACTTTTCCAGAGATTCCATTAAAAAGGTTTGGACTGTGGAGGAAACTTCTACTGTTGCTGTAGGAAACAGTTCTTGAAAAAGACTGTGGAAATGCACTTTACCTGAGTATACCTGTCACGATGCACGGACTTGACCGGCCCCTTAATCACACACACAGAGACAGAATAAAGGCTAACTACTTTATTGAATATAAAAACAGTTCCAAAGAATATAGTCCAATAGAATATGATGTAATCCAAAAGGCTTGAAGTAACAGTGTCCAATATAACGTAGCAAATAGGCAAAAAGCTTGGCAAGGCTCCGCAACCGATGCGGATCAGGAAACAGGGCAAGGCTCCGCAAAGCTATGCGGATCAGGAACAAGACAAGGCAAGGCAAGGCAAGGCTTGATGACCACGGCTAGCTTAGCTTGTGGTCCCACTCCGCTTCACGCCTATTCAGATGAGACGTGGCCGGAGCACTGAGGATTCGTTCCCACGGATCCTATACTTAATCCTTCGGCCGAGGTCCCCGACGCTCTAGGCTTCTGCGTCTCCAATCGCTGCTCACGGACCTCGGCCGGTCTATGCTCTTTGACCATTCCCTTCTGCTAGACTCTATGTTCCGTCTCCTATCAAAGGTTCGGCCTTGTCTTTCCCCAGCTGTTTTGCTATCTCCCTGAGAGCTCTCCTCCCTAGTCGTTTCCTATGCGCCTTCTTCCATATCTTCCTCAGGAGGCTCCTGAGAAGATCTTCCTCCCGGATGTTCATAACTCCCAGAATCGCTATCAAACTGCACCTGGTTATCTGAATCTTCCCTAGGACCAAAACACATTTCTTCCCAGGCCAAGCTCTCTGTGGGCGAAAGAGGCCCCTGAGGGGAAAGCTGCCCTTCGCCCCAATCATCTAGCTCATCCTCTGAATCATGTTCTGGCACTGCTGGTTCTAATGCTAATGGGACCCCAGGTCCTGTCCCCTGCCCTCCAGGCACAAACGAGAACTGCTGTGCTACAATACCATTACTTAAAAAGGTCAAAAAGAATGAACGTATCACTGACGGGAATAAATGATGATTTCAACATGACTGATTGCATGGCCCAAAATTCCAACTAGATAGGATCTTTCTCTCATGCTACACCTACAGTGACCTTTCCAGTTGGTGAAGGTATTGGGAAGAGCCATTCTGTGCAATGGATATAGGGTTGCCATATGTCCCATATTATACGGGACATCCCGTTTTTCAGGCCCAAATTTCATGTCCCTTTTTTTTAGTCATGTCCCGTATTTCCTCGCTCCGGCTGGCGGGGGCGCTGGCGATGGGAAAAGAGAGGCGGTGTGAGGCCTGCTCGACGTCTTCTTTCTCCTCCACGAGAGAGCGCATGTCTGGCAAGGAACTGAGGGCGAAGAAGCCACTTCTGCCCCAACAAACTGGCTCCTCACAGCTGCTTCCGGGAGTCAAGATGGTGGTGTTGCCGTTGCTGTTGCCGGGGTTGAGGGCTGCAGCCGTGACAACACTGGGCGGGGACTCACCCGGGGAAGGGCCCTACGTCCTGGGACTCGTTACCTTGGTTGCCACCGGGGCCGAGTCGAATGAATGAATGAATGAAAGCTGCCTGACCCCACCTTCACTGCTTTGGGCTCCATGCTGTGGGATCCTGGGAGTTTAGTTTGACAAGGCCTTGAGCCAAACTACAGCTCCCATCGTTCCATACTATTATTATTGTAATTATGTTTTTATATAGCCTATTTCTACTCACAAAAAAGACTCACTGGGTTACAACAGACCCAGTTGAGCTTTTTATCCCAGATTATCTGGCAGAGGAGACTCATATAATCCAGGTTAAATCAGCTAATCTGGTATCAGATTCCGAGATTGGAGATCCTGCCTGAGGCTTTTCCCACACAGCTTAATAAAATCCCACACTATCTGCATTGAACTGGGATATATGGCAGTGTGGACTCAGATACCCCATTTCAAAGCAGCTATTTTGGGTTATTCTGCCTTGATATTCTGGGTTATATTGCTGTATGGAAAGACCCTGAGTCTTGGGCCCCTTACACACATTGAACTGGATTATATGGCAATGTGGACTCAGATAACACAGGACCTTTTCGCGCAGCCATATAACCCAGAATATCAAGGCAGAATAACCCACAATATCTGCTTTGAACTTGAATTTTATTTATTTATATCCTACTTTATCTCTCCATACGGAAACTCAAAGCGGCTCACAATCAAAAACATTACAAACATACAATAATAAAGGAGTATAGCATTATATATGATTATATATGATCAGTAGTAATTCTATTTAATATACTAGTATTACTATATTATTATATTTTAGTATTGGTATATTGTAGTACATTATAATATTATCAATATTATTTGTATATACAATATGTTGTATTAATTGGGGCTATAGGCCAGTGCTGAAGGGTGTCCTTTATTTTTGTGTATTTTTAGGTAAATGTCCCTTATTTCTTATATCAAAAAATGGCAACCCTAAATGGATATATTGCCTGATTAAGTATATTTCCATTGTTCTAGGAGGAGCATATTTTGACCTTCTGACTCTTTTTCCGGAGCTTTCATTTGTACTACCAGGCCTCCATAAATGTCCACATGGGGGGAAGTACCATATTTCACTGAATCTAAGGCTCACCTTTCCCCCATTTTAGGGGTTTCAAAAATGGGTGCATCTTAGGGCTGTTCTAGACAGGCTTTTATCCCAGGAGAATCCACATTTTAAAAACACAGATCTTCCTGGGGGCCCATCTACACTCACCCCTTTCTGGGGGCCCATCTACACTCACCTGGCGCTGGCTGTCCAGATGTTCTAGTGGGACTTCCCAATAGAACACTGGGACACTGTAGGACCCTCCCCAAAAGCCCCCCTAAACAGAGAACAAAAAGGAGTGATTTTCCTCCCCCTTCTCCTGGCACGTCATTTCTATTTGCCAGGAGAACTCCGGCAACCATTCCATGGAGCCCAGGTGAGTTCTTTCTTTTTTTAACTCTGTTTAGGGGGCTTTTGGGGAGAGGGTTGGTATTCCAACAGTCTTCCGGTCCGGGCTAATTTTGCCCAGAAAACTATAGGAATACTATCTTCACTGCAGTCCAAACACTGGAAGTAGTGGGTTTATCTTGCGTGGAACAAACCCAGTATCAAATTATTATTTTTGTAAAAAAAAATGAAGCTTCAAAAAGGGATGTGCGCCTTACACTCAATGGCACCTTCAATTTGGTGAAATATGATATATGATATTATAAATACTAGCTGCATGATCTTAGGGTTAGGTATTGCAACAGTCGGCCAGCATCATAATAGCACTAATGAGCAGGGGGGGGGGGGGCTAGGGTGGAAATCAAACATCAGAAAGCAACAAAATACGTACTAATTTCAGATTTTGTAACACTTGGCCTGATGAAACACTCAGGGTCCCAAATTCACAGCTGTGCTGAATTATGCATCAGTGGTAATTGACTACAAAAAAAATAGATGGCCTCTAGCATTTTATCCCCCAAATACACAGCACATTGAAATGATAGCTTGTGCTACGCTTTCACCTGGACCCAAACAGCAGTTATTTTTCTATAGGTTTGGGAATGCACGGGAGGAAAAAGAATCCTAGTTGAATGATATAATTCCAAGACCAGAATGATCCTGTCTGCCTGGCATAATGTCAGACCAGGGAGGATAACATGTTAAATAGAAACACAAAAGTTGATAACATGTTAAATAGAAACACAAAGGTTGATAACATGTTAAATAGAAACACAAAGGTTATCTTCAAATTTAAACTTGAAAAAGTAGCAAGGACTCTATATAATAGAGATATTAAAAATGTACATTTTATGGTGGAACTCAGCTTGCTTTATTTTTCTGCAATGTGCCACACACATCTTTTCCATGAATACTATCCCACATCCAGGACAACCAAAAGGAACCCCAGAAAAGACTATGTTTAAAGACTACATCTGTCTTGCAAGGAATAAAAGAGAGCAAGTTTGGACTGAAACAGTGAATGCAGTGGTATATTAGTTACTAGGCAAAATTGTAAGCTCTCTCTCTCTCTCTCTCTCTCTCTCTCTCTCTCTCTCTATATATATATATATATACTGTATATATAACAATTTTTTATTATTTAGGAAGCAAAAACATTAGCATAACATTGCACATTTCTGATAAGGCACGAAGTCAATTGCCAAGGATCATGAACCAAGGGTGCATCTATACCAGGGCTGCCCACGAAGTCAATCGTGATTGACGAGTCAATCACGAGTCCAAATGAGGTCGATTACAGCCAGAGGGGGCACTTCTGTGCGGCGCTCCTTTTGCCCGCGCGGTGCTCTTTCCGTGGGGCATTGCGGGAACGAGGGCGTGCCTTCCACGGGGCATTGTGGGAATGAGGGAGCACGAGGCGGGGCCTCCAGAGGCCCTGCCTCATGCTCAACCCTGCCTCTCTCTCGCTGGCAGCGGAGGCTGCATGGCTGCTTCTGGACAAGAGAGAGGCAGGGCAGAGCACGAGGCGGGGCCTTTGGAGAACTCACTTCACGCTTCCTCGTTCCCGCAATGCCCCGTGGGCTGCAGGAGCGCACGCGCGGAAGGTAAATCTTTTCGACTTGGTTATTTAAAAAGTAGCTCGCATGCTGAAAAAGTGTGGGCACCCCTGATCTACACAATAGAATCAATGCAGTTTGACACCCCTGGATCAATCCTACAAAACACCAGGAGTTGTAATTTTACAAGGTCTGTAGCCTTCTTGACCAAAAAGTTCTGATTCTTCACCAAACTACAAATCTCAAGATTCCATAACATTGACCCGTGGCAGTTAAAGTGGTATCATTACTATTAAAGTGCATTATTTCTACAGTGTAGATGCATCACAAGCCACATGTCACTATTTCATGCAATAAAAAGATGCCTTTAAAAAAGAAACATGTACTAATGTGAAATGCATATTTTTATTGCCTGAGATATCTGCATTTTTTTGCTCAATTTTTATGGCAACAAAAGATTTGTAAAGTGGTTTCTGTTTTATGTGTCTCCCAAGAAATATCTCTTAACCCCCGGGGACCAATTACAATATTTGAAAGTGCGATCTGTTAAAAGCTAGGAACTTAACGAATGACATTCATTTTAGAGGCTAAAGTTGAAACCTGAGGCAAATCAATAATATTAGAAATGAAGAAATATATGTCAATTCCAGAAACAGCAGTAGACTGGTGAAGGCATGGACTAAATGTGGCCCCCTAGATATTGTTGGATTTCAGCTCCCACCAGCCTTAGTATCGTACACCAGAGCAGGAAAACCTCTGTCCTTAAACACCACAATAGCTTGGTAAAATCAGCAAACAGTTTATTGAAGTTTACGTGTGGCAAAGCAGTTAAAAATAGCAAAAACAGGAAAGGTCCAATATATAAAATAGTCCATAAGCTCAAGGAAAAACAGGATCCATGAGTAGTACATAAAAACCCATGAAACTGGGCATTGGAATCCATGAACAAGACAGCAGGAAAATCTTAAGCTTGGCAAAAACTCGGGTAAAACATCTGAGCATCCCCTGAGCAACGTCTCTGCAGATGGCCAATTCTCTCACACCAGAAGCAACTCGCAGTTTTGCAAATAGCTTCTGGCCCGATAAAAAAAGTTAACATATTTTATAGTAATCAGTTTTGGAGCAGGGCATAAGACTTTTAGCATATGCATACGGAATATGCTGTAGAAATAGCATTTTTTTTTCATTTATACATCTTACATATGTCTGTGGATTCTGATTCTTTATTACACGAGTGTTGATTTCTGATATTTTGTTGTCAGCCAAGATCAACCACATTTCATACACCTTTTGTATTTGAAAATGAATAATTTTAACATTGACCAAAAATATTGCCTAAGTTATTCCTTGATACAAATAAAACATTTTAAAATATTTTTTGCCCCTTTAGATGTTGGTGATCTTTAAAATAATGCAAAAAAAGATAAAGATTTAATTCTTAATATATTAAGATAAAATATATTGAATGGTAGCTGTTTGAGAGGGTTAATCCATTAGGAGAAAAGGGTGTCAGATAAATCGGAAATATGGCATATAGCCAAGAATTTTGATAATTTATTTTTGCAGGTAGCCATTAATGTGGAGCATTCATTAATATTAACCATTCCCCCAGCAATACAAAACACAAAGGATTTTCTGCAGGAACCATTCCTCATGAACTCCCTGCTAAGAGAATATGTGAACTGATGTGATGTAGTATCTTTCATGCGTTCATTTTACTGAGGATGCTATAACAATACAGTTTTCTTTGTGTCTACTCAGTAGAGAGAGTCAAATTTTATTGCCAGAATCAACTCGAACAGGCTTATTGACTCAACTGCTGAATGGTAAGTCAAGACATAAGTAAAAGCCCATTCATTCCATGGTTCTACTCTAGCAGGAAGGTATAATTGCATTTAGACAATGATGCCACTGTGTTTGATTTGGCCTACTCTCTGGGCAGTGGGTGTAGGATTGTAGGATAAAGATCATAATAGAAGAAGTCAATCTAATGGCTCATGCTGGCAAATCCATCTACTTTCCACCTTTGCCTTGGTTATTGAATACTGTGATACTAGTTTTCCCGACTGTAGCAATGCCAGATTCACCTTGTGGGAATGTGCTACTGGAAAATGGGTATTGATCTTTTCTGAAGTAGAATTTGACATAGTGGCAATACATAAAGAGTGTAGAAGAATAGATTCTCATTTGTTCCTTCTAGTCTAGAAATACGGAGAAATCAAAAGCCCAGAAGTAAACTAATTCAGATCTTATCAGCAACATGTTGCTTGTAATAGTTCCATTTTCCACTTATGATGGTGGAATTACTAAAATAATACATTACTGCTTTCACTTAATGAGAGGTTTTACTCCTTTGGTGAACAAACTGTACAATTTAGTATGTTTTATAGCTATGAGGTGCGGTCCAACCTAACAGGGAACATATCACATGTTTCAAACACTGCTTGTGCTCAATTGTGAGAATTGTTTTAGTGTTGAGTGGAATAGGAGAAAAGTTTATTTAGTACCAAATCATTGCTTGTTGCATTTAGATCAAGCATGGGCAAACTTTTTTGTCTTGTGGCTGCATTGTGGGCCCAGCGGAGGTGGCTGAGCCAGGAGGAAGGGCAGATGGGATGGGCCTGGGAGTGGGAAGACCTGGGAGACAGCAAGGCCGAGAGTGGGTGGGACAGCGCAGGGTAGGGCAGGGCCAAGGTCATCCTTAACTTGTCCTCCTTGCATAAGAACGGGGCTGCTCACCCCATCCTCATGCCAGGAGGAAAACAAGACATGACCTGATCCTCCTACTTCAATCTTGAGGCTATCCTCTCAACATTATGCTGGGAGGAGGGTGAGACAGGCAATGGCCGAGAGTGCTCTAGAGCAGTGATTTTCAACCTTTTTTGCGGCACATTTTTTACATTTACAAAATCCTGGGGCACACCACCAACCAAAATGTCACAAAATGACACTCTACCTGTCATTTTACTAACTGTCACCCTCCCCTCTCGTGACGCTGCTGCTTCCGCCAAACCCCCTCCCCCCCAGGAGGCCCATGCGCAGGAGGCCCATCACCGTCTCGCAGGGGAGGGCTGCGCTGAGTGGCCAAAGCGCATGCGGGCTCAGCTGAGCAGGACGAATAGGAATTGAGCACACGGGGTGGCTCCGAGCCTCAGAACAAACTGCGGCGGAGGCTCGCAGCCGTCACCACCCCCAGCTCTCCTTCCCGAAGGGGTTCAGCCCCCACAGGAGAGCCTCTCCTCCCCGCATCCCTTCGGCTTCCCTGCTGTCGTCTTGGGGCCAGATCGGGAAGGAACCAAGCTGGGCTGTGGAGCTGTGCATCCCGGCCTCTGATCTGCTCTGCTCTGCTCTGCAGCGAACCCAGAGCCCAGCCAGGAGAGGTCAGAAGATGAGGGGTTGCTCCCTTCCCCCGGTGCGGAGAGGCTAGAGGGCAGAAAGCCTCGCCTTGAGCCTCCTGGAGCGGGGTCGGATGGGGGCAGCTCTCGTGGACTCCTCCTCCCTCTCCTCCTCCTTGCTGCCAGAGGGGAGGAGGGCAGAAGAGCGCCCAGGAGCCAGGAGGAGCCACAGCCCGGCCAGGTAGCCCTTGGCACGCAGAGGGAGGGAAGGGAAGGAGGGAGAGAGGAGGGAGGGAGGAAAGTTTTGGACATCGAGGGCTCTCCCTGACTGCAGCCAGGCTGGCTAGCATTGCTGCTTCGGCCAGGAAAGCCTCATTTCCGCTGCCTGAAGTTTCCTGCTAGGCTCTCTCTCTCTCTCTCTCTCTCTCTCTCTCTCTCTCTCTCTCTCTCTCCACTGTAATTTCCCATGGCACACCTGATGATCTCTCGTGGCACACTAGTGTGCCAACAGCACACTGGTTGGGTAACACTGCTCTAGAGGGCTCTTGGCCCCTGTGTGCCTTCCTCAAGCCATCCTCTTGGCATAAGGATGGGGTCACTTGCACCGTCCTTATGCTGGGAAGAGGGCGAGACATGTGGTGGCTGAGAGCACCCCAGCGGGCTCTCAGCTGCTGCATACCTTTCTCCCCCATCCTTTCACTGTAAGGATGCAGTGGGCCATATGCTAAGAAGACAGGGAAAATTAGGAGGGCCTGAGGGAAGCACCCAGGGGCCACATCTGACCCGTGGCCCTTAGTTTGCCAGTACCTAATCTATATTATACTGGATTATACTGGATTCTGGCTATCATAATGGTATTTTCAAGGACATTCACTAAAATAGCAATTGCTTTCTAGTATTTTGTTGCAGAAACATTTTGAATGCTTTCAGTGGTCTCTTCATATCTTTCCACTTTCTTTATCTTGCTTCTCTTTTTTTGGCACATTCTGTGTGTTAGCAAATAAGTTCTACTTAAATCAATGGGACTTCTTTTTTGTAAGTCATTTTGGTACCATAATTATATTTGTTTTAAATAATTTCCAAAACTTCTCTTTTACTTCTAATGTGATATCCCAGATAGGGTAAATGACAAGTCTTACTCCATGTCTCATAAAATGTACTAATATCTGCCAGGATACTAATATCTGAGAGCAGGATCAACTGTTCCTCCCCCCCCCCCATATATATATATATATATATACACACACACACACACACACACACACACATATACATATATATATATATATATACACATACACACACACACACACACACACAGGGTGGGGTGGCAACCTATCCTTATTTTTCTCCTTGTTATTTCTGCCTCTAGCAAGCCATTTCTGCAGCCAATCATAAATGTCATGCCTAAAAACACATCTACTTTCTTTAGTGAGGTCCACCTGTATTTTACAAAGTGGGTTTAGAAATGGGAGCCTGCTGTTGACAGGTCTAGGATTTTTTTCCTGAAACCTTTGTCTTTTAATGTTAAGAGTTGCAAATTTGACTCTTCCTCTGAACAATCAGATATTTTATGGGAGGTATACACTGTCAGAAGCATTATTGTAGTGAAAAATTAGTTCACTGTTGCAACATCTACTTCCCCATTCAAGCTTTCCTATTCCCTCTGAGCTTTGCTGTAATACCCTCAGCAGGATTGTATGTGTGCTAGCAACTACAACAATTTATGTTGTAATGAAAACTATATACGTAAAGACTGGTTGTTAAAGAGGCAAATAAGTCACTTTCTATTGGCCTCAGAGGAAGGAGAAGGTAAATCTGCTCTAAGCAAATCTTGGTGGTGGTGGAAGGGGGTGGGTTATAATAGGTTCACCATAGGGTCACCATAAGTCAGAAATTACTTGAAAGCACACAAGAATGCCTTTTACCAAATGCCTGCCTCTGGAAGACATGACAATTCAAAGAACTGTGGGGGTTTTTTAGTTGGAGGCTAAACAGGTAATCTATGTTATATGGCTGTGTGGAAGGACCCAAAGTAAACTTTCCTGCCTTGATTATTCAAATCCTCCTTCCCAAATCTGATGGGAATGATTATGTCACTCACCGGGACCTTCTTTTCCCCATACAGCTGATGCCCAGTAAAGAAGGTTTGAGTGAGGCAGTTACAATCATGACAAAAGTATCAAGATGGTGAATACAGAACAGTAACTATAAGAACTACCTTTCCTCATTGAAGACATAGTATGTACTGAAAATACAAGTATGTGACCCTACAATTAAGACTATTCAGATTGGTGTTTAGTTGTTGTCTCAAGTGTTAAATAATAGACTTCTGAGCTGGAAGGCTTTTCTGGGCAAAACATCCAGGCTCAGTGCCTCCATTGGAAATGCTTCCAAGAGCACTTTCAGACAGCACTAAACCACAAGTTTTAAACAGGGGCAAAAATTCCCTGGACTTCACAAGAGGTCTACATACAGACCTGTTGGTCCTGGGATTTCTGCCTCCATTATCCAGACTTGATGCTTTGTTCCTTAGAGGCTCCCAAGATGGCCACCGTGGGGCTTCTGCTGGAAACTTCAGCATTTTGGTTTTTAAAAATCCTCAATATGCAGATATGCGGAGCATCACTGCAGCGAATCGCTACAAAAGTTCTGTTTGTCCCAGCCAAAAAAACTGTGCCCTCCACATGTTTCATTTATTTATTTAATTTAAAACTTTTGTACCCCAATCTTCTCACCTCAATAGAGGGACTCATGAAGTTTCTGGCACACAGACAAACTTTTTGCTTTCTACTCAAGTGTCACCTTCTTGTTAGGAACCGGCCAATCAGGAACAAACATCTAAAATGTGGGAACAAACACAGATTTAAAAAATCCTGTGATTTCCGATTGCAGGGACATACAGACATGCGAAAATTCGGCTCAAAACCATGATATTCCCACACCTGGTAATATAGTGTTTTTTTTGCTTTTTGTAGTGATTGCTGCCACATTTACAGGTAATGGTGTCTGGCCACTTTCCTGTTTGCTGCGGAAGCTCCTGGGATAAAGGTACTGTTTGGACGAACCCCAAAGCCTCTTGTTGTTGCTTTGACCTTGAATAAGAATGAAGATCTTTAATGTCTCTCATGTCCATATCCAGTTTCTTTTTTATTTCACTTTCCTTCTTGGTTCCTGGCTTTATTCAGCAAAAATCAAAAACAACGTTTCATCTTCTCCATCATTGGCTAGAATGCCATATACTACCATAAATCCAAAAGCAGGGTTTGAGGCCATTGACTTCTCCTCTTTTTTGATCTATATAAAAACTAGTACTCAGAACAGATTGCCTCTCAGCACAATAAAAAATTAGTTCCCACAGGAATAGCCATCAATAGATACAGTATAAGATGCAATATTGTATAATGGTTTGTGTATTGGACTAATGACTCTTGCCTTAGGGTTACCAAAAGATGGAAACAACTTGGGGGGACACAACAAAAACACCCAGTATTTTGTTAATTTGTCTAAATCACTTTGAAAACCATCAGATCAGATTAACTCCGTGTCTTATGTCAAATATTCCAAATGTGCAAAAAAGTATGTGTTCTCCCTCTCCTCACAAAACTTCTGATTAATTGGTCTTGCCAAGTTCCAGACTTCAAATACTATTCTCCATTCCAATATTATTTGCCTTCCAAACGTCTTATTAATTGGTCTTCTTTACCAATTAATTGGTCTTGCTAAATTCCAGATGTCAGATACAGTTCTCTGTTGTGGAAAGACCTTTCAGGTTAGCTTATGTCTCCAACCTTTTCTCTTATTTATTTTATGCAAATCGAGCCCTCTTTCTTGCTCTTTTAATTTCACATCAGCTTTATCTTGAATTAGCCTCCCTTGCCACCCGCACATTTCTTAGAATACGCACTATCACAGTTAATTGCTTCTCTCCAGCGATCAAGTGTTAATTAGTACAGAGACAAGATATCTGTTTTCCCTCAAACTGGTCATCATGAGTTGCTTAGCATTTACAAACGAAAGAGGCTCTTAGATGCCTCTTGAATGCAATGCTTAAAAAATATAAATGCACAAAGTGCAAAAAATTGGAAAGCAATCTATATACGATACCACTAATAAGTAAAAAATGTGTTGAAGTTACAAACCCAAACTGATTATATGTTTTTAATGGCAATATGTCTATATGGATCTTATGGCACACTGATCCTAGATCACATACTATCTCTTTATTAATGTCAAGATTAAAATGTAAAGCCTTGAGTTGGGATGTATCTGGGCTGTGCTTGTTTATAGCATTTCTATGCTGCCATGGACACCCAGAGTGGATTAGTGGTGTGAGGATTGGGTTATAATTTTGGAGACCAGGCGTTGAATTCCCATTTGACCATGGAAACCCAATGGGTGATCTTAGGCAAGCTACGATCTCTCAACCTCAGAGGAAGGCAATACCAGCTGTGGAAAAATCTTGCCCTGACACTGTGAGTTAGAAATGATTTGAAGTCACACAACATGCTTCCTTGGTGGAATTAGTGAACCCTGAACTAGAAAGGCACGGTCTATACACTAACTCAACAACAACAAAACACTGGGACAATATTCAATAAAGAACATTCAATTAATATCATTAAATCATTATATACATGATAGAACAGCAAGGATGTCCTGGTGCCAAAAATGCATATGACTAGGTAACGATTGTGGAAACTACTTAGGGTTACTCACACCCAAGGTACAAGTAAAGTCCGGATTATCCCGTTCCAATGTGCCTCAATAGGTGAGTCCTGGCATGATAAATAGTCCTTTTGTAAGGTAAGTATCCAAGTAATAGAAACACTATATTCGCAGTCCAAGTGGGCACTCAGGAAAACACAAGTCGGTAATTATTAGTAGTCACGTTGTGGAGACGCCATGTAGAAATCTTTTAAGAGGGAGCCGGGTTGACAGACAACTCTTTAGAAAGGATCCCGCTCTGTTTCGCGCCGTGGTGCTTTTCAAAACCCCACGTCAAAGTTTGGCATGGAAAGGCATCCACTAGTACTCTGTAAGAAGGGAGTGGTCCCGGTAGTGAATAGACAATCCAGCAGAACAACAACACAGTGTAAATGACATAGAAAGTATAACGCAGAGTATATCCAAATACATACCAATCATGAAGGAATCAACAGACGCTGACCAGACTCTCAAGGATTACAGGCAATTGAGCACAGTAAGGTAATCCATTATAAAGGTAAGTAACAACATTATGTCATAATGGAGTACAGCAGTTTAGAGGGCAGATACTAATTAGGTTAAGAGTGATTGGAGTTAGTGAACCCCACATACAGATTTAATATGTGATAATCATACAAATGTTGAATATGTTGCAAAACAATTTCATGAATATGTGTCGTGGTTTATTACATATGAACACAGTACACATGTAAATGTGATTCATTTGGTGTTCAAAACTTATCACACAGAAAAAGATCATTTAGTCACACATTTATTTACAAATTTCATATGTGCAATGTAAGAAACGTCGCTTTCAGTTCTGGTCATGCTTGTGCTATTTAGAAACAGACATATAAAGGAAACCATGAAACAATAAATGTAATATAAACGTGAAATTTAAATTGCATGCAGGACTTTATGTACCCCTCTCTCTGTTTTGGTTGGCTGATTTGCAAACACAATTCCAAACTTTTCAAGGATTAACATTTTAGAACAGCGAAGTGATACACGCACACATACATACTGTATAAATCTTAGCTCAATGCACCAGCAAATTATCAATGCAGGACTTGCTTCAAGGCTTGTCCTAGAAAATCTCTTTAATCCCAAAGTCAAGAAATCAATCTCAGAATTCTTCAGTCTCCCAGAACCTTCTGTTCTACAGTCAACATGTAGAGCCTAGAAATTTCAACTTGTAACACTTTAAAGCCTTGAGACAAAATGCCAAGATAGTGTGTAATACCATTTACAAATAATTACCTCTTCCATTTCCCAACTACATATACATTAAAATTCTGTTACCTAAGTTAAACAGACGGGACCCTTTTCAATCCGGTTTCTGCCCTGGCCATGGAACATAGACCGTCTTGGTGGCCATCTCTAATGACATCCATCGCCAACTCGACCTGCGGTGGATCGGTGCTGCTGGTGCTTCTCGATCTCACCGCAGCATTCGACACTGTGGACCATGACTTGCTAACACAACGTCTAGTGCTATTGGAGTCCAGAGGGGGCCCTTAAATGGTTTGAGTCATTCCTCAGGGGTCGTAGCCAATGGGTAGAATGGGAGGGTCAGGTATCCGAGACGTCCTCTCTCCAGTGCGGAGTACCACAAGGAGCTATCCTCTTCCCAGTATTATTTAACATCTATGTACAACCACTGGCTGAGTTGGTGAGGAGCTTCAGCTTAGAATGTTACCAGTACGCCGATGACACCCAGCTCCTTTTGCATCTGGAACCTGGGAGAACAACAATTCCTGATAACTTCTCCTTGTGCTTGGAAGCTGTGACAAGCTGGCTGCGCATGAGTAGACTTAAGGTGAACCCGACCAAAACTGAAATCTTATGGCCCAGTCGGCCCCAGGAACTGGCCTGCCCTCTGCCCACCTTTGATGGTGAATCCTTAGCCCCGTCTGCTACAGTGAAGAGCCTCGGTATCTTGCTGGATTCCCAGTTGATGATGGAAGCTCGGATTTCCACCATCAGTAAGCAGGCCTTTTTCCACCTCCGCCAACTGAGGCAGCTGGCTTCTTACCTTCCAACAGAGGCCCTTGCAACGGTAATCCACACCACGGTTACCTCGAGGCTGGATTACTGTAATGCATTGTATGCTGGTACCCCTCTTTCAGTGAAACGGAAGATCCAAATGGTTCAAAATGCAGCTGCCAGATTACTTACTCGGACACCAATGAGACATCACATAGCTCCAGTGTTACAACACCTCCATTGGCTCCCAATTGAACATCGGACTTCCTATAAGACACTGGTTCTTACTTTCAGGGCCATCCACGGTCAAGGCCCTAAATATCTCAGAGGTCGTCTCTCACATACTTGTCATCAGAGACCACCAAGATCAGCTCAAGAAAACCTCTTGTTTGTTCCCAGTCCTAGGGAGGCACGCCTGGACTCCACGAGGCGCAGGGCCTTCTCGGTTCTTGCCCCAACCTCGTGGAATTCCTTACCTCCATATATTAGAGCTATACCTGATTTGCGGACTTTCTCTCAAGCTCTCAAAACTTGGCTTTTCGTCAAAGCTTTTAATTTGTGATTTAGCGTTGACATGTTTGCTGTTTTATTGCTGTGTAAGTCGCTCAGAGCACTCCAGTGGAGAGCGACTCATCAAATGATAAATTGAAATGAAATGAAATAATAACCTGAATTATTGATCTCTAAACCTGAAGAGAGCAAGAACCTGAAGGAGTGAAGCTGTGTGGGTTTCTGAATATTCTTGGACTGAAAGAACAGCTTTAGATAGCATAGGCAGTAATGACAAATGCTGGGAATAGCAACCCAGCAACACCAGGGGGCTTCATAGGTTCTGTCTGCACTACCATATAAGTTTGAAACTGCATTATATGGCTAGTGTAGACTCCTATAATGCAGTTCAATGCAGTTAAACTATATTACGTGTTAAACCACTGAGCTGCTGAACTTGCTGACCGAAAGGTCGGTGGTTTGAAGCCGGGGAGTGGATTAGCTCCAACTTCTGCCAACCTAGCAGTCTGAAAACAAGCAAATGTGAGTAGATCAATAGGTACCACTTTGGTGGGAAGGTAACGGCACTCCTGGCAGGCATGTCGGCCACATGACCTTGGAGGCACTTACGGATAACACTGACTCTGTGGCTTAGAAATGGAGATGAGCACCCCCCCCCCCCCGAGTCAGACATGTGAGATAGACAATGTCAGGGATAAACCTTTACTTTTTAAAAAAAGACACCAACAATTGTTAAGACACATATTAATTTCAGTACCACTACCATCAACAAAAATATGCAAGATACACCTACTATTCTAAGATGCACCTCATTTTTAGAGATGTTTATATAGGGAAAGAAAGTGTGTATTAAAATCGAATAAATAAAGTATATGAGTTTACACTGACCATACTTGAAACCACATCAGATGTGTGTGTCGGTAGGGTCACAGACCCCATTCCTACCATCACATGAAACTGCAAGCATATTTAGAATTCCCAACCAAGGACTGAAGGAATTATTTCACAAGGGTTATTACATTACAGCAATATTTTAATTGACCCTGCAATATAGACAGCACAATCATTACCATCATTCTTTTACTGAAGTTGCAGCAGGGAGGAGAACGTGACAGGTTTGTAGCTGAACAAAGATTTGAAGTGAAGACTCCCAAATCACAGGTCATTTTATGAACTTCGCAGCTTGCTTCTGGAACATGGCCACACAGCCTAGAAAACTCACAGCAACGCAGTGATTCCAGCCATGAAAGCCTTCAACAACACAACTTCACAGCTATTGTGTGAATAAAAGTATTTACAATGGGCTCTAGGCATCCACTGGAGTTTGATGCTCTGTGTGCTCAAATCGTACTATATACAATGGTATAGTAAAATGGCATAAAGTGGCAAAATCAAGGTTTGCTTTTAGGATTAAAAAAAATTCAAACCATGGATGCTAGAATCAATTTATGTAGAATCTATGGTTACATAGGGCTGATTGTATTTGTCACAGCAGAAATACTGAAGATTTGCTTCCTAGCACTTTCTTACTTTATTTTCAGCATTTTTCTCTCTCCTATTCATGCACTCAAATTTGTTTCAGTTAATAATCTAAGTACAGCTGTAATTCACCTCCGCACACAACCAAGGCAACAGATTGGATTTCATGTTTCTTCATAACACAATGTTGTCATTAAGCGAGCAGTTTTCATATTGTTAAGCAATTTAAATAATTAATTTCCTATAATAGAGAACGGTGTTTCAATGACTAGTTAGCTTACATTATTTTAGTGATACATCAAAGCTGAAGTTTTCAATATGTGTGCCTAAAGTAGTTGCAAGACATTATTTTATAGTATTTGGGGGAGATTGAAAAATATTAGTCTACAATAAATTCTCCATGCATACAATTTTTTTATTAAAAATACTGCTTAATAAGAAATACAAAGAGGAATATTTCTTGTGATGTGCTACAGACATCTCAATTCTTACATTTTTTTACAGCTTTGGTTGAAGGAAACATAGACGTTGCTACCACTTATACCAGTGTTTCCCAACCAGTGTGCCGTGACGGACCTCCTGCTGTGCTGCGGGAGAAGCTCTCTGCCCCCCTTCCTCCCCCCCCCACCAAACTCCTGCTGCTTGGGGGAGGAGGAGGAAGGGCCGGGCAACTGCGAAGAAAAAGAAGGGGCCGGGGCGCCGCCTCCTTTGGCCGTTTCCCCAGCCAGCCTCCAATCCCCCATGACTCCCGCCATGACTCTCGCCCGCTCGTTGAAGCCATGTGGAGGAGCCCCACCCACTGAAGCCCATCCACCGCTCATGCTCCTCCTATGTGGGAAAGCTGAAGCTGGGGAGAGGGGGTGGGGCCTGGCTCCACCCCCTCCCCTGGCTTCGGCACTCCCAGCAGCTGCTCCAGCCTTGAGGGGGCAGTGCCAAGCCAGCATTGTGCTGGCTCTGCCACTGCTGGCTTGGCACTGCCCTCAAGGCTGGAGCAACTGCTGGGAGAGCTGAAGCTGGGGAGGGGATGGGACGGGCATGGCGTGGCCTGGTTCCGCCCTCCTCCAGCTTTGGCACTCCCAGCAGCTGCTCCAACCTTGAGGGGACAGTGCCAAGCCAGCATTGTGCTGGCTCTGCCACCACAGTCTTGGCACTGCCCCCTCAAGGCTGGAGCAACTGCTGGGAGAGCTGAAGCTGGGGGAGGGGGATGGGACGGGGCATGGCGTGGCCTGGTTCCACCCCTCCTCCAGCTTTGGCACTCCCAGCAGCTGCTCCAGCCTTGAGGGGACAGTGCCAAACCAGCATTGCGCTGGCTCTGCCACCACTGGCTTGGCACTGCCCCCTCAAGGCTGGAGCAACTGTTGGGAGAGCTGAAGCTGGGGGAGGGGGATGGGGCGGGGCATGGCGTGGCCTGGTTCTGCTCCTCCTCCAGCTTTGGCACTCCCAGCAGCTGCTCCAGCCTTGAGGGGGCAGTGCCAAGCCAGCATTGTGGTGGCTCTGCCACCGCTGGCTTGGCACTACCCCCTCAAGGCTGGAGCAGCTGTTGGGAGAGCTGAAACCAGGGGGAGGGGGCAGGGCATGGCGCAGTCTGGCTCTGCTCCCTCCCCCAGCTTCGGCACTTCCATCAGCTGCTCCCAACAGGCCACCATCCCCCAGCCATTCTTTACTGTGTTAGAGTGTCATTTTGTGTCATTTTGGTTGGTGGTATGCCCCCGAATTTTTTTAATGTTAAAAGTGTGCAGCAGCTCAAAAAAGGTTGGGAAACACTGACTTATACAACAGGAACTCCTGAAATTAACAATTCAGTAAGCTCACAAACTGGAATGGCAACATACATTTATTTTTCCAAAGGTTATGTTTTTGATAATTTGCTTCTCCATTATATTGCCTTCAAAAACAAATATATAACATGGGACATCCCTGCAGAGCCACCAATTTAAATGAATTATGGTTTGCAGTTCAGGTCAATTATCCTTCATTTAGCATTTTAAATTCTGGTGCCCTATATCAAAATGGTTGCCATATATTTAGAGATAGAGATTTTTTTTTTTTACAAAAAAATAGGGGCATTGTGAAGAACTTGCACTTGCTTACATTTTTGGTAATAAGATATCCTATTTATTTCAGTGTTGTTCAGATTTGTGTCGATGAAACTATGAAGGATTTAACAGAATCCTCATGTGAATTGCAACATCTTATAATCCTGTTGTACTATACTCAAAAAGAAAATATGCTGTGCACTTAAGAATAAGAACATAATTTAGGCCCCATCTACACTGCCATATAATGCATTTTGAAATTACATTACTGGCAGTCCCCGAGTTACAAACTTCCAATTTACAAACAACCCATACTTAAGATTTGGAAGTGAGAGAAATCTACCCCTCAGAAGGGAAATTCACTCCTGGAAAAGTTATCATGGGGGAAAGGTATCTCCGCTGAAGCTTTCTCGCTTTCTCACCAATTCTTGTTTCCACAACAAGCCAATTTTTTTTCAAAACCAGAACTTATCTTGTTCATAACTTGGGGACTATCAATATATGGTTGGCATACTCATGTAATGCAGTTTAACTGCAATGAACTGCATTATATGAGCCTACACTTGACTAGTCAATTCAGTTTGAAACGGCGTTATATGGCAATGTACAGTAGGTGGGATCTTAGTGTGGTTACTCTATGAATTATTGTTCAACACTGAAAAATTATAGGCCTTTTTATTTTATTTTAGCTTAACATAGTTTGAATTTTGTACCTACATTCAGAACATTCAGGTGATTGTTTTACTGTTTTTATTGTTTTGTTACTGTTTTAATTGTTCTTATTTATTTTATTGTATTTGCTGCTATGTTGTGAACCGCCACGAGCCTCTGGGAAGGAGCGGTATATAAGCATGAATAATAATAATAATAACAAAGTATCAATGCAAAACTGGTGGTCATTAATGTACTATTATAATAGCACATATAATATAGTATTTTAGTGTGTGCGTGTTTGTGTGTGTGTGTGTGAGAGAGAGAGAATGATGTAAAGCATGACATTTACAAGTAAATACATACTTATTAAATGAGCTTTACAAAATTATGTTTAACATAGGATAAATACCAAGACTGTATTAAGGCATTATTGAATTCCTAAACTATGACAAGCTTAAAAGATCTCAAAATCTTGAAATTTGGAATTTATTTCTAGATGTCTTTTATAACTGTTGCTTTCCTAATTTGAGTTTAATACTGATGTGGAGAAGATCCAAGCATCATTTTAAAATAAGGTTGCATTAAAAACCTGTATGAATGAGAAAAAACAGAAAAAAATCAGTGTTCTATATAATAAAAATTACTCCAACAAATGTTGGAAATGTAAAATAGAGGAAGGGAATTTCTTTCATCAGTGGTGGGGTTGTGAGAGGGTAAGAAACTTCTGGAAGCTGGTGCACAAAGAACTACAGGGGGCATTGAAGCTTAAAACAAAGTGTAAACCTGAGGCTTATTTACTGGGCATGGTAGGTAGAGAGGCAGACATGGACTATAATAAAGAAAAGTTGTTTGTATACTGCTCCACAGCGGCAAGACTCTGCCTGGCAAAACTCTGGAAGAGCGACGATGTACCGACACTAGAAGATTGAAAATAAAAAATACACGAGATTATGAAGATGGACTGTTTAACTCATGCTCTGGATTACAAAAACAAGATCAAGAGGACTGATTGGTCCATGATTACTGACTACTTAAAAGACTGTGAAAAAGAGTGGACCTTAAGTTAAGGTCCAACCGGAGCTACCTGATTCTAGCGTATCTCTCTGGTGATCCCGGATGGATGCTGATAAATAGTCACATTGGGTGATCAATTATAGTAGAGGGTGTATCCACCCTAGGAAGACAAGAGAGGGGTCTGCCTCTCTGGATTCGGGGGTTAGTGTCGCGTCTGTTTTTTTAGGGTGTGTGGGGGGAAAGGGGCGGGGTGTAGTATTGTTACTGTTTCACATGTGTTTGTCTAGTATGTGTCAATGTGCTTCATGTTAAATTTTTAACGCAAAATCAAATAAAGTTCATATTAAAAAAAACCCTGTATGAATGATCCCCTTCCCATACCAGTAGAATAATAGCTCAGCCCATTTTGATGAATAAAAAAAAAAGTTGTTCTAACCCTGAAATTGTTACATGTTGCACATTTTTTGGAAATGCCCAGTATTACTGCTTTTTATTAATAGTTGTGATGTGATGAAACTGTATAGGTCTCAGCACATTTTGTTAGGCTGTTTCACCTACAGCTTGAGAATAGCCATTTTCTGTTAGTTTTACGAAGGTGGAGCTTAAAAGAAACCCTTTCTGGTTTGTAGTAATAGGTTGGCCCACCCCTTTGCCTGGGAAAAGGGAACTATCTTTAGTTTAAGGTTATTACCACCAAGGAATCTTGGAAGCAAGACATGTCTAGAGTTGGTTCCAGCGAGATCTAAGCTTGGGCAAGCCATTTCAGACCAATACTACTACTATTACCATTCTGGGAACTCATGAGGCTATATTGATCTACCACTGGTCGGTGACAGCCTGTGGAGTTTCCAGCACCTTCAGCAAGGTGCCAGGCCTCAATAGGAGAGACCTGCTCTCTCACCCTCCGGGTTGCTTACCTTGGGCATTGGGTGCCCCAGAGGCCCCTTCACCAGAAAAAGTGAGCAAGGGAATCTTTCATCTGTCCTTCATCTCCATATTTATCCACACGCACTTTAAGTATGGACTTTGTTGTGGAGAAACCAAGATAGTTCCTGGGTGGAGATAGACCCAAGACCAATGTGCTGAAATGTCTTCCTGCTTCTGCCATTCTCACCAGCAGTGTGCAATAATAACAAACTAGCTAAATCCATAGGAGTATGTACACTTAATTTTATTGGATTTGGTATAGAATTGGTTTAACATAATCCCATGCATGTTTAGCTACATTTTAGTTTAATGTGAGCTTTGTTGTTGATGTTTGATGACTTCAAGTCATTTCTGATTCATGATGGCCTGAAGGCGAATCTTATTACAGGGCTTTCTTGGCAAGATTTCTTTAGAGGAAACCTTTAGATGCTAAGAGAATCTGACTTGCCCAAGGTCACTAGGTGCTGAGTAGGGGTTTGAACCAATGTCTTAGTAAAACACCACACTTTTCATGTTGAAAATCTGTTACTCCTAAGAAAAGATGAGTACTGTTTTTCTGGGTTTCAGGTAATAAGCCTTGAGATGCATCTACACTGTAAAATTAATACAGTTTGACATCAGTTTAACTGCTGTGGCTCAATGCTATGGAATAATATTACCCTGGGGAGATAGGGCTGCCTATATATACATTATTATTATTATTATTATGGCACCTGTAGTTCTACAAGGTTTTTTTGCCTTCTGTGCCAAAGAGTACTAGTGTCTCACCAAACTACAACCCGCACGATCCCATAGCATTGAGCCGTGATAGTTAAAGTGGTGTCAAACTGCATTAATGGGACACTGTAGATGCATCCTTAGTTCCATAATGAGGGCATCCTAATCAGAAAGAGCCATTTACTGAATTTAAACAGCTTGTCACTACAAAACAGTTACAACAGAATGTCAAGTTTCCAAAATGAGGTGCTTAACATTCGTAGTGCACATTCATAAAAGTGCCAGTTCATATTTAAAAGTAATTACCATTTTTATACCTCTGGAACAAATTCAAAAGAACAGCTGGGTTTTGACAGCTCTTCTGGGACCATGAAATATACTGATCAGAATTCCCAAAGATCTCTGTGAAGTCCTGTGTGTATGCGTGCCTGCATGTACTTACTATGCACACATGATACTAAACAAGACAGGGCTGGATGTGATCGAATATCATATAAACATGACCACTGTTGTCTCCAAATGAATAGCAAGGGAATGGAAATATGCCATCTTCTTTATTATTTTGAAAATAAAATGTATTAAAAGTCTCAGAAACGTATGGGCATCTGAGGCAAGCTTTGTTGCTAATTGCCACTATAACTTAGGGTGACTTTATGAATGAGATTCCAGGCCACCTCTGTCATCAACAGCCCTTCTCAGGGTTTGTGGGTTTCTTGATTAATTTCATTAATCTCAAATTATTTTATTTTGAGCATTTATATCTTGTCCTTCTCACCTCCAAAGAGGGACTCACGATGGCTTACAACAGGCAGGCATTGGATGCCAAAAATAATACATTAAAAATCACAATTACAATTAACACAGTTAAAACAATTATAAACATTCAATTAAAAACAGTTTGCTGTTTCAAAACATAATCCAGATCAATCCATTGCAGTCCACTAAAACATTCTCTTCCCATTTGATCCATCTATTACACAAACGCTTGATCCCAAAGCCAGGATTTGAGGTTCTTCCAAAAGGTCAGGGAGGGGGCGGATCTAATGTCATTGGGGAGTTCCACAGCCAGGGGGCCACCATGGAGAAGGCCTTGTTTCTCATTCCCACCAGTTGTGACTGCGAAGGAGGTGGGACCAAGAGCAAGGCCTTCCCAGATAATCTTAACATCCTTGGTGGTTTGTAGAAGGAGATATGTTTGGACAGGTAAGATGAGGTGGAACCATTTAGGGCAGTGATTCTCAACCTGTGGGTCCCCAGGTGTTTTGGCCCACAACTCCCACAACTCACAGCAATCTTACTAGCAGTTAGGATTTCTGGGAATTGAAGGCCAAAACATCTGGGGACCCACAGGTTGAGAACCACTGATTTAGGGCTTTATAGGCTAAAGCCAGCACTCTGAATTGTGCGTGGACACAAATAGGCAGCTAGTGGAGCTGGCGTAACGGGGGGGGGGGGGGTATGCGCTCCCTGTACCTCACTCCAGTGAGCAACTTGGCTGTCGAACATTGGACTAGCTGGAGCTTCCGAGCAGTCTTCAGAGGAAACCCCACGTAGAGTGCATTGCAGTATCTATTCAGGGTGTAACCAGAGTGTGGACCACCGTGGCCAACGAATTGAACTTTCCTTTATCCCTACTGCTGTCTACCAAGAAAAGTAAGATTTATTATCTTTTAAGGTAAGTCAAGTTTTCTCATGATATCATCAAAGCCCAACAGTCTCAGTTTAGTCATCTTGGCTTCTAAGGAGAGCTCAGAGTTGATTTGCTCTAGGATCATTTAATTCATATTTAAATAGTCCATAGAACTCTTCTCCAGCATTTCAAATGAGTTGATTTTCTTCCTATCAGCTTTCTTCACTGTCTAGCTTTCACAACCATACACAGAAACCAGAAATACTATGGCATGAAAAATCCTGAGTCAAGGTTTACTTAATCTCTCTTTGCAATTTCAGGAAGCATGAAATTGACATTTTCTGTTGAAAAATGAGAATTCGGGGAACGTATTTACCATCCTTGTGTGGGATAATACTGTGTATGAAGGGATGGTATGAAGACAGAACTGTAATGGTCCCGACACATCCTGGCATCCTGTATCCTGAGACAAAAGCTACATGGATGATGGAAGTTGGAAAGCTTAAAGTGTTCTATGCTTACAATATTTCACATAAATTGACTGACTGTGCTGAATCATTGTCATGTGACAACTACAAGTCTTTGAAATAGATTTTCTCGTCCCTCCTCAAGTAAACTTCAGAAACATGGGAAGGTGCTTTGCAACTACTGTACCATGGTTATTTTAGTCACTCAGAACTGCAATCCTTTATAGAAGTTAAAAACTACAGTGGGCCCTTGGTAGATGCTGTAGTTTGGTTTCTAAACATCTCAAACTCCATTGATATTCAACTCCCATTGTAAACAATAGCACAGTAAAATGGTGTTCCTTATGCAAGATGGAAATTCAAGATTTGGCTTTTAGGTTTTCTTTTTGAATATTTTCAATCTGTGGATACAGAGAACTGACCTTATAACATAAAACCCAACATCATGCACAACCAAATGGCAAATCTTTGACTTTTATGTGAGGGCAGATTTTACAGATGGATGATCACACTACATACTAAAATGCCATTATTGTGTTTCCTCACATATCATTATTGTGTTTTGAAAATTAATGTGGGCTTTGTTATCAATTTCCCTCCCTCCTTTGTACGATGGACTTTTCTCCAGGGTGACATTTAACAAAAATATCTATGTGACCATGCCTCTAAGATACATTGTGACTAATTTTTTGAAGAGATGGGAAAAACACAATTGTGACTCCCAGTCTGGGCCTTTTGTTTGTTTTGCTGTTGCTTTCCCTCTCAGTAAAAGGGCAAAATATGCCAAGAGGGAGATTGCTTGGGCAAAGAGCGAGAATGACTCCAGGCGTATAAATACTGTACCCTTTCTGTAGACTATCTGGCAGGGATGGCTTTATAGAAACCTTTCATCCTACCAGAAAACAGCAACTTCATCCTGCCTCTGCATACACATACAAACAGGGTCAAACACACGTACTTTAGAACAGTGCTTTTCAACCTTTTTTGAGCCACGGCACATTTTTTACATTTACAAAATCCTGGGGCACACCACCAACCAAAATGACACTCTAACACAGTAATACATATAGTTAATATGTTTTAAAATGTATTTATACTCTCAGTGTAAAACCTGGGCCTGTTTCGATTAACACAACATAGATATCCTGGCAGGAATGGCAGAAAGACACACACAAAGGTCTTGCTCAACAGCTGGGAGTTATAGTTCACCCACAATCAAAGAGCATTCTGAACTCTACCAATGATGGAATGGAATCAAACTTCCCACACAGAACTCCCATAACCAAGAGAAAATACTGTAAGAGTTTGGTGGGCATTGACCTTGAGTTTTGGAGTTGTAGTTCATCCAGAGAGCACTGTGGACTCAAACAATGTTGGATCAGGCCCAAATGTGAACACAGATGGAGTTTGGGGAAAATAGACCTTGGCATTTGGGAGTTACAGTTTCTGGGATTTATAGTTAACACACAATCAAAGAGCATCCTGAACTCTTGCAACAATGGAATTGAACCAAACTTGGCATATTAAACTCTCATTACAAACAGAAAGTACTGAAAGGGTTTGCTTGGAAATTGACCTTGAGTTTGGAAGTTGTAGTTCACCTACACCCAGAGAGCACTGTGGACTCAAACAAAGTTATGTTATGTGGTTGTTTGTTTTCTATGTTCAGCAGGAGGGGGAAGAAAGGGTATTGGAGGTTCCAATTTCCCATGGCACACCTGATGATCACTAACAGCACACTAGTGTGCCATGGCACACTGGTTGGGAAACACTGCTTTAGAAGGAATATCTCATTGATGCTTTGTGTCTCACAGACATATACATGGGATAGAAATAAATAAATATTATTATTAATAACTGTGAATGGAACAGAGATGCAAGTAGGATGAAGGGTGTGTCTACTCTGAAGAATCAATACAATTTGTCACCACTTCATCTTCTATGGCCAATGCCATGGATTCAGGGGAGTTACAGTTTTGCAAGGTCTTGAGACTTCTCTGCTCAAAACAACTCAGAAGATAAAGTCTTGAGCTGTAGTTTGCTGGCTCACTAAACTACAACACCCAGAATTCCATAGAACCGACCCATAGCAATTATAGTGGGATTAAACTGCATTAATTCTACAGTGTAGATGCAGGAGTAAGAGTGGTAGTAGGGGTCATGGGAAGCCTGTTTTTCCAAATGGATGACAGGCAAACCCCACCAATGGGGAGAAATTGGTATAGCACTGTATCCTTTTTCTGACATGCATGGGACCAGAAGTGTTTTAGATTTGCATGTACATAGTATCTTGAAGATAGGACTAAAATCTAAACAGGACATGCATTTATGCTTCCTGTACACCTCACACACCTAGTCTGAAGTAAACTTTATACACAATGCATTTGGCAATTTTGCAATTTCTGTAAATAACATCACCAAAAAGGAGAAAAGTCACTCTCTCATCCACCCATGTGAACAGTTTTGGGGTATTTCGGATTCTGGGTAAGACATACTGAACCTGTATCTCACAACTCCTTTGACCCATAGCTGTTTTCACATGAGAGTTGTCTCAGTCTAGTTTGCATAGTTTGGATGTGGGCTTGGATGGCTTTGACATATTCCTGAAATTGTATGTGTGCATCTGTGAAACAGAGGATGCACCTACAACTTTAACTGCCACGGATAAATGCTATGGAGTTGTAGGAGCTGTCGTTTTACAAGGTTTTTAGCTTTCTCTGCCAAAGAGTGCCGGTGCTTTACCAAACAAAAACTCTCCGGATCCCACAGCATTGAGCCATGACAGTTAAAGTTGTGTCAGATGGCAGTAACCCTGCAATGTAGACACACCTGATTGGTGGTTGGAGGGAGCAATAGTTATGTAGAAATATAACTGACTACAGGCAGCCCCTGAGTTACAAACATCCAACTTACAAATGACTCATAGTTAAGAATTGAGATGAGACAATAGGAAGTGAGAAAAACCTACTCATAGGAAGGGAAATTCACTCCTGGGAGAGTTTTCATGGAGAAAAGGTGTCTCCACTGAAGGTTTATCACCAATCCTTGTATCCATAACAAGTCAAAATGTTCAACTCCAATTCTCACAGGGACAGAAAGTGAAGTGAAATTTTCTGAACAGGGGCACAGACAGTAAAACAAACACAACAGGGTATGCTATCCTAAACATACATGCACGCATCCCTATGCCATCCTAAATATGCATGCATATGTAGTTTATTCATTCAGTCATTTCCAACTGTTTGGACCAGCCCACACCAGAGCTCCCTGTCAGCCGTGCCCACCTCCAGCTCCTTCAGAGTCAAGCCAGTCACTTCAAGGATACCACCCATCCATCTTGCCCTTGGTTGCCCCCTCTTCCTTTTTCCTTCCATTTCCCCCAGCATCATTATCTTCTCCAAGCTTTCCTGTCTTCTCATTATGTGACCAAAGTATTTCATCTTTGCCTCTAATATCCTTCCCTACAGTGAGCAGTCGGGCATTATTTCCTTACGGTCCAGCTCCCACATCCATAGGTTACTATAGGGCAGGGGTGCTCACACTTTTCCAGCATGTGAGCTACTTATAAAACAACCAAGTCCCAAAGATCTACCTACCCACTACTCAAAGAGCCATAAAAGCAAAATATTAGGAAATTTATTTCAGTGAGAGCCATATAAAACATTTTAAGACTGAATTCAACTAAATGTGAGTATAATAAGCCCCTGAGCATTCCTCACAAATGGCATGGGGGCCATACACACTGTGCCTGTGATCTGCCTGGGTTCTACCAGGACGCCCTTCGAGATCTACCAGGATGCCCTTCGAGATCTACCAGTAGATCACGATCTACCTAATGAGCACCCCTGCTATAGGGAATACCACTGCTTTAACTATGTGGAACTTAGTTACCAGTGTGATATCTCTACTCTTAACTGCATGTATATAGAGAGCTTTAGATAATATAGGCAGGGCTGTCCAACTGCTGGCCCTGCAGGTGTTTTGGACTTCAACTCCCAGAAATCCTAGCCAGTTTACCAGCTGTTAGGATTTCTGGGATTTGAAGTCCAAAACACCTGCAGGGCCGGCAGTTGGACAGCCCTGGTAGGGAAGGGTTGGCACCTCTTTTGTTTCGCTATCTGTGCCCCTGATATATATATATAGATAGATATATATATATATATATATATAGAGAGAGAGAGAGAGAGAGAGAGAGAGATGGAGTTACACTTAATAATGCACCAGTTCTGACTAACATACAGTATATGTTCAACTTAAGAACAAACCTACATAACCTATTTTGTTTGTAACTTGAGGGCTACCTGTACTTGTGTCAGAGTGTACTTTTAAGGTGTGGAATAGAAAGTCCCTAGATACAATCTTGCTTCAATTTATCTCAGTTATGAACACATCTTCACCTTGCTATATAGGTAGAATCAGTGGCCTGGCTGGTGGTTGTGGGGAGCCCTAGAAAAATAATGTATTTATTTCCTGCACTTATAACCCACCCTTCCCACCCCCAAAGGGGGATTCAAGGCAGCCTCACAGCAAGCACGATCAGTGTTTTCACATAAACATTCAACAAATACAATTAAAACATTAAAACAGTTAATTAAAAAGTTAATTAATAAGAACTTAATTAAACACGCCAATTAAAATCCAAATTCTAAAGTTGGAAGAGACCACATGGATCATCTAATTCAACTTGCTGCCACACAGGAAAAGCACCATCAAAACACACCTGACAGAGGGCCAGATGCCTTGAAACCATGTGCCAACGAGAGTGACTGGTCTCGTGAAACCCTCTTATATTGCCGAGGCAATGGGGATATCGGGAGGGGAGGAGCTGACTACCCACAAAAGATTACTACTACATTAAAATATGGATTTCTGTGGGCAAGCAGATGGCGACTATTGGATGGTGCATGTTCTGTATCAGAAACCAGAGCTGATGTGGTTTATGCAATGCCATTTTCGGAATCAGCACCACAAATAACCAAACCATATCTGAAATTGACCAAAAAATTATTCATAACCCTTTTAGTACTAATGTTGGTGAGTGGCCCTAGCCAAAGTGATCTCTGGCCAAAGTGATCCCTGACTGAAGTGATCTCTGGCCAAAGTGGTCCCTGACTGAAGTGATCTCTGGCCAAAGTGGTCCCTGACTGAAGTGATCGCTGGCCAAAGTAGTCCCTGGTCAAAGGGATCTCTGGCCAAAGTGATCCCTAGCTGAAGTGATCTCTGGCCAAAGTGATCCCTAGCTGAAGTGATCTCTGGCCAAAGTGGTCCCTGACTGAAGTGATCTCTGGCCAAAGTGATCCCTGGCTGAAGTGATCTCTGACCAAAGTGGTCCCTGGTCAAAGGGATCTCTGGCCAAAGTGGTCCCTGACTGAAGTGATCTCTGGCCAAAGTGATCCCTAGCCAAAGTGGTCCCTGACTGAAGTGATCTCTGACCAAAGTGATCCCTAGCTGAAGTGATCTCTGGCCAAAGTGGTCCCTGGTCAAAGGGATCTCTGGCCAAGTGATCCCTGGTCAAAGTGATCTCTGGCCAAAGTGGTCCCTGATCAAAGTGATCTCTGGCCAAGTGGTCCCTGGACAAAATGATCCCTGGTCAAGTGGTCCCTGGTCAAAAAGGGTTGGGAACCACTGCACTATACTCTGAGGCAGAGAGATCCACTGCTGTGCAGCTCTTACAGTCAGGAAATTCTTCCTAATATCCTAACATTCAGGTGAAACCTCTTTCCCTGGAATTTGAACCCATTGCTGGAGTGGGTAGTTTTGTAGAACTAATATGACTCCATCCCTGAATGAAGAGTGTCCCTCTGTGAGAGAGAAAGAGCGTGAGAGGAGGAAAGTGTGTGTGAGAGAGTGAAAGAAACACTGCGTGGAGAGAAAGAGCGTGTGTGCGGGTGTGAGGAAGAGAGGCTGGCAGTCCCTCTCTGGCCAGGGCTCTCCTCTGGAGGGGCTGCGCGGGAGCTGCCTGCCTGCCTGCCTCCTCCCATCCCTTCCCTTCCCCCTGGGCTTGTCTTGGCTGGGAGTCTGGGGGGCCCATCTCCCTGGCGGCCCCCTCAACTCCCACCTGCTGGCGGCGGCGGAGTGAGGCAAGGCAAGGCAAGGCAGGCCCCCCCTCCGCGTCCCCAGCTGAACCCCAGGGCGCCCCTTCCCTCTCCCTTTCTTCCTCCTCAGTGGAGCGAAGCGTGCCTCCTCCGCCTCGCCTTGCCTCGCCTGCCCTGAGGACCCCCCTCCCCTCGCCGCCCCTTCCTCCTCCTCCTCCTGAAGCGGAGGGAAAAGAGGAGGAGGCGCCACTACTGCTGCTGCTGCTTCTGCCGCCGCCTTGGACTGCAATGTGCTCCCCGCCGCAGCCCTGAAGGAGCCATGCCGGGCTGGAAGAAGACCATCCCCGTCTGCCTGCAAGCCGAGCAGGAGCGAGGTGAGGCCGGGGCCCGAGAGGCCACGCGAGGGGCGCCACTGGGGGGGGGGAGCAGGAGGAGGGCGAAGCTTGGGTGGCAACTGTAGCGGCGCCAAGGCGGGAGGAGGGAGGCACCCCTCCGCCCCCCTCACAGGGCCCCCGCCTCCCCTCAGGTGCGCCCTGCCTCCCGAAGGCGGGGAAGCCGAGGAAGGGGGTCGCCCTGTGCCCGGCCCACGGGGAGGGAAGCGCCCCAAGGCCCTGGGCTCCTAGAGGCAGCCAGGTGCTGCTTTCCCAGTTGGGAGGCAACTTTTCCCCGCCTTTTTCGGACTCTGCCCCCTCGCAGCCCCTCTCCATGGGGTCGGCCTGCCCGGCTCTTCCTCCTGATCTTCTAGGCGAAGTTTCTAGCCCTCTCTGGGAGGGAAAGTCGCTTTGCACCAGAGAGGCGTTTGGGAGTCGGAGGCAACTGCCTAGCAGGAAGGGAGAGGCGCCTTTTGGGCTGGGGAGCAAGCATCCCCCTCGAAAGTGGGAAGTTTAGGCATGCCAACGACAGCTTTCTGGCAGTCTTTGGCTCCAGGGCAGGCATGGGCGAACCTTGGCCTTCCTGGTGTTTTGGACTTCAACTCCCATCATTCCGAACAGCCCCAGGCTTCATCCTTTCCCCTCTTGAATTGTGGTGCCCAGAATTGGGCACAGTGTCATTCCACAGCAGACTGGAGAGGAACCACAACTTCCTTTGCGCTTCCATGTTATGGCAACCTTGAGAGCCGCACTCTCTCAGCCAACAGTGTCTTGAGATTTGGGCATCTTCTCGCCACAACATTTGGCACATGGAAACTTCACAAAGAAGTCTCCATTGGTTCTTTTCCTTTGCAGTGCCGAATACCTCAGGACTCCCCTCAGTATTTCATCCAGACTTGAGGAAGAGTTGGGTTTTGCTGAGCCTTGGAGCAGCCATGAGCAAACTTCGGCCCTCTAGATGTTTTGGACGTCAACTCCCACAATTCCTAATAGCCTCAGGCCCCCACCTTCTCTCTCTTGAAATGTGGTGCCCATAAGTGGGCACAGTGTTATCCCACAGCAAACTAGAGAGGAACCACGACTTCCTTTGCGCTTCCATGTTATGACAACCTCGAGAGCCGCACTCTCTCAGAGAACAGTGTCTTGAGATTTGGGCATCTTCTTGCCGCAATATGGAAACTTCACAAAGAAGTCTCCATCAGGTTTTTTTTCATTTGCAGTGTTGAATGCCTCCGGAATCCCCCCAGAATCGTATGCAGACTTGAGGAGGAGTTGGATTTTGTTGAACCCATGGGTGAACTTCAGCCTTCTAGGTGTTTTGGACTCAACTCCCACAATTTCCAACAGCCTCAGGCTTCATCCTTTCCCCTCTTGAATTGTGGTGCCCAGAATTGGGCACAGTGTCATTCCACAGCAAACTAGAGAGGAACCGTGACTTCCCTTGCGCTTCCATGTTATGTCAACCTTGAGAGCCGCACTCCCTCAGCCAACAGTGTCTTGAGATTTGGGCATCTTCTCGCCACAACATTTGGCACATGGAAACTTCACAAAGAAGTCTCCATTGGTTCTTTTCCTTTGCAGTGTTGACTACCTCAGGAATCTCTCCCCCCCCCCCCCCCAGTATCTTATGCAGACTTGAGGAGGAGTTGGATTTTGCTGAGCCTTGGAGCAGGCATGAGCAAACTTTGGCCCTCTAGATCAGGGGTGCTCATTAGGTAGATCGCGATCTACTGGTAGATCACGTAGGGCGTCCTGGTAAATTGCAGGCAGGGCGGGAGGAAGGCTCAGTCTTGCCCTGCAGGCTCCCGACACCAGCTTGGCCCACGTGGATAGAAATGCCCAGGTGCCCATTTGGACACCAGCTTGGCCCACGTGGATAGAAATGCCCAGGTGCAGAAGGAGGTTGGACTGGATGGCCCTTGGAGGTCTCCTATTCTAGGAACGCGTTGTTATTATTATTATCAGAGGCTGAATGGCCATCTGTGAGGAATGCTTTGATTGTGTTTTTTCCTTATGGCAGAAGGAGGTTGGACTGGATGGCCCTTGGAGGTCTCCTCCTATTCTAGGAACGCATTGTTGTTGTTATTATTATTATCAGAGGCTGAATGGCCATCTGTGAGGAATGCTTTGATTGTGTTTTTCCCTTATGGCAGAAGGAGGTTGGACTGGATGGCCCTTGGAGGTCTCCTATTCTAGGAACGCTTTGTTGTTGTTATTATTATTATCAGAGGCTGAATGGCCATCTGTGAGGAATGCTTTGATTGTGTTTTTCCCTTATGGCAGAAGGATGTTGGACTGGATGGCCCTTGGAGGTCTCCTCCTATTCTAGGAACACGTTGTTGTTATTATTATTATCAGAGGCTGAATGGCCATCTGTGAGGAATGCTTTGATTGTGTTTTTCCCTTATGACAGAAGGAGGTTCGACTGGATGGCCCTTGGAGGTCTCCTCCTATTCTAGGAACGCTTTGTTGTTGTTGTTATTATTATTATCAGAGGCTGAATGGCCATCTGTGAGGAATGCTTTGATTGTGTTTTTTCCTTATGGCAGAAGGAGGTTGGACTGGATGGCCCTTGGAGGTCTCCTCCTATTCTAGGAACGCATTGTTGTTGTTATTATTATTATCAGAGGCTGAATGGCCATCTGTGAGGAATGCTTTGATTGTGTTTTTCCCTTATGGCAGAAGGAGGTTGGACTGGATGGCCCTTGGAGGTCTCCTATTCTAGGAACGCTTTGTTGTTGTTATTATTATTATCAGAGGCTGAATGGCCATCTGTGAGGAATGCTTTGATTGTGTTTTTCCCTTATGGCAGAAGGATGTTGGACTGGATGGCCCTTGGAGGTCTCCTCCTATTCTAGGAACACGTTGTTGTTATTATTATTATCAGAGGCTGAATGGCCATCTGTGAGGAATGCTTTGATTGTGTTTTTCCCTTATGGCAGAAGGATGTTGGACTGGATGGCCCTTGGAGGTCTCCTCCTATTCTAGGAACCCATTGTTGTTGTTATTATTATTATTATTATTATCAGAGGCTGAATGGCCATCTGTGAGGAATGCTTTGATTGTGTTTTTCCCTTATGACAGAAGGAGGTTTGACTGGATGGCCCTTGGAGGTCTCCTCCTATTCTAGGAACGCTTTGTTGTTGTTGTTATTATTATTATCAGAGGCTGAATGGCCATCTGTGAGGAATGCTTTGATTGCGTTTTTCCCCTATGGCAGAAGGATGTTGGACTGGATGGCCCTTGGAGGTCTCCTTCTACTCTAGGAATCTATTTTTGTTGTTGTTACTATTACTATTATTATTAGTAGGAGGAGGAGGAGGAGAGTCTGAATGAATGTTATCATCATTATTATTATGAATAAATTCAGGGGCTTATTATACTCACATTTACTTGAATTCAGTCTTAAAATATATTATATGGCTCTCACTGAAATAAATTTCCAAATATTTTGCTTTTATGGCTCTCTGAGTAGTGGGTAGGTAGATCATTTTGACTTGGTTGTTTTATGAGTAGCTCGCATGCTGAAAAAGTGTGAGCACCCCTGCTCTAGATGTTTTGGACTACAACTCCCACAATTCCTAATAGCCTCAGGCCCCTTCCTTTTCTCTCTTGAAATGTGGTGCCCAGAATTGGGCACAGTGTTATACCACAGCAAACTAGAGAGGAACCACGACTTCCCTTGCGCTTCCATGTTATGACAACCTCGAGAGCCGCACTCTCTCAGAGAACAGTGTCTTGAGATTTGGGCATCTTCTTGCCGCAATATGGAAACTTCACAAAGAAGTCTCCATCAGTTCTTTTCCTTTGTAGTGTTGACTGCCTCAGGAATCCCCCCAGTATCTTATAAAGACTTGAGGAGGAATTGGATTTTTGAACTCAACACCCACAATTTCTAACAGTCCCAGGCTTCATCCTTTCCCCTCTTGAATTGTGGTGCCCACAATTGGGCACAGTGTTATTCCACAGCAGACTAGAGAGGAACAGCAACTTCCCTTGTGCTTCCATGTTATGGCAACCTTGAGAGCCACACTCCCTCAGAGAACAGTATCTTGAGATTTGAGCATCATCCTGCCACAACATTTGGCACATGGAAACTTCACAAAAAAGTCACCATGGTTCTTTTTCTTTGCAGTGTTGAATACCTCAGGAATCCCCCAGTATCTCATGCAGATTTGAGGAGAACTTGGATTTTGCTGAGCCTTTGGAGCAGGCATGGGCGAACTAGGTGTTTTGGACTTCAACTCCAAAAATTTGTAACAGCCTCAGGCTTCATCCTTTTCCCTCTTGAATTGTGGTGCCCAGAATTGGACACAGTGTTATTCCACAGCAAACTAGAGAGGAACCGTGTCTTCCCTTGTATTTCCATGTTACAGCAACCTTGAGAGCCACACTCTTTGAGAACTGTGCCTTGAGCTTTGAGGAGCATCTTGCCGCAACATGTGGCACATGAAAACTTCACAAAGAAGAGGTCTCCATGGTTCTTTTCCTTTGCAGTGTTGAATATCTCAGGAATACCCCTAGCATCTCATGAGAAGGAGTTAGATTTTGCTGAGCCCTTGGAGCAGGTATTGGCAAACTTGGGCCCTCTAGGTGTTTTGGACTTCAACTCCCACAATTCCTAACAGCTTCAGGCCCCTTACTTTTCTCTCTCAGCTGCTTAAAATGAAAGGAAAGGAAATGAAAAAAGAGAAGAGAAGGGGCTTGAGGCTATTAGAAATTTTGGGAGCTGAAGTCCAAAACACATGGAGGGCCCAAGTTTGCCAATGCCTGTTCTGGGCACCACAACTGAAGAGGGATATTGACAAGCTCAATGTGTCCAGAGAAGGGCAACCAAAATGAGCAAAGGTTTGAAGCCAAGCCCTATGAGGAACAGCTAATGGAGCTGGGTATGTTTAGTTTGGAGAAAAGAGCTTATGAGGGCAGACTTGTTTTCTGCTGCCCTGTAAATATGAGAAATTCACATGTTTGAAAGAATATCATAAGGAAAAGGGAGCCTTCTTGTTTCCTGTTACCCTGGAGACTTTGACTTCAAGCAGTGGGTTCAAATTACAGGAAAGGAGATTCCATCTGAGCATTAGGAAGAGCTTCCTGGCTTAAGGGGCCTTCTAGATTGGCCCTATATCCCACTATCCGATCCTAAATTTTCTGTTTATTCCAGATTATCTGGCAGCGTGGACTCATATAATCCAGTTTAAAGCAGAAAACCTGGGATCAGATCCTAGGATATATGGGCCTGTCTGGGAGGGCCCTAAGACCTGTTCAACAGTGGAACTCACTGCCTCAGAGTGTGGTGGAAGCTAATTCTTTGGAGGCTTTTAAACTGGCTGGATGACATTCTGTCAGGGGTGCTTTGATTGTGCTTTCCTTCAAGGCAGGGGGCTGGACTGGATGAGCATGGATGGGGTTTTGTCCAACTATGATTCTGTGACTTTTCATAAACAAATAAATAACTTTATGTATCTACTGGGGTTCTTGAAATGCCAAGGCAGATGGCACATAATGCAAAAGGAAAGGATGATGGATAATTCCATGTGAATTGCATGGTTCCATGTGTCCAGTGTTATGGCAAGATGATGCCCAAATCTCAATGCACAATCTTCTGAAAGAATGCTGTCTTCAGGGTAGCAATGGCACCCCCCTTGAACAACTACTTTATTTCTTCCATTCCAAGACACAGTTTCCCCCATATGTATCCCTAAAATGGAGTGCACATTAGAACTACAGGTGCTTTTAAAATATAAATATAAATAAAGCTTTTTTTTCCTATTGGTGGAGCTAAACTAGTGTGGAGTTACAATACATAGTGTGAAATTATAATCAATGTCTTAGAATTGAAGAAATATGGTAAACAAACATGATATAGTTACAGACTATAGAAGGTCTTCGTGTGAGATATTCCATATCCCTTGTGTTCCCCCTGTTTTAGAGAGTTTACTATGAAGCCTTTGTGGAATTTTTTTCTGCCCTCTTCAAATAATATCTTGGAGTGTTATGCTTTCTTATAATAAGAGTACATCTTATAGGGGTTCTTAACCGTCTGTTTTCATATTCTTCATAGTAGGCAACTCGACATTTATTCCAAGGCCCAGCAAAATGCTTACTTCAAGTATTCAGTACTTGATTTCTGAACTTCTCTGTGTTGTGTATTCAAAGATTTTATTAGATTCTGCGGGCAAAACTTGCAGAGTGTTTCCAGTACGACTGCTGTTATTGTTGTGACATATATGTCTTTACGTTTTTTAAAGGATAATGCTGAAAGAAAATCTACGTATGGTCTGAAATAGCATTCAGTGTTTTATACTCTTGCCTCAATGTGTTAATAACATGACCATTCACCTCCATTGGTGGTTAAAGAGCTTTTACATTCTTACGTCAAGTGATGCCTGTGCAGAAATCTGCAAACACCCAAAGGACATGTAGAAATTCATGGGAGAAATCAGAATCCCTGGAATGTGAAAAATACAGAATTTATTTTTTGTTGTGGTCAGTGGTATCTAAAATACATTAATGTTTTTACTGACATGGAGATGGGGTACATGTTGTGAGTCAGGTAGATTAATAAATTAGCAACATGAAAATAAAATGTGTATGACATTATTTTTGCTAAACTATATACCAGATGTTATATTTTCTGGTAACTTCCAAAATAAGCTATGATTTGATGTTTTGTTATATTCAGACTATCTACACTGAATGAATCTGTAATGCATTTGGAAGTGAGCTATGTCAGTTTCACCCATTTTTGTGTGCTTGTTATATTTGTGCACTGTGCATAGAGTTATGTGTGTTAGCTGCCTGATTTAGGCTGTGATATACTGAAATTGCAGTCTTGAAATATATATAACTGATCAAAATGTAATGCACACATTGTATGCATTCCTTTGGATGTTATGACAGCTCTTTGGTTAGTAAGATTTCTCTAATGAAATCGGGGCATTTCTTGATTTCCCAAGTTTCATTTTGGGATACAGCAAGTACAAAAAGCCTAAGTATGGAGCTTTCTGATCTGTTTAAGGAAATCAGTGTTTAACTTTGAGCATAGAAATCTGCTTAGATGTGCTGTTCTTTTTTGGCAAATGACAAAAGTAATCATGTATAAACACTTTAATTAGTTTTTACAAGGTTAAATTAAATGAAATCCAGTAATGGACAACTTGTATGATTCTGTTCTGTTACCATAATGTTGTACTATGCAAGAACTAAAAGCAAGACAGATTTGAATAATTTAGATGTTTGGGGAAAATAAACAAGTAGATAGATAGACATATGGTCACAAAGTTGCTAGTTTAGTTTAAAAAAACTCTTACAAAATCAAAATTATCTCTGCATACCAGAGACAGTGAATCAATTTTTGTGAATAAGAAGAAGAATCAGGAATGGATGTTGTGCTTTATCTGGGTGGGGAGAGTGGAGGATTGTATACAGTTGAACAATTGCCTTTGGATGTCTTTTCGCCTTTGATGTTTTTCTGCACCAGGAGATAATGCTGCTTTGTAAACAGTTCTCATGCTTGTTTATTTAATTTGTATTTTCTGTTCAGCTTATTTTCCTAACAGAGTTCAGTGAACCCATTTTTTTCAAATTATTGTTACTCTTTTATTTTCTTTCTCTGTGAGATAAACAACACAAAACCACTTTGGATTTCTGAGCTAGAGTTCATTTTATATTGCTCAAGCTTAGCTAATCAATTTAGCAAAATGTGAGAGCTTCTTCAAATTCAATTATATGTCTTCCCTTTTAGACATATGAAAAACATGAAATGATCAAAATAACTAATTGATGTTGTGTTAGAATAGGAAACGGAAACCAGATAAACCCTTTAAAAGCACCAGAAAAAATTTCCAGTGTTTGTAGCAAAATGAAGATGCATTTTAGGTCTAAATGTGGTATTGGCTTAAGAAGGCAGTTGCAAATATTCTTAACTCTGATTCCAAGCCAGTTTGCTTACATCTCCCTCTGCTGTTAGTAGGTTATATTTCTGTTTTGAAATGCTTTTAGAGACAACAGTCCGGCTTCATTGTTTTTTGACTATTATTGCATCAGTCTTTTAGTTTCAAAGAAGCAGTGGTCCTTACCTCAGATATCTATTTAATGGATATGTATGTGCAAATAAGCATACATAATAGAGTAATGTAGAAATATATTATATATAACTTATGAAGGAAAGTCTAGTGTGAAAGAGGTGATGCTTTCCATTCATATACTCTTCGGCCCAAGCAAACCCAATCATCTGGATAAAGATAACAAAATTGCATTTCCCTTCAAAATACACCAGAAAAAAACTTTTAAATAATTCAACACCTGGCTTGAACTCCTCTGAATTTTCTCCTTAGTCACTTCTTTCATTCTCTTTGCTTTTAAGATTAACAAACATGTTGCACATATATGCTCTTTGTCTATTCTCCCTAAATATAAAATAAAACAGAGAAAATGGAAAATCTTTATTACTAAACAGAAACACATTATCCTCAGCGAGGGAATGACATTTTTGCCTTGATGTTTCCAGACTTCAATCTCCTGCTTGATTCACGTACCTGCCAATTATGAACCTTCTTTATTATTATTTGCACTCCCAAAATGCAACTCTAAACACACTTGCTGGGGAATAATTGAACAGCAGATTGGTATGCAGGCTGAGGCTTTACGTTGTGCACCTGACAGTTCAGTCTAATGTTTGCACATAATGCTGCTGTTAAAGCTACAGGGGCAAGAGTGGTTGAAAACTCTAGTTGTCATCCAACTAAAAAAAAACCAGTATGCCCTCTTCAATAACAACTACAGTGGGCCTTTGATATCCACTTGAGTTTGGTTCCTGGGGCCCCCATAGAGACTAAATCCATGGATGCTCAAATCCCATTATATACTGTACAGTGGTGTACTAAAATGGTCCCCCTTGTACAAAATGGCAAAAACGAGGTTGCTTTTTGATTTTTTTAAAAAAAATCCAAGCCATGTAGAATATATGGATATGAGGGCCAACTGAATTTGCAGTAATAGCTTTCTGGGCTTCCAGGAAATTTAATAATAGCTTCCAGGGAATTTCAACTGTGAAATCATCATGTCTCTTTTTCAGGGAATTCCTGTGGTCATGTGGTTGAAATCACTTAAACCATACAGAAAGGAGCTTTATACAGAGAGGTACCCAAGAAAATCTATATTATTATTTGTATTTATATTTATGTATGTGTTCATAAAGCTTTCTCTCAAAATAGTGCTGCCTTTGCACATAAAAATCATCTACTTGGCACCCAACATAGAACAGACACTTTGCAAATTAATGGGATTATAGATTTCAGAATTAGATCATGATCATCATAGTAATCATCACCATCATTATTTATTTATGTAGCATTATCAGTGTACATGACACAGCACTTTGGGATCCTTATTCCCATAGTTTTAATTAACAGAAAACCAAACCAGTTGGAACCGATTTTCGTTTTCTTCCATTTGTTCAGTTAAGGTTGCACAGGAGATTGTTTTTCTGCAAGATCCGAATTAGTTTCTGTTGAATAATGAGTTTGTAACATAGTAGCTGAAGTAAAACCCTGCCACTTCAGAAATGACATGTAAAAATCCACAGATGTAATACAATGTATGATTAAAATTCAGGGCATATTTTCCTCCAGATTTTCCACTTAAGCAGCTAAAACAAATCCAGTTATAAGCTACCTAAAACACTTTTGAGGTGACATCTGAAAGAAGGAAGGAGGAACAAAAGTATTGGGGAGGAGTGTTGACACTCTTCTGTATTTCTTCCAATCAAGTTAAATGAAATCGTTTTATGGGTCTCCTGTGTCAGCTTTACGGCTAATCAGTTTTGACAGGAGTCTAGCAAACAATGGGTCTTGTTTGTTTATGGTTTAAAATTAAGGTGACATCACAAATGCACAGCTCAGAATTAGGATGCCAAACATTTTAAAATGCCAAGTATAAAATGTAAATTGCTTCCATATCACTGTGACGTGAAATATGCATTTTATTTTTTATCTACTCCTAACTATCCAGCTGCTGTTGCTTCTACACGACTACTACAAGTAAGTTATGTGCATCCTAAAACTAGGTAGAAGAGGATGCCATGGAAGCCAATGACTCAATGGGCTTAGAGCCTTACACATTGATAATAACTCTGTGTCTGCTCCCTGGCAGCTGTTGTAGCTCTGCTCTAATTCACTGCAATTGGCATTTGGAGAATAGTTTCTCCTCCCTCAAAGATGTGGTATAAACACACAAATATATTGGCTGGCAGTGGCTGCATGTTGGAATCATCAGCTCCTTTAGTTCCTGTATTTGAAAAAGATGGGGCTCTAGTAATGTGCTTGTACTGTAATCTTCGGCTTCCTCTTTAATCTGTTAAGAATGGCTACTTTATTAAAAACACAAAGACACTTTCAGTTTCTCAAACCTTTGGGGAAAAAAACCACCCCCATAACCTTCCACATTAATAGCAGGACTTGGATTCCTCCCCTACTTTCCTGTTTGGGTGACAACACTTGACAGAGGAGAATATTCTTTAGGAAAGAGGGAATACAATTAGAATATTGTAAGAATAAGGTTTGTGTTTTGCAGATAAAGAACTGAAGAAAATTTCACAAAATGGAGTCACACTGATTGTAGCACAAGGAGGGATGTTCCTCAGGATATCACTGAACTCCATCAACCCGCTCAGCGTAATCAATGGGTGTTGGATCCAACAAGGGCTAAATTTGCCATGCAACTGATCTAGGACCTCATCCCATGCAACCTGGGCTCTGTTTCCATGAACTTTAGAAATGGAGTCCCGTGGAAGCCTCCTGGTAGGACTCGGAAATGAAACCCAGAATGCATCTTCAGGACTTGGGAGCTACTCAACTCCAAACTGAGGGAAATTGGAGAAAACTGCATTCATTCTACAATGAAAATACACCCTTGGAGTGCTACACTAACACAACTAGACTGGGTACATATGTAGACACTAGGGCTGGATATCTCCAGTTTAAATTACTTTGAAATCCGTTATTTTTCGTATTTGAAATTATTTCTATCATATATTGACCCTCAGGGTCCAACCTGGAAGAGAAATTTCAAAACTGAGCCCGGCCGCCATTTTTTCCTAAAGGTCACTGTTATTAGGTCGTATTTGGCCTACAACTCCCAGAAATCCCAGCCAGTTTACCAGCTGTTAGGATTTCTGGGAGTTGAAGGCCAAAACATCCCTCTCCTTCCTTCGCATGTTTTTCCCATCCAGGGAAGGAGGAGGGCAGGTTCATCTGCCCTCCTCCCCTGGATGGGAAAAACGTGAGTTATCCCCATCCAGGGGAGGAGGAGGGCAGACGAACACCCCCTCTTTCCCTGGATGGGAAAAACGCGGGTTTTTCCCATCCAGGGGAGGAGGGGGGGGGGAAGCACTCCCTTCTTCCCTCCTTGCCCCTCCCAGCTGACAGGCATCACGCATTATTGCGCAATGCTTCTGAGCCGGGGGGGGAGGGAGGGAAGAAGGGAGAGCAAGCCCTCCATTCTAGCCTCCCAGCTGGCATCATGAATAAAAACGAAAATTCGTTATTAATAACGTTTCAATCATGAAATTTATTTTTTTAAAATTGTATTAATTTCTATAACGAACCAAAAAATGAATCCCCCCCCAACCGAGTTTAGAATCACATTTTTCATGGATCAACCATCCCTAGTAGACACATGACTTGGGTGGATTATATGGTTACTTAATAGCTCAAAGTTTTGAGCCTTCAAAGAGATGTGTAATGCTAGCTGAACAATAACAGTAGATAAAGAAAGCTAATGTTATTGTGTTTTACACTTTTAAAAGCTTTTAGAAACCTACACTGATTGCAGTTATGTGGAGAGTGGGACATTTATTTTAATTACATTGATTGTAACTTGGTGTTTATGTTTATATTGCACTACCACACTTTTAACATTATGGGAATGGAACTGAAAAACCCCATCCATGACTTTAGTCCCTCCACTTCTCTGTTTTGAACTTGGGAGAGCTGGAGACAGGTGCATGAATTTTAGAAAGCCTCATTCTGAGCTTGCTTATCACAAAATAAATTGCCTAATACTAAAAAGGAAATACAGAGAGGAAGAATGCAGGAAACAAGAATCTTACTAAGTTTTGAAAGATACATTATCTTAGATATTTTGTAGCTTGATGATTTGTGGTTTTAGATCCATGTAATTTGTGGTTTCAACTGTAGATTTTATGTTTGCTATACTGAGCTGTGAGGGAGAGTGCAGCAGTATCACTCGAACAAGTAATGGTGATTGTAATACAAATTAATTCTAATAATGATGATGGAAATGGGCCACTTGATACAAATTTGGGAACATTCATTGTGTACAGGGCCATACAAACCATACTCCAGATGTATGTTCATGAAAATGTGATAACAAAACTAACAATATGGCAAGTGAGCATAAGATATATAATATACAGGCAAAATGGGAATTAATGGGGAAAAATAGGAGCAATTCTGAAAAATGATGTCTCATGCATCATCTGAAGTTTTCCAGTTGTCAAACAAAACTATGCTTAAGATTTTTCTCACATTGACTAATAATAGCAGGTTCTGTCCTATGAAATCTTAGGATTTATAGTTTGTGGATATATTCTCTATTCGAAAGCTATACCCTGTAAACAAACTATAGATATTGAGATTCTGCTGGATGGAGCCATGTCAGTTAAGATGGGATATGATTGTTTAGTGTTGAAGAGACATGAGTTCCTCCCTTGTAAATTCAGGAACATCCTTTCAGATTGTCCTCTTTTATTTTGAGTGAATAGTTGTTCAGTCTGTGGACTCTAGGGTTGAAGCTCCACCGCTCAGTGACTGAGAAATCTCCATGCTATCATGTTATTATCTTGCTGATTGTCATTGACTTTGACTTGTAGAAACCCTGAACAGGAAATTATTGTCAGTAGACCATAGGAGAAATTTCTATGCTTGATAGAAAGCAGCTAGCTTGTTGGTAGACAAAGAAATAGGGAAAATTTGAATACTTTTGACAATTCCTTTACCATCGTTTTTAGATTCTGTTTTTAAATTTTCTCAGCGTAAACCTTAGCAGAGATTGATATATAGTTTAGTGTAATGCTCTGCCCACTTGTTTTCATTTCTTACACCAGTCAGAACTGATAGGAATGAATATATGCTCTGAATATTGTGGGAGGTTTTACTGAAGACCAAAATGATTCGTATTCTAATGAGATAGTCTGACAATAAATTCCTTGCTCACTGCAACTGGTAAGCAGCTGAAACAGCACTTCTGATTTTAATAATAGAATAAATTTAAGCTTGAGCTTTAATCTGGTTTAAATAAATAAGGAATTCCTTAGAGAATAACGAAACAATGAAATGTAAACACCACAGTATGAGCTATTTCACCTGCTTGTCCAGCAAGAATATATAAACAGAGGGAAGGAAACAGTACTTTATAGACTCTCAAGGTGTAATAGATACAGTTCTCCTGTATCGTTTTACAGGAATTTTAATTAGATTTTCCCCAGTTTGTAACTATGAATTTAAATGGCAATGCTTCTTGTATCAGCAAGTATAAATGTTTAAATCAGTGAGAGATGCCATTAAAGCCTATGTTTAATTTGAAAATATACACCTTTTTTTTACAGTGCTGTTCAGTTTCCCTGAAAGAACCCAAACGTAAACATAGGTGCTTGAGTTCAAAACTGCACTGGTTTATTACTGAAATTGTGCAACCACATATAATTATGAGAACAGCCAGTTAAAAATTCAAAAGACATTATGTTGCTCTGAGCTGTGTAGATGCCAAAAGAAATATAATTTTGCATGGGACCTTGGGAGTCATTTAGTTCAGAAAACAACTATGTCTCTGACAAATGACTATCTAACGTTGCTTGAATGAATCCACAAAGGGACAGAACCAATAATCTCCTGTGACAATCTGTTCCTCTGTTAGAATAGTTCTTACCATTATGAAGTTTATCCCAGTGTGTAGTTGGGAGTCCACATGTAAGGTAGTCCACATGTAAGGTATACAAGGTATGCTCTACTAAGACACATATAGCAGATCTTTTGACTCCCTCCCTGAAAACCCATCTTATTCATGTTGCTTCCCCATCCCACTGCAACATAGCTATGTAGTGATCAGCAGAGGACAACCAGTAAGTGTTGGGTTGTATATAGCTGGGCACAAAATCTTCTAGCACTTCTGGTGGCTGCCAGGAGTCAGCATCTTTGCAATTTTTCTCCTTTGGATCTTGCTCTGCCCTTTGGAGCAACAGAGGGCAAGTCTCCGCTGTCTTCTGTATGGCATCCATTCATTTATTTGAAGGCAGCCATTGTGGTCCCCCTTCTCAGCCAAATATGTTGAGACTTTTCCATAAATTTTGATAGGATGATAATTCAAACCAATCAACTGAGTACACACTGGTTTGTCATTGCTATTAAAATATTCCACCCAATTGGATGAAGGACTTAAGATGTGAAACAATCATTACCTCTATACCTCGAGTAACACATGGCCTTGAAACTACATACCTCTTATGCCTACTCAAATGCTGGAAAATGTTGTATTTTCTCAATATACCTCATTTCCCAGCAAAATTATTGTGAGTTTTGTTCACTATAGTGGGAAGAGTAACAGGGAAGAGCATGGGCTTGGCAATATGAACACCACTGACAATAAAGTGCCCAGCCTACTCTACAGTATTTATGTCTATGTGACTGTTTTACCAGCTGTATAGGTCCAATACAATTTATTATGCAAACAAAGAGTACATCATTTTACATGCTCTGCTCCTCTTTCCATGCCTTTTCTATTACAATTTTTCAGCATGGCATGTCTTATTTCTATGTAATTTTTATGTCTTTGAAGAGAAGCAGCAGTGTGGCTATCCCATTGTAATGCTAACAAGCCTCTTATTACATTGGCACAATATCCCAAGTGGGATATTTTAAGATACATTTTTCCCCAAAACATTTGTTTATGCATCATGTGTGGAATGTTTTCAAGCATATTTAAAGGAAACACAAAAATAGCTTTCCTCTACCAATACTCTGTTGTGTAGCTCAACTGCTTTCAGGTGCATCATATCACACCACCTTCCTCAAGTGTACCTCTTTAGTTGAAGAAGCATATATTTCAACTGGTTGCCTCTGAGGATGAGATGGAAAGCAAACTTTTAGATGCAGAAAAAAATATCATAACGTGTTAGTATACAACTCTGCTCTCTGAGGCCCTGGCTTATTACAATAGGAATTTGCAATTATAGGCAGTCCCCAAATTACAAACAAGACAGCTTTTGTAGGTTTGTTCTAATGTTTACTTTGTTTGTAAGTCAGAACAGGTACATTTTAAAAGTGTAACTCTGGCCATAGATAGATAGATAGAGAGAGAGAGAGAGAGAGAGAGAGAGAGAGAGAGAGAGAGAGAGAGAGAGAGAAGCTTAGGAGAGTGTGTGTGTGTTCAGAAGATTTTACCTCACTTTCTGTCCCTGTGATAATTGGATTTTGAAAAAATGGCTTATTGTGGAAACAAAGATTGGTGATAAAGCTTCAGCTGAAACACCTTTTCCTCATGATAACCCTTTCAAGAGGGAATTTCCCTTTCTCTTATCCTTATTGTCTTGCCCCCATTTGTAACTATGAGTAGTTCGTAAGACAGATGTTTGTAACTTGGGGTACTGCCTATATATACTCCTCTTAGACAAATACCCTGAAGTTTCAAGTGAGAACATTCTGTACCATAAGGTATTTCGGAGTATGTAGTTGAGCTCTAAAATGACATTTTCTGCACTGAGCTGCCCTTTTTGTTCTGCTTTTGAAATTATTATTAATTTTAACTTAAAGTGGTGCCCTTTCTCCAAACATTTGAAGAGATTTGTCTCTAGCTGATTTTTCAGGAAAAAAACTTCCAAGCAGAGGGAAACAATTCTGTTCAAAAGAAATGCAGTTTTCATACTTAAAACAACTTTGCGTAATGACTGTGGAAATATTGGCTTGATCCAGTCACTTTTCATCTTGTAAAAAAAGAGAAACTTGGTTTATCCCTTGTGAACAGGCAAGTAAAAGTAGAGGAAGACAACATTAAATGAAATTAACATTGGCTGTAACTTTAAAATGAAAAGAAATATGAGTAACATGATTCCAGTACAATAAATCCAACGTCTTGGGCCAAATTGTACAGGAGTCAGCCAGATTGCACTCGTCTGCTGTTGCCACAAACAGGCAATGGATTTACATACCTATTTGTGGAGACAAATAGGTGTAAAAATGGATTCTCTGTAGAAACCACATAAAGCTCTGTTTGGGCAACACCCTGTTCTGTAATCATGCCATTCAGTAGGTGTCTGTTAAGTAAAGCCTCCTGGAAGCCACACTTTTCTTAGGAGCATTGTACATGTATTCATTGTCTGAGCTGCCATAGGAAACAGGTTGGATTGTCTTCCATATCTTGAAGGAGATGCCCTTTTATGCATTCTTTTACTGTCAACCTTCCTCCATGCATCACTGCAGAAGGCGGTAGCAACTTTAGCACAGGATCAGCACTGATGCATTAGAATAAAAGCACAAAATACAATCCTGTACTTTGCAGACCATAGAAAATGCTCTTGGGAAACTTTCCTATAATGAAATCAGCTATCCTGTTTCAAGCCTGTAAAACAAAAGACATTCATTCATTCATTGATATATTTGGTCCTTTGTATAAGACACAGCTTCCATCGTCCCACCTATTCTATATTCCTTTTGCAGAATGGGTATTCTGGAAATAAAGACTTTAACTTAGTTAAAATTGAGAAATGCTATATTTGTATGGCAAGAAGGACATACAAGGGCTGATAGTTTCCTTTCAGATGTCATTTTCCCTGCTTGATGTGAAGTGAACTATTAAAAACCATTTGTTATTCAATACTATTCCTTTGGAAGCAGCCCTGTCATTTTCATAATGGCTCATTAGGGATTACATGATGGTATCCATAATAGAATATGCTCTCCTTTGTGGACATATTTATTGTGCCCACTTCTATTTATGTCAGTTAGTTACAGGATTCATGTCCTTCAACCCAGATTCACGTCAGCTATTTGTTGTATCAGAAATTTTTAACTTAGTAATGCATGGCAAATCTTTATTACCATATAGATGGCGTTTCTTCTAATTTATTACCTCTATTCATGGAAAATAGATTTCACAATCAGGATAAGGAAGTTTTATTCTTTGTCATCTGCACGTTGCAGGAAGGGCTTACCGGGTAAGAAACATGCACATTGGATGAAGTAAGCTGCAATTTGCAAACATTTAAGCAGAATAAAATTTAGTCTTTGTTTCTTCAAGTAAAGTTGAATAAGAAGAGTAAAATCCAGATAAATTAAGTATGATGAGCTAGTATGAAAATGAAAACTAGTGTGGGGTTCCAGCCTGGTGGGCTTGGGGAGACCCGGGGGGGGGGGGTGGACCAGGTATCAGCTGACTCAGGAGAGTCAGAGGATGATGGATGGCCTGATGCTTATGATACTTCTGAAGAGAGCCTGCAATGGGATAATACAGGGTTGCAAGGTTATGGGACTTCAGATGAATTTAGTGAAGATTCCATGGAAACGGATTCAGATAGTTATGAGAAACCAGGCGGCCTTGGGTCGCAAGAAAGAGTGGCTACTCCCTTTTCAGATGGTGCAATGGGAGACGAGGAACAGCCTGGTTCCCATTCTGATAACGATACAGCTGTCCACGCTAATGAGAAGGAATTCAACAGGAGAGCTAGTATTTCGGGTTCACAGAGAGATTGGAAAAAGGGAGTGCGTTGGTCCCACAAGAGCTAGATTTCTATATCTAAGCGGCTTGGGAAATTGGACTTTAGATCTGAAGCCACGTTTGGTGTGACCACATCTCTTGTTCCAGGCTCCAAGTTTCTCCCGACTGCCGGTGCAGTTTGTTGCTGTTTTGAATGGCCGTAGTTGCGGCCTGGCTCAAGTTTCACGTTTGCCCGCAGAGGCAGTTGCTTCACTTTGGAACTATGTTTGGGATTCTATCCGCTTTGATTTTGCCTATGGACTCATGAACTTTTTTTGATTGCATTCTTTTTACCTCTTTGAACTTTCTACTATTTTATATTCTAAATAAAGAACATTTATTGCATTTGCCTGTGTGTGGTGATCTAGGGGGAAACTGCCTGGGTTCTGAGGTGCAACAACTGCAAAAATACAGTTCTGTGATTAAAGTTATTATTCAAGCCTAACACAACTTGTATTTGCTGAACTCACTATTTCTAAAATAGTCTAGAAAAGGAAATACATGTTGCTTTTCCTCCTATCATAGACTTTGGGAGGTGTTTGTTACTCATTTACTTATTTTTAGAATAGGTATGAACAAATACCTATTCTAAAGGCAAATACAAGTGTTGTGGGAACAGAATAGTTTGGTGTTCAGCAATAGGTTGAACTCATTTTGTGCCAAATTCGGGGCTGTTGTGTAGAGCACATCTACCCCAGTGCGCAGTCATCTATTCCATGTTGCCACTGCTCCTTGTCATAGCTCTGACTGAGGTCTGGCCATTATGGGTGCCTCTGCTGTGAGAATGGGGCACCCGCACAACCAGGCAAAGAGAGGAAGGTGCTCTGACATCAGCCAACATTGTATGATCCTTACCCAATCTAACATTTTTACAGACAAGGCTGTAGATAATGTCATTTCTCCAAAAACTCCTCTCACTCTTTCACTGTATTCCCATAGTAGTGATTGTCTGGTAACCAGACTTGCTCAGTTTGTCACTTTGCAGGCACAGTTATCTTACCTTGCTTATAGTGCTTTTAGTGGCGTAGGAATGGTTAGTGTCTTTGCTTATGTGCATCTAGTCTAGTGAAATGGCTCATGATTTTCACAGTTATAGTCCTGTCATCTCTTATTCCCATGCATTTTCTTTCTTTCAGATGACAACCCTCTCAAAGGTGCAACAAGATTCCTTGGCTTACTGATGCAGATTAACAAGACTATGTCTTTGAATTCTTGTGCTCATGTTGTGTGTATTTTCAGATGGCTTGAAAGACAGAAATAAAGTTTGAGCTATCTGCATACACTGCTTAGATCTCTTTAGCTTAGGAGATATACTGCTTCAATTTCTTGGGGGTGGGAGGGATAGACATATTTTTTTATTCCAGAAACATGGAGTCTTTTTCAGATACGTGTATCCAGTCCATTGAAATTGCTCATGTTAGACCCCATATTAAGATAGTTGTGGAATACTGAATGCTACAAAGAGCAGTTGCCTTACTACTGTATGACCCCCCCCCCAAATACTTTATTTCCTTCTATTTGTTTTCTTACTTTTGGATCATGGACTCCACTTATTTCATTGTAGGGCTATGGAGAGCTGAAATGTGCCTTGTTTTGCTCTGTGATGGATACTTTCTCTGCAGCTTTTCCCAGAACTTTTTAAGTGTACATATGCAAACAAATTTGGGGAAAGCTTCCCCTGTGCTTTCCCCAAATCAATCTAATCCCTTTTTATCCAAATCTTGATCTCCTCCAGAAGGAATTACTATAGACCTTCCTAATTTATTTTCATTTTCTTATGTAAATAAGCATTTGTTTGGAACTAGTGACTAGAACTGACATCTCCAGCACTAAATAACCAGAGGCTTGGGAATCATACCAGTTTGCTATCTAGGTCACAATTTTCTAGTCTGCACATGGTCAAAGCAACTGTACCCATTTTATTTATTTGAATTATTTATGCCTTGCTTCTCAGCTGCAATTTTAAAGATGACTTACAACATAATTAGAGACAACAATGCAAAATAGGAAGTCAAATAGAAAATAAATATCAGAAACTAGAGGAGGAAAATATAACTCACAAGAGGTTAAAGCTGTGTTTACATAGCTTTAATACACTGAAACAGAGAAGAAAATGAAACATTATTACATTCCGTTAAAACTTATTTTAATAGTAGCATCATAAACTTGTTAGTAATCAGAGGGTATGCTAGACAAATGGCCTGAGGGAGTGAATTTCACAAGTCATGTACAAAGAAGGCTGCCCCTCATTGCTAGCTAGCTTTTCATTCTGCGTCAGAGCAATATCTTTGTGAAAGACCTTAACTGAATTGCTCCTTTAGATAACATGCAAATCTATCACCTTGAATTTGCTGAGAAAGAAATTGGTATTCAAAGTAGGGTTACAAAAATTGGCAGGTAGCTTGAAGGCGTATAGTCGCCCTCACAAAGTTCTTAAAAGTAATGACAAGTTATGTACCAACATCAGTTAATAACCTTGTTGCTATATTCTGAATTAACTGAAGTTTCTAAACAGGATGGGCAGTGATGTTACTTAAGCAAATAACATTTGTGTTGTCCACCTAAATAAGCCGTAACAAAATTATCATCTTCTTAACATCATTGTAGTAATTTCTAGAAAGTGTTCTGCATTTGTTGGGTTTGTTTATTTAGCTATTATTGTCCCTGCTGACATGTCACAAGAAAATATTGCTGTTTTCTCAAGTAAGATGTGATTGTCTAAAATGATAGTGTTTGTACACTGCCCTGATACCCTGTGATACAGGAGAGATTATAAATATTTTATTTAAGTGTATGTATTATAGCTTGGAAGTAGCAAATAACAAGTTATCCTGTTACCTAGATTATTATGTGATGTAAAGGTGTAACAAATGTACATTTCATAAGCCATGCAATTAGTTTGCAATGCTACGTACATTTCTAGTTATTGAAAAAGTTACTTCAAACATTTTAAGAGGTATTTTGAGAGGTTTATATTATTTTTTAAAGCTCTTAAGATTGTCATTCTTCAAAAAAGTAACACAAAATCATGTGCAGTACAACAACTAATGCAATGAGTTAACTTTTGATTATTTAATGAGTGACGGGATTAGGTTATCTTTTGAACAGTGTAATGAACAATGGAATAAATTACTTTTGAAAAAAGCTTTCCATGCATAAATGTTAATCAGACCTAAAATAAATGGGTTGCATTGTTGACATCTGCTGAACTTAGTTCCCCCTTGAAATGTAATTATTGTTTACATTGATTTCAGTGGAATTTCAGTGTAACCAGCTTAGTCTGGATCAAAGTGACTGCCCAGAGCACATGTAAATAGTTTTTAAGTGATTATATAGAAGTTATTTCCTCTTACTTTTGTTCTGCGGTGATAATTTCATGATGTTTCCAGATGGGCACATTTTTACAGATAGTAAATAGCAGAAGTAGCCTAATGTTGGAAATTTAAAGAGGTGTCCCCAAACTAAGGACCAAGGTCATTTACCCATCTCCTGACCTAAACTTTGGACTTAGGGTCGCCCTAAGTCTCAAATGAGTTGAGGGCACACAACAACAACAATCCTAATTAACTTGACTATCTCATCAGCCAAAAGGAGGCCCATATTTCCCATTGAAACACAGTTTGTGTTGGTTAAAATTGTTTTTCATTTTAAATGGATTATTATTTTTCTTCTTTTTACATTACATATAAAATTTATTAAGTTTGTATAGGAATTCAATCATGTTTTGAGGGACCATGAACCAGCCCTCTGCTTTAAAAGTTTGAGGACCCCTCCTTTGAACTTTTCTTCAAAAGAGATTCCAGTGTAATACAGTATCTCCAGATAAAGCATTCTCAATCCAGATCCCCTACTATCTTTCTAGGGAATTTGCTTCATTTCTGGACAGTTCTTATTATCAAGAAGTTCTGTGATGCAACTGTATAAGTCCCAGCTCCTTTTCTTAGACTGCCTCACCCACAGTTTGAGAATAGTCACTTTTCTGTTAGTTTTACGAGGGTGAAGCGTAAGAAAACCCTTCCTGGTTTGGCTCAATTAGTTTGCCAACCCTTTTCCTGGGGGAAAGGGGACCATCTTTAGTTTAGGATTATTTCCACTAGGGAATCTTGGAAGCACGTTGTGTCTGTAGATGGTCCCAGAAAGAGCCAGGCTTGGACAAGCCATTTCAAGCGAATAACTAACTAACTAATCTGGGAACTCATCCGGCTATACCGGCCTATCTCTGGTCAGTGACAATTTGTGGAGTTTCCAGTGCCTTCAGTGAGGTGTCAGGCCTCAATAGGAGGGACTTGCCCTCTCTACCTCCAGACTGATCACCCTGGGCATTGGGTGTCCCAGAGGCCCCTCTACCAGAAAAAGTGAGCAAGGGAAACTTTCATCTGTCCTTTATTTCTGGAATCATCCACGGCTAGCAACTTCAAGAACAACCAGTTACCTTCAAACATTAAGTATGGGCTTTGTTGTGGGGAAATCAAGAGAGTGCAGGGGTGGAGATAGGCCCAAGACCAATTGATAAATAGTTATAGTTTCTTGAAAGCAATAGCATGAACACTGATTTTGTGGGGTTCCTTGCTCAAACAGGAAGACAATCCAGCATCCCCCAAGCCAATAGAAAGTCAGCTTGGTTGCGACAGCACAAGTTTCTTCTGATGTTTAATTGAAATTTACTCTCCCGCAGCTTCAAACTGTTAGACCTGGCCTTATCTAGTGCAGCAGCAGAAAACAGGCAGATATATGCCTTTCTCTCTATGACATATTTAAAGAGTGTGATCATGCCACCCATCAATCTTCTCTTCATCAAGTTACCTAGCCCAGCACTTCAGAGGGTTGGACTCAATACCTGTAAGGCCCCTTCTTCTTCTAGGATCATACAGTTCTATATGATATTGCAAATGCATTGTTTATGCATAATTATAAACACCAGCCTTTCAATGGATTTGAAAACAGTGCAACATGCAAAACATGTAAAACATCAAAGTCCTAATGCCAAATTACGTCTCAAAAAGCCCATGTGAATTAAGCTGTTTTTAGTTGTCTAAGCTTCAACAGTGTGAGATTCTAACTCCATTTCTCTAGAGAAACAATGACAGAATAGGTGCTAACTCTGAGTAAACCTTTATTGCATCATCATACTGTGGATCCTGGCCACTGGTGGTATCATTAGCAGGACTTAAGCTGTTTGAGCGTAGAGTGTGGTGGAGTCTTCTTTTCTGGAGATGTTTAAACAGAGGATGGATAGACATCTGGTTAAAGTGCTAGTTTGTACATGGCAGGGGGTTGAACTGGATAGCACTGGGTCTCTTTTAACTGTGAATCTATGACTGTCTTTCAAACTGATCCTAAGCTTATGTAGATAAGTACTGTAGAAAATACCCTCTCAAATACTCAGTAGTTCAGAAGCAGTGCTGTGCCAGTATCATGTTATGTGGTTAATCACCTGGCAGCTGTATTCTGAAGCTGCTGTTTCCAGACTGTCTTTAAGAGTAGTCCCATTTAGAGTGCACTCCCAATAGTCCAGCCATGGTGCTATTAGAGGGTGGATGGCTGAAAAGGATGCTGGCAAACCATCTGGTCATAGGCACTCCTTCCTAGCAGAAGTACTTGTCCCTCTAGTAATGAAGAAGTATTTTTGATAAAGGATTTGGATTATAGAATATTTTATTGTTGAGAAAGGACAGAGATTCCTCATAAAAGAATTTCCAAAAGTGAGGCTGTTGTTTTGGCTGGTTAACATTTGCACCTGGCATGCGTAGCATCACATTTCCCCCCGTGGAGACTGAAGACTAATTAGGATGGCATGTCATTAATTTGTAGTTAACCATCATGAAGACTAGACACGTTCATTAAAATTTAAACACTGTCTGCTATAAAGTAAAAAAATTAGATCCCATCTTATCTATTGGGATTGAGAAAGGCACCTGTTTCTATCTTGTGTGTGCATTCATTGTCTACAATTTACAGCTTTATTGATGAACAAGACAGAGGTGCTCCTAGTCATTTGAAAAACAGATCTGAGAATAGGGATTCAGTCCATGATAGATGGGGTTACACTCTATGTGGAGGTACAGGTTTGCAGTTTGGCCCAGGTTTCTCTAGTGACTAGAGTCTGTTTGCACATTTAAAGCTTTTGCGCTAACTGCACCATTCCTTGAGATGCTGGATCTGACAATGGTGGTACATCCCATTTTGACTACTATAATGCAATATACATGTAACTATCTTTGAAGTGTGTTTGGCAGCTAGTAGAAAGAGCGGCAGCCAGAGTGTTAACCAGGGCATGTCACAGGGACCATAGTATACAAAGTGATGATTATGACATGTAAACCAAATATGGCTCAAGTCCAGCTACTTGGCAGACCATATTCCCTGTATGCCTTGAGATTACCATGAAAGGCATTTCCCTCATTTCCACACCAACACCAACTGAGCTTTGTAAACATTGAACCAATTGCTTTGCCATTCTTCAATCATACTTATGGGTCATAATAATCTCCAAAGGCTTGCTTAAATAGTCAGGTCTTTAGATTCTTCCTGAAGCTTAAGAGGAGGGGGCTGTTCTGATGCCACTGGGGAGGGAGTTCACAGCCGCAGGTCCACCACTGAGAAGGCCCTGTCCCTCATCCCCATTGAACGGTTGAACTGGAGTAGATGGTTTTAAATCTGACAGGTAAATTAGGCAGGTCATCTTTGCATGTATACATTGGGTAGGCCCCATAGGTCACTGACAAAACACATGGAGGTAGTTACAGGTTCATATTAGGCAGTTTTTTATTTTTTGTTTGCATGTACTAGTTGCTCATCATGTTTGGTCCTCCATATGTTTTATATTTCAACCCCAATAATACCTTAATTTGGGCTTTCTGGAAGCTGAAGTCAAAAACACCTTGAAGGTTGAGACTCACTGGTATATTACTATTCTATAAGCCTATGGTATACATTGTCCATGGATGGATGGATGGATAGATAGATGTGATATATTGATAGATTAGATAGAAATGTCATATATATGTGTGTGTCTGTGTGTATGCATGCTACACATTTTGTCACCCAAACTGAGACAGGAGGTATTAGGAGTAAGTGCCTAGTTTTCTGTGGTTTGCCATTCTTTCCACGTAAACACAGAGCTGGCCAACTCACTACTGGTTTCTGATTCTTACACCATGTTCCTCTTACCTTTCCTTATTGCGACCTACATCAGGTCTCACCAAGTTCCATATGATAAACTATTTTGTATCTGTGAGGTGTCAGGAGTAGAAGATATCCCACATATACTGTTTAGTTGTAACTAGTATAAAAAAGAGAGAAACCAATACCTTGGGCCATACATTATACCAGGGCTGTCCAACTTCTACTGGCCCAGGGGCCTGAATTCTGGTTACTGATGACCTGGGGGGCCGTAGGGTCTGCCCCCGCCCCGGCTCCGCCCCCGCCCCTCCCCCAGCTCCAATTTACTTACAATTCCTAGTTGCATTATTAATTATAAAATAAATATAATATTTTACTAACATTAAATGCAGGGGGGGCATTCAAAAGGGGCATGCATACAATTAAATATAATATTTTACTAACATTAAATGCAGGGGGCATTCAAAAGGGGCATGCATACAATTAAATATAATATTTTACTAACATTAAATGCAGGGGGGGCATTCAAAAGGGGCATGCATACAATTAAATATAATATTTTACTAACATTAAATGCAGGGGGGCATTCAAATACACAATTACATAATAATAACATAAAGGTTAGCCTACCTTCCCAAACGCGCAGGATCCAGGAGCAGCCGGACCACGAGCAGAGGCGACGACTGAGTGAGGCAGCAGCCGGGAAGGTCCAAATCGTGTCTGTGTGGGCCGCAGGGATTAAGTATCGCAAGACTACGGAAGCCACAGGGGATTTCGCTCTCAATGCAGGCGAGATTTTGCGTTGAGAGCAAAATCCTGTGTGGTTTCCGTAGTCTCGCGATATTTGCTCCGAAACCCGGAAGTGGGTAATTTTTAAAAATATTTTAATTTAATTAATTTTTTATTTTTATTTTTATTGAAAAGCTTAGGGGGCCATAGGGAAGGGGCTGGGGGCCGTATACGGCCCCCGGGCCGCCAGTTGGACAGCCCTGCATTATACAAAAGGCACGCTGGGATCCTTATATTAAAACTACATTTTTATTGGCCATCCAGAATGATAAAATAACATACAAAATGCCCCCTTTTCTATTTAAAACAATTTATTTATTTATTTATTTACTTTGCTTCTAGACCACCTCTCTCAGGCAACTCGAGACAGTGTACAAATGGCAAGAACTGCCCAAGACAAACATATCAACAATTATCAACACAATTCCATCATATACAAATTAGCACTTAACGTTAAAAACACAATATCAGCGTCTCATTATTAATTCGGTATCCAATTGCATCGTCATCGTTCCGTAGGTCTCGATTTGGTAATCATACTACATCTGCAAATGCCCGGTCAACAACACAGCTGAGAACTGCATATTTGAAGTCCATTGGGGTCAACTGTAAAGGTGATGCAGATCTTTGATCTGGATCAGGACCTTGTTAACAGCTTGTTTATTTTAACTTTTTTTGTACTGTTGGTTGTATGCTGTATATGTATGTATTAAATGTGTTGTCAAAGGTTTTGATACGGCCAATGGGCTAATCAATAAAATGTATTGACTGACTAATTTCCCAATCCCACCATTCTTTTAAAAAGTAATTGTAAGATGCGGATAAGGCAGCTTGCCAAAGCTAAGGTAAAGGCTTGGTCTTGTCAAGAGCCCTGCCATAAAGATGCCTGGACCTGGAAGCTACATGTCTCATTTCTCCCTTTGAACTTGGCTTTTGCTTGGCATTGAGAGCTGGGGAGTATCTCTTCTTCACATAAAGTGAAAAGTGAGTGGAAGTTTAGCTCAGGATAACAAGTTTCTGTTCATATCATTTCTTCCTCAAGGCCAGCTGTGCCATAGTACTTATATGCAGAATTTGAAAGATTTACTTGTTGGAGCACAACCTGTCAGCAGTAAACACACAAATGTGCTTCTGTTCACATATTCCAGTACAGCTGGGTAGCAGCTTCTGAATATAGTCATGGTATTGTTACAACTTTATAAGGAATTAAATAAGGGCACATATACACCCACCACGTAGGGCAGCTTCAAACCAGTATTGAAAAAAGAATTATCGCTGTGTGGAAATCCTGGAATTTGTTTGAGGCTCAGATGGTGATACAAGGCAAGAAGCTTACCTTGAACTGGTTCCAGCATCTGTAGTATCTGTAGCTTGGCAAATACTACAGATCCTTGACAGCCACAGAGAATGAAGTTTTTTTTAAAAAAAATCCTCAGGACTGGAGAATGGAAGGAATGGGTTAAATCCTCCATTCTTGTTATAATCCCCATTATGATCTCCCATTGATGCTATTTGCATTAAAAAAACATTTAACATGCAAAGATTCATTTGATATTGGAGATGCATCTACACTTCAGAATACCACAGCACCATCCAAGAAAGCCAAAGAAGACCTTAAGACCATGGCAGGAGGATGGGGGAGGGCCTAGTAGGGTGTATCGTGATGCTGCTATAATGGCACAGTTAGAAATGAAGCAGCTAAATTATGATTAAGGGATTGATGCAATGCGTTATTTGTGTATGGGGTTATGTTTTAATATGTTTAATGGTTTTAAATGGTATTTATATATCTATTGTTTCTAGTGTTTTTATGTTATGTTTTATTTGGTTTGTATAATGAGGCATTGAATTTTTGCCTAGATGTGTATTGTACACCGCTCTGAGTCCCCTGCGGGGTGAGAAGAGCGGCATAAAAATGAAATAAATAATAATAGAATTATTTGTAGTATGGTAATGTTCCAGGGAAATTGAAAAATCTTATAAAACTATCTCTCCCATGATTCTGTATCATTGAGCTATGGCAGTTAAAGTAGTGTCTTCTGTGTATGTCAATGCACCTGTCAAATGAAGTTGATGGGATTTTTTAAGGCAAGGAATACCCATAGATGGATTTGCCAGTTCTTTCCTTTGAAATATAGCCTTCAACACCTGGTGTTCCTTGGCAGTCTCCCATCCAAGTACTAAACCTTGCTTAGCTTCTAAGATCAAAAGGGATCTGGTGAATTTAAAAAGAGTCAACACTGTTGAAAGCCCAAGAAAGGAAGATTTTCTTGAATGACATTATTTAAGTTAATGATAAAAATTCTATTTCTGTGTTTGTGATGGCGCAGCAAGTGCCACTTGTATATAAAACTTTAAGTTGCAAAGGTTTGCACTGTTGTATTGTGTTTCTGCAAACCTGTTTAGTTTTGCAAAGGTTTGGTTGCATTGATTGGTTCATTACACTTGTCAATCATTGTTAACAGAGCCCAATTAAGTTTGTTCCACCCCTTTTCCAGGGACTTGGAAATCTAGCCATTTCTTTACAGAGCTTTCCTGGATCTCTCCAGAAGAGGACATATCTAAAGGTTTGCCAGAGCCAGCCTTGGTCAAGCCATCTCTCAACACAAGACAAAGACTTTCCTTGGGTCTAATTTAGAAAGCCCAGCATACCGTACGGTTGAGTAGCTCTGAAAAAGACCCAGACGCCTTCAAACTAGTCGGCTGGCATCCAGAGGAAGGTCCCATACCTTCAGTATAAGCCAGCCGGCTGGGGTCTCGAGTGTCCCTACCTTGAGACCATAAAGGCAGAGAGGACTTGGAGAGCCATCCGGCTGAAGCTTCCAGGACCCAAGCAACTAAGAGACTGTAAAGCATTTTCTTTATCTTTTTGGGGAACAAAGTAAAGTGCCTGAGTACAGATAACTCATGTTTTAAGAAATAAAGCCTGTTCTGAGTTATCTGTAGTGTCCAGCTTGGTCCTTGGGAGCACCAAGCCTCTAAAGCAGGAGTGGGCAAACTACGCCCCGTGGGCTGTACCTGGCCCGGCAGCCGGTTCTGTGCGGCCTGCTCACCCCACCCACTGCTCGCCCCGCCCACCGCTCGCCTCACCCCGCGCTCGCTCGCTCGCCTGCTCTGCCTCTGCTAGTGCCGGCATCAGCAAGGCCAGGCAGGGGAGATTGCCTCCCCTGCCTGGCCTTGCTGATGCCGGCACTAGCAGAGGCAGAGCAAGCGAGCGAGCGCGCTGCAAGCGCGCAGGGCGGGCGGGGTGAGCAGAACCTCGCCCCACCCATGCTCCCTCTCGCCCACTCCGTCTCTCTCCAAACGGCAAGAGTGCGGGGCTGGCGGGGGCAGCTTCCCACGAGGCCTAGCCCCGCTGGAAGCCTCCCTTGCCTGTGCCGCGCTCCCGCCAATCGGCAAGGGCGCGGGGCTGGCGGGGGTGGCTTCCCACGATGCCTAGCCCTGCTGGAAGGCTCCCTTGCCTGTGCTGCGCTCCCGCCGATCGGGAAGGGGCGGGGCAGGCAGGCCTGGCAGGGCTGGCTTCCTACGAGGCCTAGCCTTGCTGGAAGCCTCCCTTGCCTGTGCCGCGCTCCCACCCATCAGCAAGGGTGCGGGGCAGGCAGGGTTGCTTCCCATGGAGAAAGCGGCGAGTATGAGGGTGAGGCGGGCACGCTGCCTCCGCCGACCCTGGCTTCGGCTGGCTCCTCCTTGCTCTCCTTCCTCTGGAGGCGGCAAGGGCCGGCCGAAGCCAGGGTCATTGGGGGCAGCGTGCCCACCTCGTCCTCGTACTTGCCGCTTTCTCCATGGCAGTGGGAGGGGAAGGGTGCGCGGAAGGAGCCTTCCCTTCATTCTGGCCGAGGGAGGGCAGTGAGGAGGGAGAAGCAACAGAGCGTGAAGGCCCCAGAGCCGGGATGAGAGCATCGAAGCCAGGGTCGGCGGGGGCAGCATGCCCGCCTCACCTTCGTACTCGCCGGACCCCCGTTCAGGGCCTCAGAGCCCAGCACACCCACCAACAGGTATGAAGGCTCATCACATTCATTCTCCGCCAGGCCTGGGCCAACTTGGGTCCTCCAGAGGTTTTGAACTTCAACTCCCAGCATTCCTAACAGCCTCAGGCTCTGTCCTTTTCCCCCTCAGCCGCTCATAATAATAATATAATAAATAATATAATAATGTTATATTATATTATAATTTCAATATATTATAATGTCTATATATATACTATAATATAATAATGATATTAATACTAATATATGAATATTTCTTGATATATTAATAAGTTAATATTAATGATATGTAATACATAGCAAATAAACAAATAGGTGCGGCCCTCCATAATATTTTTTGGCTCTCGTGTGGCCCCTTGGAAAAAATAATTGCCCACCCATGCTCTAAAGGAAGGCAAGAAGCAGTCCCCCAGCAGAGAGAGTCCATGTCCTCGCCCTTCTTGAATATAGAACGGGTGCGGTGGCACAGTGTTCCCTAAGTGCCTTGTCTATCTTACTGAACATATTTTATGATAGGGCATCCCCATCGTTTTTGACAGATCTGTGAATCTTAATTCAAGTTAGGAATAAATATACTCAAGTAGCCCTTGAAAAAAGATGAGACTATTTTGTTCTTTGTCTATTTTTAATGCACATGTGTGTATGTATAGCAACATGTAAAAATAAAAATGATGTTTCCTTGACATCTCAGGCTACATTATACTGATCAGGCCTCTCTCACAAAATTCAGTCTTTAAAATTAGTGAGTCTAGTAGAGTACTGAAGTGTCATCCCAGTGCTAAAGCTTTTCCCAGTCACACATCAAGGGAGAGTTTTCACTCTTTCACAGTTTACTGAAGTGCAAGCAGACATGCCAACCTCCAGAGAGATCCCTAGAGGAGAGACTGGCTGTCTATTTGACAACCTTCCGATCCCCTCCAAATTCATGGAGGGCAGATAAATGTCATTCAGAATCAGCTGAGCCGCCTCTCATGTTGTAGAACCTCTGCCTTTACCTGACAAGATGCAACTTTATAAGAAAGTCAGCTTTAATTTGTGTGTTTGTCTTTTAAAAAAATTAAATGACTAAATGATTGCATCAGATACTTACGCTGTAAGTGATGGTGTTTTGATGTATGCAGTCTTTCAGCATCTTAATAAAGCAGACACATTTGTTCCTCCTTTCATGATGGCACTGGACAAAACATTAGTTTTTAATTCACCCCAGTTTCCCGTTTTTAGCAGGTTATGAAATAATGCTGAATGTGTCAGGAAGTCATTGTATTAAAGTCATGAACCACAGCTTGCCCATAAGAAATCTCCATTTAATAAACTGACATAGGACTATCCAAATGTGGACAAATTTAAATGGTAAACAATATTTGTTTTTAATGTTTTAAGTAATCTAAACTGCTCCAGTTTCTCCTTAACCAGTCAGTGTCTTTGCAGAGTATGGGGTTGTGCTTGTCAGAATCTGTCAGATTTAATTTCTCGGTACTTTTACATGTAGATGTTATAGTAGTACTACCGTTACAAGTACACTAGTTCCAGTCTCTACATAAGAGTCTTATTTTTCATATTTTAAATGTTATTTTCCTTATTACATAAAATCTAAATGCTTAATTTGGAAGTTTTTGAAAGAAAGGGGAATTTGAATTCTGCAGCAGATAGCATATTTTAGTACATGGACAATGGAATGAGAAACAAAGGGCCCTTCCAGACAGGCCCTATATCCCAGGATATGATTCCAGGTTTTCTGCTTTAAACTGGATTATGTGAGTCCGCACTGCTAGATAGTCTGATAAACAGAAAACCTGGGATCAGATCCTGAGATATAGGGCCAGTCTGGAAGGGCCCATACAGTTACTAGACTGACTGAATTTGCTTTACTCAACAACAGCAAATATTTTGCATTTCTAAGAAGTAAAAACAATCAATTTTAGCTAATATTTACCTGAAGGAGTCAAATGTGAATTTACTGTTCCTTTTAAATTTGTCCCAAGAAAACCAATTAAGGTGTGACAGTATTCCAAGATAAAGTAGGGTACATTGAAGACAGTGCTGGAATCTCTAAATATTTTAAAACAAAAGCCACTTCTATATTCTATTTTTGTGAAGAAGATGTCTATGAGAGCTCTTTCTCACTTTCCCTCCAGGAGTAAATGATAAAATACTGCATGATTTCTCCTGAGAACTGATCCTGTGTATCTGCCTCTCTCCAGACATCAATGGCTTCTCCTTGTTTCGGCATGCTTGTTAAATAAAATCAAGGGAGCCAGGACAACTCATTTCTCTGAGGTCCTAACATAATTCAAGGAATTCAAGTCCATATCACTAGCACAAATTGCTTCTTCACAGAACTCAAATCTTTGGGGGGTCCAATAACTACAAGGAAACCTATATTTAACCCTCATTCTAACAGACAGGACATTTTAATACCTGAGAGGCTAGTTTCATTGTAGATTTCACACAGAACTAGACCTGGAAAGTAGGCATCTTCCAACTTTGTCACTTCCAGAGTTTTTAAAAAATGCCTTGAGTTTTCAGCCATCCAATCACTTACAGATCTTTAATGGAAAAAAAATCTGGTAACTTTTATCATTGGAGTCCTTTTTTGATTCATACAGTGTGCTATATTGGAGATCACATACTATTTTGGGATTAAAACATGATGTAGAGCAATTGGTATACGTTCTTGAATAAAAAAAACCCAGCCCTTTCCATAAGAAAATACATGCTTGGTTGTGTTCTGGAGAGATCTTTTTAACTGCCATTAAGTTTCTACTTCAGTGAGGCATAAGATTTCTCTGGTGGAAGACTCTAAATACCCTTCTCCAAATTGTAAATTTCATAATTCCATGAGATTTCCCTCACATGTTGCTATGGAAGTTAAGTGGAATTAAAGTGTTGCAAGTATGGAGTGTGAAAAGTCCCTTGGTGCAGACTGTAGACCGCAAATGGTTGACTGTAGATTAGTCTGGGACAACATTTTTGGAACTCTGTGCAAAAGACGGATACAAGCAAATAAATACTACTAGAAAATGTTGTTATTCACAAACAGATACAGTCTTTACCATGTAATCAACGAAACAAATAAGCATGTCATGCAATCAAGACATGAGATAAGAAGAACTCTGCTCAAGGCAAAGTGAAAAATCTTTGACATCACTGAGCTACTGAGATCTATTTTCCTTCTGTGGAGATGTATCACAGACAATATGAAACCTTGGAGGAACCATGTCATCCATTGTCAGGGTACTGCTGCCTCAGGGTATGATGTGCTTGAAGAGATCTTGTGAAATTTAGAAAATACCTGAGATTTGACAACAGGGAAGCAAGAGTAATGCATGGAACTAATAATAAACATTCTGCTTTTCAGGGCAATTCTACTTTCTTTGTTGAACAGTTTCAAACATAGCAGAAATATGGGTGGATTCTAACCATTTTTGAACAGCTGTTTGGGTTCAGAGAAAAATACTCATTCAATCACTACAGAACAAGAGTGGTGGTACTATGATGTTCAGACACCATGTCCTCTAAAGCAGCGGTTCTCAACCTGTGGGTCCACAGATGTTTTGGCCTTCAAATCCCAGAAATCCTAACAGTTGGTACATTGGCTGGGATTTCTGGGAGTTGAAGGCCCAAACACCTGGGAAACCCACAGGTTGAGAACACTACTCTAAAGGGAGATACCGTAGCTTTTTGGGCAGACAGCTTGGTACACCATTGAATGCTTAAGATGATTACAGAGATGTGATAACACATATGTTGTGTGCCTTCTAGTAATTTCTGACATATAGTGACACCAAGGTGAACCTACTATGATGTTTCTTGACAAAATTTGTTCAGCAGAGCCTTGCCTTTGTCTTCCTCTGAGGCGGTGTGACTTCTCATAGGGTGACTCAATGGTTTTCCATGGCTGAGCAGGGATCCATACCTTAGTATCCACATTTACTCAAACAATACAACACTGCCTCTAGTGCTAACACTGATTGAACTATATTTCCATGTTAGAAAAATGTGGTGAGATTCAGGGTTTTTTTTGCAACTTTGAACTGTTACAAGGTGTGCTAACCAAACGTTGGAAGTATAATGCCATCATTCTACAGAATAAGCATATCTTCCCTTGAGTAGTAATGTTTTTAGTAAGAGAAAAATAGCAGATGTTGTACTACATGTGAAAATGTGCTTGCAAGTATCATTGCAGCATCTATATAATGTGTTATGTATTTTCTCAGTTTGGAATAATAAGTTTAGCATTTAGTATTGGCTGCTCACCTTTCTTGGTTTAGCAGAAAAGGAGATCTGTCCACTTCTACAAATGTCTTTTCTGACTGTGAGTGTTGAGGCATTGTTGAATTTCCTTCATTAGACACCCAGAAATACTCATTCATACATTGAAATATCCATAAGGTAAAAAGCAATCTGAAAGTTGTTCGATTCAAGTATTTTAAAAATCCATATGAATGTGGTCATATGGCTCCCATGGAAATATTTTTTCCACATTCAACCTTCACTTAACTAGTACTCTGGGGTTTACAATCCACATTACTTCAGCATGACATGCCTCAAAATTGCATGCCTTTTGTGATTTAGGGAATTCAGAGCAAAAACTGCAGAATTGTTATAGCAGTAACTGTAGGGGACAGGTTAGAGCAATATCTGAAACTCAGCCATAAAATAAACAGTTCTGTTGTAAAAATGACACATGCTGATTTGCTAAAAATCATTTGAGAATTTACTGATTTTTCAGAATTATAATTTTTATTCTTTAACACATGGCCACTGATTGTATTTTACAACTGCATGTACTTTGTTTTAATTCTGATGTAGTTTTGTATTACAATTTTGTCATTGTACACCTTTTGTACAATGCCAGGTGGTATATAAACACGTTGAAGTAAAATAATATAAATTTCCCTTAATTCAATCTTTGAGAGAATGAGAATGGAAAAGAAAGTGAAGACAAAAGCTTTTTCATTTGACTAACTAAACCAGGCATAGGCAAACTTTTTGTTGCCTTGGGCCGTATTGTGGGCCCAGGAAGAAGGGTTGGGCTGGGGGCTGGGGTCACATGCTGGATAGGGTGGACCCAGGAGGGGAAGGGCCAGGAAAAGGTAGGGCAGGGTCTGGGTTATTCCTCTGGTTGTTCTCCTGGAATAAGGATGGGGCTGCTCACCCCTTCCTTATGCTGGGAGAAAGGCAAGACATGTGGTTACTGCTCCTATTCTCCCTCCCAATCCTTCTCCCCTGATCCTCAGGTTGTCCTATTGGCATTATGCCAGGAGGAGGGTGAGGCAGGCAGTGGCTGAGAGTGCTTTGGAGGGCACTCAGCCACCCTGTGTCTTCCTCGAACCATCCTCCTGACATAAGGGTGGGACTGCTCACACCAATCTTATGATAGGAGGAGGGGGAGACATGCAATGACTGAGAGCACTCCAGAGGGGTGTCAGCTACTGCATGCCTCCCTCCCTCATCTTTTTGGCATAAGGACGTGATGGGCCACCATGTCCTTATGCCAAGTAGAGATGGAAAGTGAGGTGGGCCTGAGGTAAGTGCCCAGAGGCCCACATCCGGCGCTCAGGTCTTAGTTTGCCATGCCTGAACTAAACAGTGCATTTCACATTGTCCATATCAGATCATAACAAAACACAAGTCTTGTACAAAAGCCAATGTATATGTTGGGAATTCTTAATGAAAGAAATCAAAACTGAATCCTGCAGATTTGTATCAGTGGGAATTAATGTTGAAGAATATACACCTTGAAAAATGATAACATGAATAAGTAGAAAACCCTATTATCTTGTTTACACTTTATATTGTCTCTGTCTCAAAATCCAGAAAATAACAAAGTAAATCCCACTACTTAAGAAGCAAAAAAGGCAACAGAAAACTTCATATAATGAAGTGGTTGCTGCAGCTTATGTTATTCAGGCACAATCATGTGGGAATAATAATATTGTATCGAGATCCACAATTTCATATTTGACTTCCTAAAGATCTCAGTGATAAAGTCCCTGTGGACTCAGGGACTTACATTGTTGCTCAAGAATTATTCTAGTACTCATTTGGCTACTTTTTAACTTTTAATGCATTTCTGGGTTTTACAAGCATTATATACAATTGCTTCATACATTTTATCTTGATTTAATGTTAATTTATATTTAGCTTGCCAGAGTATTTCCTGTTTTTCAGCTTCAGCTTTGAAAAGAAGTCATATCTCTATTTCTCACCATACTAGCATCTTTTTGGATTTGCTTATGTCTTTTATGATCTATGGTTTACTGTTTGCTTGTCCTTCTCGGTAGTGGCCCTTTACCTGTGGAACTCGCTCCTCAGCAAAATAAGATCAACTTCTTCCCTCCTTTCCTTTAGAAAAAAGCTAAAGACGTGGCTTTGGGACTGGGCGTTTAGTTGATGTGGAGCAGTGGACGGACAATTTGAGTATGACAGGGTTGTGTTGGCAGACTGAGGATTGGCTTGGACAGCATATTAATGTGGAACGGGGATTATGTGGGTATTGTGATATGTAATTGATTTTAATCTGCTTTGTTGTATTTTGATATGTTTGGGGGGGTTTTCTTCCTATGTATGCGGCATTGAATTATTTGCCTTTTGTTAGCTGCCCTGAGTCCCCCTTTGGGGGTAGAGAAGGGCGGGTTCTAAATGAAATAAATAAATAAATAAAGACAGCTATTGAGGGTTAAAAGCAATATGAGATTATATAGTTAATCTCCAAAAGTGCAGCGGAAGATCCAGGTATTAAGATTCTTGTTAAAACTTTCTAAAGTGGGGGCTCGCCTAATCTCACCGGGCAATGTATTCCATAATCGGGGAGCCACTGAGGAAAAGGCTCTCTCCCTTGTACCCACAAGGCGGGCCTGAGATAACGGTAGGGGGGAAAGGAGAGCCTCTCCCGAGGATCAGAGGGATTGGGCAGGTTCATGGAGGGAGATACGGTCATGAAGGTAGGCGGGTCCCAAACGGTTTTGGGTTTTATAGGTGATGACCTGTACCTTTAATTGGGACCGGAAAATATTATTTCACTATTTCTACTGTAAGATTCATAGCAGGAACATAATGCAAAGGAGTCGTACAGTAGTGATACAGCCTACCCTACTGTGTAATTCCTATTCTTGTTGTAAAGAGATGGAGAAAAAAAATCAGATGTTTAGATGGCAGGTGATTCCAGGTATCATGCCAATACATTCTGACACAGCTTTGCTTGCTTTTCACTTATGGGTCAATCTGTATTGTTTCATGCTTGATTTGTACAGTTTGGCACTAAGCACTTGAACATGCTTTGTCACTGAAGAGGAACAAATGGTTCTGCCAATTTCATAATATTTCCTTTATCTTTCACTTTGAGTACCCAGGTCTGGTATGTGCTGTCTTTGAAATTAGGGAAGCATATCCTATAAAACAATGTGCACATACTATTGGCAATGTTGTGAAGAGCACAAACCATATGCAAGGTATTCTGTGCATAGTGGTATTCTACTATGCATCTGGTTGGTGCTAGATTTCACAGCATTGCCAATAGCACATACAAAGATTTGACACATTATGAGAGGTGAATTGTTTTAAAGATACTTTTGCATGAAACAATAAAATGTACACGAATGTGAAAACTGTGATGGGTATACATTTTCAAAGAGGTAAGAAAAAGATAATTTCAAAGCCTACATTTTCAAACTTTCTTTTCTGTGAGTGTGATATATCATGAAATTTCTTTGTTCCTGTTTTGTTTCCATTGTGAAAATATCTGCTTTCATTTTGCACAGAACAAATGTACTTCTTTTCAGTATTTCTGGGTTCAAAGAAGTGTAACAGTGTTTCTTGCAATAATACTTCCAAAATGTGTTTGTTGACAGAACAAATAAGGATGTACCAATTGTAATGCTAGTGCAACATCATGCAGTGTGATACAAATCCAGCTCTGAAAGGACTCTGTGATGCCTCTGACATCCCTGTTGTCCTTTAGAGACCATGAATGCAAGTCCTGACACATAACTCCATAGAGGTAGAGGAATTATTTGGTGGCAAAATGAAGCTTGGTATGTCTCCCAGCTGCAAGGTTCTTTGTTGCTGGATGCCAAACAAGAACAGAGCTGGCTAGCATTGCCATTTTGCACTTGAAAGTGACTACTAATCATAATGTCTTGAGTTGTCAGGTGAGCTCCTTCCTGCAAAAGCACCATTCCATGATGGATTTTCATCCTCAGGTACCTCATCATCTTTGTTTTTTGTTTCCACAAACTACATGCTTAGCTAGACATTAGTCTCCCCCCCCCCCATTTTTCTCAGCTTGGTTTCCTTGAAATGAGGAAGAATAATGCACTTGAATAAAAATGGTCGCCTACAAGGTTGCTGTTAGTTGGTTGGGTGTAACCTGTGTTTTCTTCTACACAGGGATTAATAGGGAATTTTAGTGAGGTGGGAAATATATAGTATGGGGAAACTCTTAGGACACATCTACACTGACAACTGAAGTCAGTTCCAAACCAGTATTTCATAAACTGGTTTTGCTGTGCAGATAATTACATAGGAACCAGTTTGAGACTCGGTGTTGCACCCCAACCACCTATGTGACTCCTTATCACCCAAGATGACGTGCTAATTATATAGCCCAGCCAACAAGAATAATTAACTAATTAAAAGTCTATTAAAAGTTTTCTATAGAAAAAACTAGCTCAAAAATACATTCCAAAGTAAAGAATACAAAAGTATTTCCAAGCTATGCATAAAAGGTGGAAGCAAAAGTACATCCAAAGTATAAGCTTCAAAAGTTATTCCAAAATATAGGTAATAGTCCAAGTATTCTTTAGGCCGCAATAAACTAAGTCCCACCTGACAATAAAGCCAAAACCTACAAAACTTAGACCAAGAACTATATTCAAATGAGATCCCCCAATCCCAAACAGGAAAGCATGACATGAAAGCAAGGCCAGAATCTCTGATTATGGAACAGAAGAAAAAGGTAACTTTCTTTATGAAATACAAAGTTGCTCTCACATAGAGCAATCCAAGGAGGTAGTTTAAGAAACTAACGTTCTCTGTTTGTATTTCAAATGCTGAGAAAACCTTAATTGCCACTGTTGGTACTATCTCACCTATAACGGAAGACACCAAGTTATGGGCAACAAACCAGCATCTTCCACCTCCCTCACATCTTTCTCAGGGTTAGGGGGAGTCTCTGGAAGCAGAGCCTGTGGCACTGTTTCATGTGAAACATCCTCACTAAAAGCAGATCTGTCTGTAAAACCATTCACACCACCCAGGAAAGTACAACTTTCTCCCTGAGGCAATACTGAAATGGTGGGTTCCAATTGAGGAGCACAAGGTCCCACCAAAAGGGCCCCCCTCCACCTCCTCAGACCAGGCCTCAACACTCAGATAGTGATAGCACAAACCACAAAGCACCAATGCGATTAAGGGCTTTAATTCCTGCTTTCATTGGAGTTTTTTTGTCTGCCTACAACAGTTTGAAGCTACCTTCAAACTGCATTAAATATTCAGTGTAGATCAGTGGTTTTCAAAGTTGAGGCTCCGCAAAGCATATTGAAGGGCTCTGCACTTGCCTCCTCCTCATTCTTCCCCCCAAGCTTTATCTTCTCTTTCCTGCTCCTCCCCCACTGCCTTTTTCACACCAAAAGCATTTTCCCCTCTCTTGCCATCAAAAGTCTTTCCTCCTCAGCCCCCTTGTAACAAAAGCCTTTCCCCCTTCCTTGCCACCAGCAGCCTTTTCCCCTTGTTTCCATTGCTGCCAAAAGCCATTTTTTCTCACCTTTCTCCCTGCCCAGATCCTTCCTCCCCTCACATGTCTTGCTTCAAGAAAACCACATTTCCCTCATGCTACTCAGGGGGTGCTTTGATTGTGCTTTTCTTGCATGGCAGAGGAGAATTGAACTGGATGGCCCTGGTGTTTCTATTTATGCTACTTACTTACTTAGGCGATCCCTCATTGTCTGAATAAAATTGTCCTCCAAGTTCAGTGTCCTGGCGATAGGTACGTAGGTTACTGTGGAGCTCTATTCTTGACCTGCATGTTCTCTCGCAGTGAGGGCATCGGTTTCCAGGTGGAAGGCGGTCCTGGTCAGGATTGGCTTGATGCACCTTCCTCTTGGCACATTTCTCTCTTTCACCCTCCATCCGTGCCTCTTCAAAATCTACAGTACTGCTGGTCACAGCTGATCTCCAGCTAGCGCTCTCAAGGGCCAGGGCTTCCCAGTTCTTGCTGTCTATGCCACAGTTTTTGAAGCTGGCTTTAAGCCCATCCTTAAATCTCTTTTCCTGCCCACCAACATTCCATTTTCCATTCTTGAGTTCAGAGTAGAGCAACTGCTTTGGGAGATGGTGATTGGGCATTCGGACAACATGGTTGGTCCAGCGGAGTTGCTGGCGGAGGACCATCGCTTCAATGCTGGTGGTGTTTGCTTCTTCCAGCATGCTGACATTTGTCCACCTGTCTTCTCAAGAGATTTGCCAGATTTTTCGGAGGCAACGCTGATCGAATCATTCCAGGAGCTGCATGTGACGTCTATAGATAGTCCACATTTCGCAAGCATATAGCGAGGTTAGGACAAAGCTTTATAAACAAGCACCTTGGTATCCCTACGGATGTCCCAGTCCTCAAACACTCTGTGCTTCATTCAGAAAAATGCTGCACTCACAGAGCTCAGGCAGCAGGGCCGTAGCCAGGTGTTGTATTTCAGTGTCAATGTTAATCTTTAATGTGGGATATAATGACTGTCAAATGTAGAAAAAATGGTCAAAATATTTTCTAATTTTACCACCATTCAGCTGTATTTCTGGCATTGCAGATGGGTTGTTAACTTTTGTGTGACTGCTGGAAGAGCATTTTCTAATTTACACCATTCAGGTTTTCTGGCGAGATGTTCAATGAGAGGCACTTTGGTTTTCTCGCTTTCAATGAATATGCTTCTGCGAAGGTGTTTAAAGTGGCTTGTAGGTCTTCTTCTGAATGCGCACAGATGACGTTGTCATCGTCATATTGGAGTTTTATGTTATTGTAACCTTGGTTTTGGCTTTTAATCTGCTGAGGTTAAATAGCTTGCCATCTGTCCGATAGATAATTTCTACTCCGGTGGGAAGCTTCCCATCAACAAGATGAGGTATCATAGTGATGAAGATGGAAAATAAGGTTGGGGCAATAACACATCCCTATTTGACACTTGATTCTACTTTAAATGGGTCACTTTGGGAGCCATTGCTGACCAAGACCGTTGCCATCATGGAGGAACCGCAGGATGTTCACAAATTTGTCAGGACACCCTATTTTTTGGAGGTTGGGCCAGAGATCAATAAAATTCACTGTGTCGAATGCCTTTGCAAGGTCAAGAAATGCCATTTACAGAGGTTGATTTTGTTCCCTGTGTTTTTCTGGAAGCTGTCATGCAGTGAAGATCATGTCCACTGTACCTCTGGAAAGCCAAAAGCCGTTCTGGGATTCTGGGAAGGTATCTTCAGAGAGAGGTAGAAGGAGGTTTGCAAGGATTCTTGTGAGGATTTTCCCAGTGGAGGTTAGAAGGGAGATACTTCGATAGTTTCCGCAGACTGTTCTTTCCCCCTTTTTTATATAAAAAGTGATGATGGTGCCATCCTTGAAATCTGCTGGGATTTTCTCAGTCACCCACACTTTTTCAATAAGCTGGTGGAGTTGTTGTGTCAGCTCAGGTCCGCCCTCTTTAAAGATTTCAGCAGGAATCCCATCAGGTCCACCGGCTTTGTTATTTTTTTGTTGGCTGATAGCATTACTGACGTCTTCCAAACTAGGCAGTGCTGCAAACTCATCCCTGGTTTGTACTACTACTACTACTACCATTAGTACTAGTACTACTAATATTATTATTACAAAGGCTGAGTGGCCATATGTTGGGGGTGCTTTGATTGTTCTTTTCCTGCATGGCAGAAGGAGGTTGGACTGGATGGACCCTGGGGTTGCTTTTATTATTGTTATTGTTATATTGTTATTGTTGTTGGAATGGCTGAATGGCCCCTGGGGTTTTCCACTGAAATACTGTCAAGTTTATGTTGCTTAAGATTATTCTTCTTTTTAAATATTGCATTGTTCTTTATTTCCTTTTTTTGCACTCCAAACAAGATATGCACAATGTGCATCGGAATTTCTTCACCCCCCCCCCCCATTAGTTCACACAAACACTCTCCATCTATCTGCCACTGGCCCAGCCCATCTGTCAGATTTGAAAACACAATGCAGCAAAAAGGTTGCCCGTGCCTAATATGTATACATTTTATATACTCTATAATGTATAAACATTTCTTGAGACTCCAGGAGAATTTTTTGCTTCAATAAAGGCTCCTAAGCTGAAAAAGTTTGAGAACCCTTGGTGTAAATGTGGCCTTGGAGGATCCAGTTAATTCTCCCCATCTTACTATCATGACCTCCCAAGCAGCCACATGGATTTATATTAGTAAAATATACACCCCACCTGTCATGTACAATTTGAATTAGTCCCATGAATAAAACTGTGCAGATCCACTGAAAATTTACATGGGAAATGTCAGCGGCAATGGATTTATTACAGTCCACCAACCCCCCGCACCATCTAAACCTGACTTATGACTTCAATGCTTTTGTTAGTACTTCCATAATCCCACTCTGGAAAAGGCTTCCATCAGTTCATCCCTGCTCTGAACACCCTTTGAGTTGCCACCCACCAGGATGAGTTATGAATCAAGACATTGTTTCAAATAAAAAGTCATGACTGCTTGGAAACTGCTCTGGCACTTCATAAAAATAATGAAAATACCTGCTAAGCTTTTGGAAATGAGAAAGTATTTCTCCCAGGGATGGTATAGCAGTGAAATATAACAGAGGCGGATTTCACTTTCAACTCCTGTTCAGAGTTAGTGACTAGTTCAGAGCAAAATGAAGTCGGTGGTTTTCTTTTGATTTAAACTTGCATTTCCTTGGAAAAGTTTCCTACTTTTCTTCCCTCGCTCAGTTGCATATGCAAAACGAAAGCCTATAAAACCGATTCTCCCATCCAAGGGTAAGAATAGATGAAAAGTAAAAAAAGACTTATTTTATTAATAATGGTATTGTGTAAACATCCATGGGAGCGCTGGTGAAAGCTGAACATTTCCAAAGAAGGAGGAGAAAAAGGAGAAAGAGGCAACATCAAACAGATACATTAGGGCTGTTAATGGTAAGGTATATGTAATCCTTTAATCCCTTTTCAACCTGTTTGCAGGTATACAAATTAGAAAGGGAACAAATGAGTGCAGGAATTGTAGTGTGCTCTTTGATATTAAAATATTGTTGAGATGAAAGAATGCATGCATTTCGTAAATATACTCCCTTCGCAAAATGCCCCACAATCTGGTGGCTATTGGCAGGTTGTTACAGTTTGGGGATTTCAACTTCAATAAGAATCTGTTATCGTATGATGGAATTTGTTTAATGCTTGCAGGCAGTTCTGACTAAGATGGCTCAAGCATTCTTAAAGTGACATGCCTTTCCTGTAGTGTTGCGAGGTTTTAAAAAATAGCAGTAAAGGACAACTGAAGTTCATGGCATGCAAAACTCACCATCAAGAAGAACAAGTCAGTTACATTGTAGAATTAATGTAGTTCGGTACCACCTTAACTGCCATGTCTCAATGCATGGAATCCTGGGATGTGTAAGTTGGTGGGACACCAGCAGTCTTTCGCAGAAAAGTCTAATGGGCTGGTGAAACTGCAACTTCCACGATTCCATAGCATTGAGCTGTAGCAATCAGAGTGGTGTCAAATAGTATTAAATCTACAATGTAGATATATCCTTATTGCGCTGTAACTCACTATCATAAATTATATTGTGCATTTTGTTAATCTATATAGAAGGAGTAGCTTTCCAGCTCACAAATAGGGGGTATCTCTTTTTAAAAGAGACACTTAGAAAGGGTAGACTTTCTTACACCAATTACGCAAGAGAAGGAAATGCACTTGTGCTATATCAAAACACCATTATCATATATCAAATGACTGTGTACAGTACAACTATGACTATAATATAACATGCAATATAAGACATATGGACCATCACAAATCAATAATATCAAATATTTATCACAATCTAATAACCTTACATATAGTATATTCACATAAGTAACACTTGCAACCCTTATATCAGCATGCCTGTTCAGTAACATATATCAGATGGTTAAACAATTAAATGTCTCATTGTGAGGCGGCTTATATTGAAAACTCAAGAGTCCACTTCAAGAAGCGACCTTCAATTGTATCCAAACAAGCTTTGCGATATGAAGGTCACTGGTATATCTCAAAATCCCAAATATAATACAAAATATACTTGGAAATCAGTCTACAAAGTTCCAAACCAATGTAAAAATGTTCTTGTGGTCAGTCATAAGTTACACCATGTAAATACTAATGATGACTCAGGATATGGCATGTGAACTCATGGTCCTAGTAAATCCCAAGATACGGGATGAAGAGGCAGCCAGTAAAGAATTGATGGCAAAAGCGCTGGATCAACGCCAATGGCGCGAAATGGGTAGACGCCTCTGTTTGGCCATTTTGCACTTCAAGGCGCTTCGTCAGGGCGTTCTGGTGTTTGGTACGCTCCTCATGGGTAGTGTCATGCCAAGGTATGGAGATTTCAAACTAGAGGATAATCTATACAAATGCATAATCAACAGTGAGCAACAGTAAACCATGGCTATCAAATATATATAAAAAACATCACTGGACCCCACTCAATTCGTCAACTATCGGCCTGTTTCCAATTTGTCCTTTTTGGGCAAAGTCCTGGAATGTGTGGTGGCCTTATAACTCCAGGTATTCTTGGAAGACACGGATTATCTGAATCTGGCACAGTCTGGTTTTAGGCCGGTACATGGTACCGAGACAGCCTTGGTCACCTTAGTTGATGATCTACGCCAGGAGCTTGACAGGGGGAGTGTGTCCCTGTTGGTTCTGCTGGACCTCTCAGCGCCTTCGATACCATCAACCACGGTATCTTTCTGGGACGCCTCGTGGGAATGAGCCTTGGAGGCACTGTCTTGTAGTGGCTCCAGTCCTTCCTAGAGGGCTGTTCTCAGAAGGAGTTGTTGGGGGACACCTGCTTCACCCCACAATAATTGTCTTGTGGGTTCCTACAGGGTTCTATACTGCCCCCATGTTGTTTAACATCTACATGAAGCCGCTGGGGAAGATCACCCGGAATTTTGGGGTGCGATGTTATCTGTACGCAGATGATGTCCAACTTTGTCACTCCTTCCCACCTGCTACTAAGGAGGCTGTTCAGGTCCTGAACAGGTGCTTGGCTGCTGTGAGGGTCTGGATGAGGGTGAACAAATTGAAACTGAATCCAGACAAAACAGAGGTACTCCTGGTCGAAGGCCGAACAGGGCATAGGGTTACAGCCTGTATTGGACAGGGTTACTCTCTTCCTGAAGATGCAGGTTCGCAGCTTGGGTGTGATGCTGGACTCATCGTTGAGCTTGGAACCCCAGGTTTTGGCCGTGACCAGGGGAACATTTGCACAGTTAAAACTTTTGCACCAGCTGTGCCCGTACCTTGGGAAGTTTGACTTGGCCATGGTGGTCCACACTCTGGTTATATTCTGTATAGACTACTGCAACACGCTCTATGTGGGGTTGCCTTTGAAAACTGCTCAGAAGCTTCAAATGGTCCAGCATGCAGCAGCCAGGTTACTAACGTTAGTGGTGCTCAGGGAGCATACAACTCCACTGTTGCGCCAGCTCCACTGGCTGCCAATTTGCTACCGGGTACAATTCAATGTGCTGGCTTTAGCCTATAAAGCCCTAAATGGTTCCGGCCCTGCTTATCTATCCCAACACATCTCTCCCTATGAACTTTCTAGGAACTTGAGATCATCTGACGAGGCCCTGCTCTCGATCCTGCCTGCTTCACAAGCACATTTGGCAGGGGCGAGAGACAGGGCCTTCTCAGCCCTCAACTGTGGAACTCCCTGCCAAGAGATATTAGATCGGCCCGCTCCTTCCTGACCTTTCGAAAAAGAGTGAAAACTTGACTCTTTGAGCAAGAGTTCAGAACCATAGCATGATCCGAAAAACTGAAATCGGAAAATGAACGTGGAACAGCTAAGGTGATGGAACAGTTGAGGTTTTGAAAATACAGTATAGTAAATACTGTATTTTAATGACTTGTTCATTCAATTTCTGTCAATTTAAATGATTTGGAATGAGTTTTCATTTTGCTAATACTGAATATGGTAAGCAAGTTCTGTTTTGCAGTTTGATTCCAGGAACAATTCAAACTGCTGTTGGTCCTCTGTATTCACAGATTTTGCATCCATAGTTTCAACCATTCTGGGCTTGACATGTGTTTTTTTTTTTTAATCTCAAGGGCACACTTTGAATTTACCATTTTATATATGGGATACCAATTTACCTTTCAATTGTATATAATTGCACTTAAGACGCCATGGGTTTTTATATCTACAGGACACCCTGGACCAAAGTACAGTGGATACCAAGGGCCCACTATATTGGATTTCACTTATAAATATCTGTGTTCAGGAGTGTGATATCTTTAAGGGCCACTTTCTCCTATGGAAAGTTTGCTGCTACTGTGAGCCTGTTTGCCAATATTCTTACTGTACACTGCCTTCCATAGAACCTTTAGTATTAACTGCTTTTCCCTTTCCTCCCATTGTCCTTTCCTACAGAGGCTGTCCATTTTGGCAACTAAAATTTGGTGGCAGGTCAGGATTTTTTCAATCAAAAATAACATTTCCAAGCAATTATTTTTGATAGAACTGTGTCAACTGTCGGCTAGAAATAGGGCATGCTGTGAACATGAATTGGCATGATCCCAGGTCTTCTTACGATGCCTTACCCTTTCTGAAGCCATACTGGTAATATGATTTTTTCATTAAGTTTCCTGCTATTGGAACCAATGGTACTGCTTTCAGCTGTGGAACTCTCTGCCTGAGAGTGTGGTGGAAACTCCATCATTGGAAGCTTTTAAACAGAGGCTGGATGGCTATCTGTCAGGGGTACTTCGATTGTGATTTTCCTTGATGGCAGAGGATTGGATTAGATGGCCCCTGTGGTCTCTTCCAACTCTATGATTACGGCGAAAGAATGAAAAGGGGGTACCACGAAGACCACCTTCCTGACCTGGTTACAGTATACCAGTGAGATTTGGAGATTGTGGGGCAATAACTATGAAGTCTCCTCTCTAATCCTCATAGGATTGCTCTTCTCTTTGTTTTCAGATTAATTGAGTGTTACTTCTTTCAGTGTTTGGTTTTGCTACAACCTTCATTATAAGGCATTCTCACAGCTGTGTTTTGCAGCTTAACTGCCTGTCAGGCTGTTGAAAACTTGTCATGAAGTAACGTTTACTTGTCTTGCAGGCATGTCTCAGAGTATTCTGTTTGACAGTCTCATGTGGATGTCCATGATTTTGTATTCAATTTATGCTTATTATAGATTTACTTGCAGGCATGTGAACTGTCTGAGTTCTCTGCTTTGTGATTTTGAAATGCTGATTCTGTGGATTTGATGTGGACGGAGTCTGTCCTTTACGTGAAAGTTTCTATGTACTCTCAGAATGATATGGAAGCTATCTTTTAAGCATGTAAAAATATGGACCAAAAACCTCTGAAAGCAATGTTGCTGGGGTTTTATTTTTTACTTTCTCATTGAGTAATTTGAATAACTTATTGGAATTTTAAATTCTAGTTTTATATATGGTTACACATTTGAAATAAATTAGAATTGTGTTAAAATTAGTATTTTTGCAATCAGAATAATATTGCAGTGTTATTTTACTAATGAAAAATTTGAACATTTTTGGTGGGAGAGATTATTTCTGTCACAATCATCTGTTGAAATGTGCTCATGTTGTTGAAAAATTGGAAAGAGATATGCCAGTGCTTGATGCTGAGTAGAGTATACTGCTTTCTTAGGTGATGGTTAAGGTGGGTAGGCGTGTTAATTTTCCCTGGTAACATCCTTTAAGATTTAAAGTTTTTCTCTGGCAACATTGGCAGTATGCCAAACTTCTGCTGGTGATTTTCATTGTCTAAATAAAGTTTTATTATTATTATTATATTATTATTATTATTACCATTGGGAAGAGCATAAATGAAAATCAGATGTGTTGTTTTTGTGTACCTACCACAGAGATTTCTTGGCAAGGTTTATTCAGATGGAATTTGCCATTGTCTTTCTCTGAGACTGAGGATGTGTGACTTGCCTAACATCACAAGTGGCTGACCAGCTGTAGATTCAAACTCTGGTTTCCCGGAGTCCTAGTTCAGCATTCAAAACACTACACTTGTCTGGCTTTTATCTGAAGATTTACTTTCTGCATACTCTCTCAAAAGAGAGAAGAGATAGGAGCAATGCTCTGCACTTGTGGTTTTGGTGCAGCCAGCTTTGTGGATTTAAAAATGTTTAGGATTTTCTAGAAAAGGAAAAGGTTCAGGGTGGATGATGCAAACACCAAATTAAGCTATCCGATTTATGTTCTGAATAGGAAGCCAATTTCAATATGCTCCTGGCACCTGGGTCAGAAATCACGTTGCATTGTGTGCAGAATTTTCCTCATTGAGAAAAACCCAAATGCATTGACTACCTTTTCCTCCTCAAACGAAAAACTGGCTGTAGGATGGTACTGCAAGTGACACTTGGGCAGTGTCTTTACTGGCTTTGAATTTTAATTGACATTCTGTGTTTTTTTTGCTGGCAAATGTCTGTTGTATTTTAACTTAGTGTTTCCCATATCGATTCATAGGAAGAGGTATTCCTACTACTACTACTACTACTACTACTACTACTACTACTTACTGTGCAGTGGGTTTCACAGGCCAGGATAGCCATCCTTCCTATTCATTGAATATGGGAGCATCTTACTGTTGGCAGTTAGTTCTTGGAGGGAGGAATTTGCTATATATGCGCTTTCCTGGCTAAGAAAAACCTGTCTGCAATGAAGTTAGTGAACATATTTTATGATAAGTCATCTTATGACCCAGCTCCTCACCCAATGAAGGATTTTCACCCTAAAGTGTAGCAGCTTGGCAGCATCAAGGAGAAGTTGCTATGAGAGGTAGTGAAGAAGAGGACAGTGCTTCTTCTCCCAAGCAACCTGCCCTTTGCCTGCCAAGTTAGTCAGTTCTGAAGAGTGCTGTCCTGCTATCAGTGCTTCTGTTGCCAATTTGGTTTAATGAGATAAGTAAGAATCTTGTGCCTAGAGGCAGAAAAATATCTTTGCAAATCTGCCAGTCTAGTTTAATGAGATCAGTAGGAATTTTAACCTTTGCCTAAAGGCAGAAAAGTATACTATTTTGGGTTGCTCCTGCATAGAAATAGGGCATACATAGTTTATGGGCCTTTCCTTTCTCTCTCTCTCTCTCTCTTTCTGCACAGCCTATGGTTCCCTTTCCTTTGCTTACTTGTACAGGGAACCTTATCAGGCATAGGGTCAGGTATTGACCTGAGATTCCTGAATAAAGTTATGTTTAAGAGTCTTGAGAGAGGTCTGGATCTTGTCTGAATATTTTAATTGACTGTTGGATGACTAGCATTCTAGTTTGCCTTTATATGAACATTATGTTGGACTACTATGATTGTTAGTCTGATCAAGTATGACTTTTCTTGTGAGGTTTGTGCAAAAATGTCTATCCCTTCTCATACAGAGCACAGTAAACTAGAACAGCTCACTAGGAAGATATTAATTTAGTATCAAGATAACTTTGCTCCCTTCAAGTTTGTTTCTGAATCCAGTTCAGGGTACTGAAGCTTTTATTAACTTTTAAAATTCATAATGGCTTGAATCCCTAGTCCTTTAGGAATTACTCTATTTATGCACATGTCTTAAGGTTATTTGTTGCTCTTTTCTTAGGTCCTTTCAGTATTGGAAATGCAGCATGTGAAAACCTATGTAGGTTCACTAGAGATCATGGGATTATTATTTTTGTGTGTGATGAAGAACAGGGGATATAAAATCCCTCAATAAGTTATTTATACATATATAATTTATTAACAATGGTCACATGGTGTCAAGTGGCTGGTCACAGCCACTCTCAATGACTGCACAGAGATGCTCTGGAGATCATAGAAAACTTTACTGCAACGCTCTACCACAAGAAAGCCGAAAATGCCTGATCGTTTGTTCCCTCCCCCTTTTATACAGTTTTCCCCAGCCGGTTCTGAGTTCAAACACTTTTTTTCCACTTCCCCGTTCCCACACTATTCTTCCCACCTGAGCCGCTAGCCGTTTGTTCCCATGCCGCTCTCCTCTGATGGTTTATCTAGTTTTAAGTCTGTCAGGGAATGGATTTGGGCGCCAACTCCATGGGTCCAAATCTCGGCACCTGACACATGGCATCCCATAGCAAAGAGTTTTCTTGGTTTCTTATAATAAATTGGTAGGACATATAATACCATTTTTTCTACACATGTCACGATCACGGACGTAGCGGGCCCCTTAATCACACACACAGAGACGTACTGAAGGCTAACTACTTTATTGAGTATAAAAACAGTTCCAAAGAGTATATAGTCCAATAATGAGCAATAGTCCAATAATAGTAAGCAAGATTGTCCAAAAGGTAGTAAGCAGTATTGTCCAAAGGAACGTAGCAAAGAGGCTTGAAGCTTGGCAAGGCTCCACAAGGCTATGTGGATCAGGAACAAAAGCAAGGCTCCACAAATCTATGTGGATCAGGAACAAAGGCAAGGCAAGGCTTGATGACCACGGCTAGCTTGTGGTCCCACTCCGCTTCACGCCTATCCAGGAAAGACGTGGCCGGAGAACTGGGGATGCGTTCCCACGGACCCTATACTTAATCCTTCGGCCGAGGTCCGCGACGCTCTAGGCTTCTCCGTCTCCAATCTCTGCTCACGGACCTCGGCCGGTCTAGGACCCTAGACCAAGCCCTCCTGGTAGATTCAATGTCCCGTCTCCTATCGAAGGAGCGACCTTGCCTCTCCGCAGCTGTGTCGCTATCTTCCTGAGAACTTTCCTCCCTAGCACTTTCCCATTCGGCTTCGTCCATGTTTACACTCTCAAACTCCTGGGAATTCCTCCCCCCTGGGTGTTCATAACTCCCTTCGCTGTTTTCCATCTCCACCTGGTGATCGGAATCTATGCTGGGCCCAAATATCATTTCATCCCATGCCAAGCTCTCTGCAGGCGAGCGAGGCCCATCCGAAGGGCCCTGTGCTTCCCCCCAGTCATCTAGCTCATCCTCTGAATCCACTTCTGCTGCTGCAGGCCCTAAAGCTAATGGAACCCCGGGACCTATTCCCTGCCCTCCAGGCACGAACGAGAACTGCTGTGCTACAACACAATAGAATTGCCATGTTTTATAACAGTAGGATGATGGAACTGCAATCTGCCTTAGCTAAAGAACTAATGCTATGGTTTAGTAATATTATGTGGCATATTTAGGGCACATGACGGTATATTATGCAATGGATTTTATAAAGCCTGATGTATAACTAATTACACAACATTCTGTGTGAATGATAACAATGTCAATAAGAATTGCTGTTTTTTTTTAAAAAAACATCCTTTACCAGTCTATAGGAGCAATAAAGCCAATGTTTTCAGCTCTATTGATTTTTAAGGGGAGAAATTTAAGCTTGTGCTAAAGTGATCCACTGAAATTAAGTGAATTCAAATATCCCTAGTGTTTCCTTTGTAAATATTTGTTGTGGGATTTATTTATTTAATGCCACAAAGATGACTCATTCTTTCTGCAACAGCAAGCCATATATATATATATATATATATATATATATATATATATATATATAAAAATAAAAATATGAAAATGTTTGTTGTTAATATTTTATCTTTTCGAGAGCGCCATGCTTTAAATTTAGCTAAGTTGACTGTCTTTCATATGCTAAACACTAGTCGCTTCTAGAGAGGGAAAGCAGAAGCAATGGTAGGTAAGTCTTAGTTACACATGTGTGGCTGCCATCTTATCCTGAACAGTCACATTTTTTAACAATTAATCTGTACTTTGCTATTCCTTGTGCAACCAAGGTGGTGACAGTAGGCAAAATTTTCAGCGTATTCATATTTGCAAGGCTGCATTCTGATTGTATGTTCAAGTCCTAGCCCCATGGGATTTAATAGTACTACTAGAGCAAAATAAATATGTGAGTGCTGAGTCAACAAATCATCCAGAGAGGAAAATCTTTGATGAATTGCTTGCTCATGTTGGTATTGTATTCACACCTATCGTTCTTCAACCTGCCTGTTGCCACCTAATCAACAACGGCTTAATCTTCAAACAGAATTAAGTGGTACACATGTCTTTTAATAATATATTTCCCCATTAATTAATTACATTTTAAGGATTATTTTTGGAACTTACTCCCTTTTCCCAATCCTTAAATATCATACAAAGGATATGCCATACATCAGTGTTTCCCAACCTTTTTTGAGCCGCGGCACACTTTTTTACATTTACAAAATCCTGGGGCACACCACCAACCAAAATGACACAAACTGACACTCTAACACAGTAATACGTATAGTTAATATGTTTTAAATGTATTTATACACTCAGTGTGAAACCTGGGCCTGTTTCGATGAACACAACATAGATATCCTGGCAGGAATGGCAGAAAGACACAAACTTCCCACACAGGACTCCCATAACCAAGAGAAAATGCTATAAGAGTTTGGTGGGCATTGACCTTGAGTTTTGGAGTTGTAGTTCACCTATATCCAGAGAGCACTGTGGACTCAAACAATGTTGGATCAGGACCAAACTTGGCATGAATACTCAATATGCCCAAATGTGAACACAGATGGAGTTTGGGAAAAAATGGACCTTGACATTTGGGAGTTACAGTTTCTGAGATTTATAGTAAACACACAATCAAAGAGCATTCTAAACCCCACCAATGATAGAACTGGGCCAAACTTCCCACACAGAACCCCCAGGTGGCTCCCTTCCTGAATAGCTCTCTCCCTCTTCCACACCAGAAGGGAAGGTACTCACTTGGTCCGCGGTTGCCTGCCTGCCTGCCTGCCTTCTTTCCTGCGGATCGAAAGAAGCCGGTGGGCCTGCCTCAGATTGCACTCCTCACTTCCGCTTCCGTTCCCCGCCCTCCCTCGATTGGAGGCTGGCTGGCTGGGAAAAGAGCCGAAGGAGGTGGCGCCCCGGCCCCTTCTTCGCCGCCGCCCAGCCCTTCATCCTCCTCCTCCTCCCCCAAGCAGCAGCAGGAGTTCGGCAGGAGGGGGAAAAAGGGGGGGAAGAGAGGTTTTGCTACGGCACATCAGGTGATCGCTCACGACACACTAGTGTGCCCCGGCACACTGGTTGAGAAACACTGCCATACATAATAAAACACAATGCGGAAGGGGCTATGTTTTTGGAAATTACTTTTTTGTTATTACAATCAATTTGTAGCCTTCAGTAGTAAGTTTTGAACTTTCCTTTATTGATTGGAAAGAAAGCACTTGCAAGCATTTGCAAGTTTGCTTTGATCTCAAAAGTTTTTATTTTTACAGTCATATTAGAAATTACATTTTAAATTAAGATCAAATACAATTTGTTGGTATGATTGCTTCCTCTCTCTCTCCCACTTCTCCCAAATCTACTCATATAAGTAAACATAAACACAAAGACTTCTGAACAGTGCCTACAATAATTGTTCTCCATTATACCATTTCCTCCGAAGCAGTGATCTCCTGTCCTTTGGGTTGAAGACATACATATACAACCTTGCCAGGAAAACATTCACCCATTCTTCCCTCTAGCAAAAGAATCCTCATCTGAAAATTACAAGTGAAAACGCTAACAAAGACCAAATTATGGAGCCTAATCTAAAATGTTTTCCCTTTTCCCCACAACATTCAAATATAGTTCCCATTCTTTAACAAAGTTCTTCTCAGTTTCCTCCCTATTCATCATAGCCCATTTATCCACATCTCTATTCTGAAAACTTTCACTATCCACCCCCCCCTCCACCACAAGTCTGTCTTTTGTCTTCTTCCTCTCGCTTTGCTAATGTTGCGTCCTCGTCTCTTCTTGCATCTATTGGTTTTTCTAGTTCAAAACTGTTTTTCTAGTTCAAATCAAAATAGATGTGTGCAATTCGGCAAAAACGGGTGCTGTTTTCTTGCCCAGTTTTCAGATGCTCTCATGCTATCTTTTTAGGGAAGATGTCCTGCTGTCTTCAGGCCTTCTTGAGCATACTTTTGGTTTCAGATACAAGGACGAAAATTAAAAACTTGCCTCCTCTTCATTCTGCCAGCAACAGTGTTCCATGTATAGAGTTCTGCTGATAGGAACTTAGGATTCAGTTTAACTTTTCTCATTGAATAGTTATTTGCCTGGATCCCATATCCAGCCAGAGATAGTCTATTTCTTATTTCAAAATATGATGAACAGATTGAGAATGTGTTAAAGGCTCTTGTTACTCTTGTTACTCCTTCTCATCTTACAGATTTGTTTCTCTGTTTCCTGGTTTGTGGTAATCATTGCTTGCACTATCTGTAATCATGGTTCATATTCAAACCAATCAGAGCCACAGATGAAGGTTAGTTTTGCATTCTGTCATAGAGTATGGCTAGTAGTAATTTTATTTGGCCCAATTTGGTCAATTAGGAGTTTGAACACATAGGATTTTTTTTTAATGGAATGCATGTTTTAAGGTTTTATGAGTTTTGCCAGTTTGATAACTATATTAAAGTCTTGATGAAAGGATATTAATGTTGCCTAACAACTCCCCCGTTCTTCCTTTTTCCTTCTCTATGGCCATGTGTCTGTATGTGTGAGAGAGACAAAGAGGAAGTAAGGAAGTGCATAACAGTTCATACAGAAATACTGTACACAGTTTTGAAAATGGGCAGAGATTAGTGTTTGTATGTACGTAGGCTTCCCAGAAGTTCTGTGAAGACTTGCTCCCTTTTTGGGGGAAATGGCTGATTCTTCCACTGCGCTTTGCTTATAAATTTTAGAATAACATAATTATTACAAAAACCGCAGTACAATTCTAGTGGCACTTTAGAGGCTTTAAAACCTTTCAACAACTACAGCCCCACGTCAACATTACAGGTCAATAAAAGCTGATGCCATGAAACTGTTTAGCCTTGTAAATGGTAGATTCTGCTGTTGTGTTTTGTTACAAGGCACCATCATTTTAGGATACTCCTGGAGTAGCTTATCACTTAGGGAAGTGGGCAGCATCTGCCAATACTTCACTAGGTTTGAGATCCTGCTGTCATTCAATACTGCCTTCAACTTATATATGAGGTTGATTTATCCATTAGTATGTACAGTACATAGAAACAACAGAAACAATAAAACAAGCAGCAGCTGTGAAAGGGAAGAATGCTAGCTGTCATTGCTTGCTTGCAAACAGGCTCTTTGCTGGTGTTATAAGAAGTAGTGATGAAGAGGAAGAGCAGCAGGTGACAACACTGGTGGCAAAGAAGTATGTTGACTGGATAGAAGTGTAGCTTATTGGATATTTCTTGCCCAGAGGTCGTGCAAAACCTTGACATAGCACTGCTAAAGGAAGAAAGGACAAGCTATAAAATGGAACAAACATTTTTTCATGTTTCACAATGAGATGTACCAGTCATAAGTGTGACTGCTAACAGAAGCCTCCAGGTGCTGTCATCCGTTAAACATTCATCTCTTGGGATTTTCTCAGGTTAGGTAGGTTTGCAGCACAGGCAGTTGTTTCTTGCACCTCCTTCTAGAACTCATGAGAAAACCACAATATTTTATATAGAAGGAGGGCTACTGAGAAATTGAGACATTCAACCAGTAGCCATTTATATAAGAAGGAAATTCTTCAGTATTCCTCATTCTGCATGAAATATGTCACTTTTCAAATGTTGCAACAGTGACTGAACAAGAGTGATTTTCTGTTGCTGCTGTAACATTTAAAGACCAATGTAAAGGTTGCTAGGCTATGTTTAAAGGTTAAACGTGGGCTGTGGTTAAAAGGTTACTAGGTTGGATAAAACAGTAAACTGGATTTCTGTTGCCTGTCTGGGAGATTTCTGTCATTGGTCATAAACAGGCATGTGTTGCTTCAGTCAAGCATCCCTTAGGAGAAGACAAACTACTTCTCCATCTATCTGACATGACTTAATATAAGGGGTTTGTTTTAAGATTTTTGCTTCAAGCTTTAATTTGGGACTTAAAATATTGTAAATGTTATCTTTTAGATAATAATTTTAGGCACTTGGAATTATTTATTGATATTTTATTTTATTGCTTACAGAATATGTGTTGTACAGAACTGCTAAAACATATTTTAAATGGCAAAATATGCTTCTGTAAGAAAGAATCTAGAGTATAACTCGAAAGCAAAAAAAGATTCCCATCTCCCTTTGTCTCTCACCACTATGCTTTCACAAAATAGGATAATTGTACCTATCCTAAGTGCAATTTTGCTCTTCATTTCCTTGTAAATAATGGCAGATGTGCACTTTTGTTCTAATGAACAAATGACTGTGTGTGCTTCAACATCACATAAACAGAAAAAAATTACAACTCTAAAATGTATGTTTTTAAAGTAATGTAAAATGGGCAAACATTTTTTCCAAAAGAAGTAAGAGCTACTGCAATCACACATTATACACTTACAGGCATCATTGAAAATTATAGTGGAATTTTGTTTGTTTACTATTTTGAAGGGTTTACTATTTTGAAGGGTTTTGTTGTTGGCTTAGGAAGTATGAGTTTGTAAACATGTATGTTGTAGCATAGACTCCGCATTCTGGCAATTCCTGAACTTTGTGCCAAACAAGGGTGCTGTGAGATAACCATTAAGAATGCTATGAGAAACAAATATACCGAGGAAAACCACGGGTGATCTCATATGTGGGAAACTATTTTTCATTTTGACAGTATTCAGAATTTTCCAGAAGTTAGTATTCTTTTTTTGTCTCCAGTTTCACGTTAGGAAAACCTTTGGTTTGGTATCAGCAGTTTGTCTATATTGTACTGGTTGTTATTTTTGCCAACAATTCATCTTCCACTTATAGTGACCCTATGAATGAGAGCCTTCCAAGCCTTAGCTGTCTATTTTTCCTATTTCTAATAATTAACATTATCAAATGAATTTTCACACTTAACATTGCAAGCTATATATTTTAGGTGAGATCTTTGTTTTAGACGAAGATAATGAAGAACATGATTATGATCAATATGACAAGGGCACTAAGTATGTAATTGCTTTTGACAATTTGGTATGGTTACATGAACATGCACTCCTGTTCCTTTCTCCAGAAAACATATGTAATGTGATATAAAGAGCATCCTGCTTGTCTTATCATGGGAAAGAATGTGAAGCTACAAGATATGAGTAAATTATGTACATTAAGTTCCCATGGCATATTTCCAATAAGGCCAGCCTTCCGTATCCATGGATTCTAGTCCAGCATTCTGTGTCACACAGTGGCCCACTAAAGATTCAACCATACGTACCCGGGAAAATTGATTTTTTAAAAATCCAAAATCCAAAATCTAAACTTTGACTTTACTTTTTTTTAAAAAAAAGGAATACTATTTTATTATAGATCTTGATATCCACAAGAGTCCTGGAACCAAACCCCATGAGATGCCAAGGGCCCACTTTATTCAAATTTGAAAGAAATCTTATTGTGAAATCCTATATTGGCACAATTAATACCACTGCATCAGGATGTGCCTAATAAAATTAAAGTGAGTAATCTGTCATAAAATATAGGCTTTATTACACGTATAAGCTAGGCTTCATGGCTTTGTCAAATCCAATCATATGTCTTCTAGCTATCATATGTCTAGCAAGGCTAGATCATGATGCAGAAATGCAGTGTTAACATATCCTGTTGTTAGCACTGATTACAGTATAATGTAAAGGTTTTCCCCTGACATTATGCCTAGTCATATCCGACTCTGGGGTGTGGTGCTCATCTCCATTTCTAAACCGAAGAGCTGGCATTGTCTATAGATGCCTCCAAGGTTATGTGGCCGGTATGACTGCATGGAGTGTCGTTATATTCCCCCTGGAGCAGTACCTATTGAATCTACTCACATTTGCATGTTTTTGAACTGCTAGGTTGGCAGAAGCTGGGGCTAACAGTGAGAGCTCATCCCGCTTCCTGGATTCGAACCACCAACCTTTCGTTCAGCAGCTCAGCTGTTCAGCCTGCTGCATCATTGGGGGCTCCTGATTAGAATAGACCCACCAAATAAGTGAGACATATTTGTTGATTCTCCATTAATTGAATGGATCTATTCTAGTTGTGACTAGCAAAAAAAAAAGTCAGCCTAGACAAACAATGGAATGAATTGTTTTCTTGGAATATCTTTTACTGGAATGTAAAAAAAAATTAACAAAAATGTGTGGTTAATTATTTTGTTTTATTTGAAATGTTTATAAAAACCAATTCATATACTTTTATTCCTTCCTAATAGAATAATTATCCGGGCAGATGAGGTCTTTTCTGTTTATACTCTGTAATTCTATTTGCAATTAAAAATGCAAAACTTGGTGTACACATCAGTAACTAAAGTTTTTATTATAAAACCCCACTTGGTATGCCATCACATTTTCAAAGTGAGCAAGAAATGTTAAGTCTTTACTGTAATGCTCTAAGAGAATTTTTAGCAGGCCGACTGAGCCCCGTCGAACTGATTATTTGCATTTTTCTGAAATGAATAGACTCTTGGCAGATTTGGGACAGTAGAAGGAAGCATTTTTTCCTTGCAAGATGTACTGATGCCTACTGATTTGGAACATTGGATTAGACAAATGCAGTCATAGATCTAAACCCTGGATGTATATTTCATCTAATATCCAAGGAGGTACAAATCCTAAAGAATGAAATGGTCCTGGTCATATATTTTCTAATAGCATCTGATCTGCTTAGCCATGATAGGAACAGGATGCTGAAGTAAATCTATTTTCCTACCCAGAGGAATCCTCTGTGGGCTGCCCAAAATGTAAAAAAATGAGGAAAGGGGTCCAAATGTGTCCAGAAATCCAGTTGGATGTAATTAGCTTGAGAAGCTCTCTGGTCATTGCCAGGAAACGCTGCTCACATTTGAGGGGCAGTGTTGAGATCCTATAGGTTGAGAGCCATTAAAAAGTGTTCTGGGGGCACACATTGTCCATATCTGAGACAGACGTTTATTTTCACAGGCTGTGAATAAAAAAGACAATGCTGATGAGATTGACAGCAAAAAGTTGGCATGCAGCCTTCTGCTACATTTAAACATTTATGATTTGAAGCTGATTCTTCTTCTGAAGCACTAGATGGAAAATATCTTAATAGAAAAGTCTAATACTTAAGATGTAGAAATGCACTTTTTCAAAGCTGGTGTGGCTGCATTTGAACTAATTTTGCGATATCATTTTTGGCATTTTTAAAAGTTGCACTGCACTAGACATGAAGTGTACGACCAGATTCACTGCAACAGGCACACTTCTATTGACCAAAAAGAGAGGTTTTACAACTTTTTTTTTTTGAAAAAAGTGCTGTTCTACATTGAACATCAAATTTGAAATGTCAAAAAACCCAATATCGCAGATTCACCTTGCTCCTGTTTTTGAACGTATGGATTAATTTTTAATTATGTATTTATTTGCTATGCTTCTATACCGCCTCTCTCAGCCCAAAGGCGACTCGAGGCGGTGAACAAGTGGCAGCAAGTGCCCATATACAATACATCATCTGTATACCTATATAAAACGGAATGTTTGTATGTGTGTATGTGTGTATGTGTGTATGTGTGTATGTGTGTATGCGGAGGGCTGAAGGGCGGATATGTGGCAGCTATTTGCATAAAATCCTTTGATTGGACAGCCTCGCCACTCCAAAATTCTAAGGCACCAGACAGAGGGCATTGATAGCCACTGATTAGCCAGCAACCCAGAATCCAGGCCTCTACATTCAAACAACAGGATTTCTTCCCACTGAGGGGAAAAAAGCCAGCTACCCAGAATCCAGGCCTCTACATTCAAACAACAGGATTTCTTCCCACTGAGGGGAAAAAAGCCAGCATCCCAGAATCCAGGCCTCTACATTCAAACAACAGGATTTCTTCCCACTGAGGGGAAAAAAGCCAGCATCCCAGAATCCAGGCCTCTACATTCAAACAACAGGATTTCTTCCCACTGAGGGGGAAAAAGCCAGCAACCCAGAATCCAGGCCTCTACATTCAAACAACAGGATTTCTTCCCACTGAGGGGAAAAAAAGCCAGCAACCCAGAATCCAGGCCTCTACATTCAAACAACAGGATTTCTTCCCACTGAGGGGGAAAAAGCCAGCAACCCAGAATCCAGGCCTCTACATTCAAACAACAGGATTTCTTCCCACCGAGGGGAAAAAAGCCAGCAACCCAGAATCCAGGCCTCTACATTCAAACAACAGGATTACTTACCACTGAGGGGAAAAAGCCAGCAACCCAGAATCCAGGCCTCTACATTCAAACAACAGGATTTCTTCCCACCGAGGGGAAAAAAGCCAGCAACCCAGAATCCAGGCCTCTACATTCAAACAACAGGATTTCTTCCCACTGAGGGGAAAAAAACCAGCATCCCAGAATCCAGGCCTCTACATTCAAACAACAGGATTTCTTCCCACTGAGGGAAAAAGCCAGCAACCCAGAATCCAGGCCTCTACATTCAAACAACAGGATTTCTTCCCACTGAGGGGAAAAAGCCAGCATCCCAGAATCCAGGCCTCTACATTCAAACAACAGGATTTCTTCCCACTGAGGGAAAAAGCCAGCAACCCAGAATCCAGGCCTCTACATTCAAACAACAGGATTTCTTCCCACTGAGGGGAAAAATGCACCATCAACATTCCTCCCCACTTGGCTCTGTGAAAACAAAATGGATTCCTGTATTCTCCTCCCCTCAGCTTTTAGAAAACGGCTGCCTGCCATGCACCCTTTTAAAGTTACCAATAGCAGGCCATAACATTACAGGCCCCAAAATAGAGTTTAGGGCAGGATGGCTGACGAATGATGGGATTTGCATCCCAATTCACTTCCCAGAAAACATTGCAGCCCCTACAAATCCCCTTCTCCCAGATAGGCCCAAAAGAGGCATCCATCTTCCCTCTTCAACACAGTGTCAGAGAAAGGCAGCTTCTGACAGGATCTTTAGAACAGGCATTGTCACTCTACAAGGTAAGGCCCTACTTCACTCAAAAGACACAAGAGAAAACAATAAATACCTTTCTCTAATGCCTTTTATGCTTATATAAATAATTCTGGCCCAAAGCCCCCTCACCCAGCCTCATTGGACCTTACTGCTAATTCCATGCAGGCCTTTTCCATTTTTTTTACTCTTTTCTGTTTTACACCGGTATACTTTCACAGGCCAGGGCAGATATGTGGCAGCCACTTTCACAGGCCAGGGCGGATATGTGGCAGCCACTTTCACAGGCCACAGCGACCAGCATGGGTGATGGACCTGCACCAAACTTGGTACACATAACCCCCCCTATGACATGACCCACGTATTATGGGATTTGTAGTACTTTCCAAGACTTTGGTTCCCACAGACCACTGAGGCCACCAAAAGGACCAATACAGACCACACTCAGCACACACAGCCCCCATGACCCACTCTACGTCCTGGTGCAGTTCGGAGGAGGGTGGGCCATGGATGATGGGACTTGAAGTGCCTCTACTCACTTCCCAAGTCCGCTGCAACCCTCATCCAATCACTGATCGAGACCAAACTTGGCATACATAACCCCCATGACTGCCTTCACGTCCTGGTGAGGTTTGGGGGAGGACTGACAATGGATGATGGGATTTGTAGTACTTTTACACCCCTCTGTTCCCACAGACCACTGTGGCCCCCAACAAACACCGAGAAAGTCCACACTTGGCACACAGAGCCCCAGTGACCCACTCTACATCCTACTGAAGTTTGGAGGGGGACAGAACATGGATGATGGGACTTGCAGTACCTTCCCTCACTTCCCAATCCTGCTACAAACCTAATCCAATGACTGATCAACACCAAATCTGGCACACAGAGCCCTCATGACCCACTCTACAGCCTGGTGCAGTTTACTGTGAGACGGACCACGGATGATGGGACTTGAAGTACCTTCACTCACTTCCGAAAAAGAATGCATCCCTCATCCATTCACCAATACAGACCAAACTTAGCACACAGAGCCCCCATGACCCAATCTACATTCTACTACACTTTGGGGGGACGGGACACACAGAGATGATGGGACTTGCACTACCTTCAGTAATTTCATGATACCACTGCAACTCCCAATAATGATGGATCAAGACTAAACTTGGCACACAGAGCCCCCATGACCCACTCTACATCCTGCTGCACTTCTCAAATGACCCGGGCAGGGCCGGGTCCCCAAGCTAGTAATAAGATAAAAACAGTCATTTTTCCCTACCTGAAAATGCTGGACACTGAACCTAAAGCGTTTTGCATGCAAAGCAAGTGTTCTGTCACTTGACTCATTGCAGACTGGTTTTAGTCCTGGTCACGGATCAGAGACAGCTTTGGTCACTTTAGTGGCTGACCTCTGCAGAGAGCTTGACGGGGGTGGTGGTGGTGGTGAATGTATCCCTGTTGATTCTCTTGGATCTCTCAGTAGCTTTCAATACCCCCAACCATGGTATCCTTCTGTACCGGCTCTCTGGGATGGGTTTTGGGGGCACTGCATTGCAGGGCTCCACTCATTCCTGGAGGGCTGGAATCAGATGGTGGTGCAAGAGGATGCCTGTTTGGACCCCTGGCCTTTGGCCTGTGGTGTCCCACAAGGTTCTATTTTTTATCACCTATGCTTTTCAACATCTATGTGAAACCGCTGAGTGAGGTCATCTGGTGTTTTGGAGTTTCTGTGTCATCTGTACACAGATGATACACAACTCTATTACTCATTTCCACCGTAAGCCAAGGAAGCCTCCTGAGGCCTGAACCAGTGCCTGACAGCTGTGACAAGCTGGACGAGGGTTAACGAACTGAAGCTTAATCCAGGCAAGACAGAGGTCCTCCTGGTCAGTCACAAGGCCAGTCGGGGTATAGGGTGGCAACCTGTGCTTGACAGGGTTACAGTCCCCCTGAGGACACAGGTCCACAGTCTGGGGTCCTCCTGGACTCTACCCTGACACTTGAAGGCCAGGTGTCAGAGGTGGCCATGAGGGACTTTGTACAATTAAAACTTGTGTGCCAACTGTGACCATACCTCAGACTTGGCCATGGTGGTCCACACCTTGGTTACATTTCGCATGGAGTACTGCAGTGCGTTCTATGTGGGGCTGCCTTTGAAGACGGTCCAGAAGCTTCAATTAGTGCAAAGATCTGCAGCCAGACTGCTGACAGGGGTGGGTTGTAGGCAACATAATGACCTCCCTCTTAAATCAGCTCTATTGGCTGCTGATTTGCTTCTGGGCACAATTCAAAGTGCAGGTTGTTACCTACAAAGCCCTACATGGCTTGGGTCCTGCCTATTTACATGATCGCATCTCTCCCTATGAACCTGTGTGGACTTTAAGATCAGCTGGGGAGACCCTCCTCTCGATCCTACCTCCCTCGCAAGTGAGGTTGGTGGGGACAAGTAAGAGGCCCTTCTTGATAGTGGCCCCCCGACTCTGGAATGCTCTCCCCAAGGAAATAGACAAGAACCTACTCTGTTAATTTTCAGGAAGGAGTGAAAAACCTGGCTATTTAAACAAGCCTTTAAAAATGGCTAGGGCATTATTTAACTATCAGACAGGATTTCAATGACCATGAGATAACTATTGGTTAGCCTGATAACATGAATAGCTGGGTTAAACGTTGATTATATTTTAGATTGTTTCAGAGGGCAAATAGATTTAACCTGTTATTTATTAATACTTATATTATTATATGTCATTTTAATTATAGTAAGTAATAATTGTTTTGTTGTATACTGCTTGTTGCCATATTATTTTCTGTATTTGTTTGATCGTTGTAAGGCGCCCCGAGTCCCTTCACTGAGAGGGGGTGGGGTATAAATAAAATTTATTATTTATTTATTTATTATTAAGCCGTAGTCCTCCCCCATCTTTGCAACATACATTTTCGATTACTAAGTGTAGTCTATAAGTGATAATGATAATATTAGAGACTGGATGTGTTTTTTCATCCCTTTGTATGTAGAGAATTGGACTGAGCTATTGCTTGCTCAAAGTGCTTCTCAAATGTCAAGGGGATTCCATCTCATCTGTGTGTCATCCTCTTTCCAAACCTTAATTACAGAATAAATGAATACATGATTTTGTTTTCCTTGTTGCCAGGAAGCCTCTCACTATGGCCTTCACTCACTCCTACAGTGACTCTGCCCATTGAAGCTGTCACATTATAGCATCATGCTGCCATTATTGAGGTCTGTGCAGTATACAGGTAGCCAGGGGGTGCTCCAGTTCCTTCTCCTGAGAATTCGGAGGCATGTCAGAGTCTGAAAGTTTCTTGAATTAGCTCTGCTGATGTTTGCATGGCATAGTAATAATACTGAGACTTTACTCTGTGTTTTGGAGTGCTAAAATACTTAAAATATGTAATATCCACGAAATACATAAGCTTGAATTTTTATCATCATTTGAGAAATGAGAATTAGCAAAAGTATTTCTTTTGTAGGATAAAATGGCTAAAGTTAGATTTAAAACCAGGAATTACTTACATACATTGTTAGTATGGTACATCTTCTTTCCATGTGTAGTAGACTTTAAAGGATCTCTGCTTCAAGTATACATGAGGCATAATCAGTTTATATTTCTGGTGTAACTGATTTCAAAGTAAATACATCTTATCTGTCTGCCTGTTTGTCTGTCTATGGCAGTGTTTCCCAACCTTTTTTGAGCCGCGGCACACTTTTGACATTAAAAAAATCCGGGGGGACACCATCAACCAAAATGACACAAAATGACACTCTAACACAGTAAAGAACGGCTGGGAGGTGGTGGCCTGCTGGGAGCAGCTGGTGGGAGTGCCGAAGCCGGGGAGGGGCGGAGCCATGCTACGCCATGCCCCGCCCCCCTCCCTCCAGCTTCAGTTCTCCCAGCAGCTGCTCCAGCCTTGATGGGGAAGTGCCAAGCCAGCGATGGCAGAGCCAACACAATGTTGGCTTGGCACTGTCCCCTCAAGGCTGGAGCAGCTGCTGGGAGTGCCGAAGCCAGGGGGAGGAGGTGGAGCCGGGCCATGCCATGCCCCGCCCCCTCCCTCAGCTTCAGCTCTCCCACAGAGGAGGAGCATGAGCGGTGAACGGGCTTCAGTGGGAGGGGCTCCTCCTCCATGCAGCTTCAGCGAGCGAGGGGTGAGAGTCATGGCAGGAGTCATGGCGGATTGGAGGCTGGCTGGGGAAACAGCCAAAGGAGGCAGCGCCCCAGCCCCTTCTTCTTTTTCCTTAGCCACCGCCCGGCCCTTCCTCCCCCCCCCCCAAGCAGCAGGAGTTCAGCAGGAGGGGGGAGGAAGGGGGGCAGAGAGCTTTTCTCGCGGCACAGCAGGAGGTCTGTCACGGCACACTAGTGTGCCACGGCACACTGGTTGAGAAACACTGGTCTATGGTGTTTGTATGCCTCCTGATGTAATACAATCTTTACATGGCTTACATTAAAATGCATATCCAAATTTGCTGTAGGTTCCACGTGTGAGAAGTTCCACCAGTGAGACAAATGATACTGTCCTGTGGCATCCAGTTGTCTGTAGACAAGTTGAATAACTGCAGAGTCAATTGGGTATCCTCTTTCTCCCTAGAAGATACTTAGGACTTTTTATGTCAACAGCAAAGCCTTTAATGTGGCTCACTAATTAATTAGCAACTGAGGTGCATTATTTCAATTGAGATCTATGTGTGTGTGTGTAGACAGATAGAGTGTCCTGCTCCTGCTGCCTATTCTGAACCAGACAGAAAGATAGCCCCAGATAAAATGTATTAGTCTAATTGCAAGTTTACCAGTGCATGAATTACAGTGGCAAGGCTATCCCTTTTCAGAATTCATCTTCTTCACAATATTGCTTGTGGCACGTTGAACTGCTATATTACAATTATGACAATGGCTCTGTATGTATAATGTCTCAGGTTGCTGCAGTGATTTGTCCAGTGTTTACTAAGAAATCTGAAAGTGGCATAGAACTCTCATTGCAGCTTAAAATGCATTTAAATCTAAAATTTGATCTAAAGGTTAACGTTCAGATTATTTTTCCCTTTTAAACATTTAATTTGCCTTAGCAAGGATGAGCTATATAACAAACAGTATCTCTCCGTAGAGAGATCTTCCTTTTTGATTGAAGTTCATGTATATGGACCAATCTATATGCCTGCCATTACTACCTGGCTTGTTGTTTTGTTTTGTTTTTTAAAAAGTAGCCATGTTATTCTCTTGTAGCATTAAAAGGTGGGAGAGATTAAGATTATCACTGTCCAATTTTAGCATGAACTTTCATGGATTTAAACCCATTTTTCCAGATGAAGTGTAACCTCAAGTATAAATCATATTTTGTATGTGTACACACACACACATATCCCATATCCCGCCTCATCCCATATTGTCCCACCAGACTGCTACGTTCAGAGTCGGAACAACTGCTGGAGGTCCCTAGCTTCAAAATGTACCACCTCACTGCCACAACAAGGAGGGCCTTCTCGATAATTGCCCCACTTTGTGGAATGCACTGCCTTCCGAAGTTCGTGCCCTCACAGACTTGTTGGCATTTCGGAAGGCGTGCAAAACTCTCCTGTTTCAGCAGGCTTTTGGTGTTTAAGGCTGTTGACCCTTGGACGCTTGTCCTCTTATTTTATGTGCACAGCATCTGCTGAGCCTTATTTTATTTTGTTTTGTGTTTTATCATGTTTTTATGGTGTTTTTATTCTGATATGTCACTTATGTAAGTCGCCCCGAGCCACATCGGGAGTGGCGACTAATAAGTGTGAATAATATATATATATATATATATATGTATAAATATGTTTTGTACCAAAGACTTTAATATTACTCTGTACTACATCTGAAAAAGAAAACCAATATAGTATATGATTCGAGCATTGAACTATTACTCTATAGCCGTGGTTCTCAAAGTGTGCTCTGGGGAGTCCTTGGGGTTCTACAAAGCATACTGAGGGGCTCCGTGGTCTTTCCTCCTCTTCCCTTCTCCTCCCCCAAGCTTTACCTCCTCTTTCCTGCTTCTCCCCTTCCCCCACCTCCCTCACTCTCAAAAGCCCTTTTCCCTAAACCACTTTACCGCCAAAAGTATTTTTCCTTGCTTCCCTTGCCCTCAAAGGCTTTTTTTACTCCTTTCCCTTGCCCCGCCAAGCCTTTTTTCCTCCCCTCCCTTACCCCAAAAAGCCTTTTTTCTTCCATTGAAATACTGATAAGTTTATGTTGGTCAATATATAAACATAAATAAACATTATATAATATATAATAACATATATAAACATTTCTTGGTGCTCAATGAGAAACTTTTGCTTCAAAAAGGACTCTGCAGCTGAAAAGGTTTAAGAACTCCTGCTCTAGAGATCAGAGTTTGAACTATCTCTACTATGGAAACCTACTTGATGATCTTGAGAAAGTCATCAGAACAAGTAATCTCAGCCTCAGAGAAAGGTTAAAAACAACCCTCTCTAGACAAAACTTGCATAAAAATTTCATAACTTCTCCGTAGGTTTGCCATAAACTGGTAATGACTTGAAGGTACAAAGCAACTGCACCTGAAGAAATGGGTTGGTGTCCATAAAATTTAAGCTAAAATTAAAAAATCAGTTTTAAAAGTGCTGCCACGTTCTCTTTTTCCCCTCCCTCTTTCAGCTAAGCATTCATTTGAGACCACTCATTTCACTCAAACTTCTGCCAGTGTTGGTTCCCCCCTGTTTTGTATATATTGTTTGTCAACTTGTTATGGCCCACTTCCTTCCATGAGTGAAACTTAGAATAATTGCCTCTATTGCTTCCTTCCAAAAGGAATTTGGCTGGATTCGATCCATACCAAGGCTCCTAACAGATGGTTAGTCCTATCACCTTAATTCAATCAAGACATGTTGGTAACACAAAGTCACTTACGTAATTGGCATTGGACAGTTTCTATCATGATTGCCAATCTGTAAAGATATTTGATGATTAGTTTTGAAATCTTACTACAATGCAACTGGGATATCCCCTCTGTTCCCCTTGTGAAATCTCTTTCCTCTGTTTATTTACACATGTGAGGAGAGGGGAATTAATTTGCTTATGTTGATAGCCATTTGCTGCAAATTATCCAAGCTGCTATATATTATCATGGTCCTTTTACAATGTGTGTTATCACACTGAATGAAATTAGTTTTTCCCTGGCATTTTCAAGTATGATGCGTCCTAAACTATAATAGAACCCATCAGTTGTGTGAAGATTTTTGAGATTTAATCACAGACATTACTGATAGTTTTGATACAATATTGAGGATCATCTCTCTCTCTCCTCCCCACTCTCTATAAAATAAAAAAGTTGTGACATTTTATCCTCAGGATATTCTCTTCTGTTTTAATGCACGCTCCACTTGCATCTGCTGACACATGTGTCCTGCGGAAATGAACAGTGTTAAAGAAGCATCTAATTGTGACAATTCCATGACATGACAAGAAATTAGAGTCTATATGGCTGATGGGCCTCACAGTAATGGTTCGGTGAGCTCTAGAATCAGCTTTGTTGCTGGTGGGAAGTGTATGTATAAAACAATGGGCACTTCTGCTTGTAGTAAGAGGAATTATGTACATTCTGCACTGGAAGTGGACTAGGAATAGGAAACATCTATATAGCTGCTGCATATTTTGACAGTATTGTTGAATATGCTATGTTTTATATATAATATGCAATGTAGAGTAAATATTATAGACAAGTAATCTTATTCTTTTAATATGAAACATATAGTAGCATCTGTGTGCTAATTATATCTTATATCTTAAAACAGAGTGGTATAGCAAGTAGTTCAGTTTGTATCATCATCATATCTACATTTTCTACATTGCCTGCCAATTTTCTCACTATCCCTTGCTTTGTACAAATGCTTCATCTCTGTAAATACCAACTGAGACTGTAGTGTGACTTTGCTTTGAGCAATGAGATTATGTGTAAAGTCTCAAAATTTTGGGCAATGGTAGATTTTCCTATCTGGCAACAGTCAATAGAAGTGTTGAGGGAGAGAGAGAGCATGGGTGGGGGGAGCTTAACCTGCCCCCAGTTCATGCTTTAAAGTGCCTAAATTTCCTGGAGGCACCAGGTCCCATCTGATCATGGAAACTAAGCAAGGTCAGATCTGGCATTTGGATTGGGGGCTGGCAAGAAATTGCAAGCTATATTTAAGAGGAAGGAACTGGCGAATTCCATGGCCAAGAAACCATGTGAAGTTCATGTGGTACCCATAGGTCAATATATGACTTGAAGACAGACATGTAGTTCTTTTTCAGAACAGTATGCACAGATTATTTACTTGGAGAGAATGACTAGCTAAGGTCACATCTGTGCTTGTGTAGAGGTATGAATCTCCCCCCACCTCTACACCAACACTGTAATCCTGCTTTCACAACCTAGTTTCCTCTAGACATGGTATATCAGAGTTCCCATAATTGCCCACCAATGTGACTACTCATTCTAACCTGAAATGGCGGGAGTTCAAACCCAACTCACCTGGAGGGCACCAGATTGGAGAAGGGTGCTTTACTAATTAATCACTACTAAAGTGGATGCTTGGCAAAGAAGTCTACACAAATCAGTGGTCTTATTTACTCTTTCTCCCATGTAGATCAAAGTGTCCAAAATGTAATATAGAAATGTGTTCACATTAATCACTTTGTTACATTTCATACCCACCCGCTTTTTGTGTTCGACTTGCCATGATCTTGCTTTATTTATTCTTACAACATCCTATTGGTCAGAAATCAGTCAACTGCTATTGGTCTTCTCTAAAGCATTTATGATAGCACATAAACAACAACTGTACAAACAACATTCTCTGATTCTCTTTAAAGTAGATCTCTACTTTGAACTGCCCTGAGACATAAATTGAGGCAGTTATAGTATTCTATTGTAAGATGATCCCTAATATCAAAACCACAAGCTATAGCTGCTGTCTCTTACAGAAGTTGCTTCCAGTGATATAGTGGCAGCAGTAATTCAGTGTAAATATGCTGTGGGAAAATTCAAGTTAGCTAGATTATTTCTATTATCTTCTTGGCTTTTCTTCGTGAACGAAGATTCAGAAAGGACTCATCCCACGCTTTCTACAAGCATGTTGATGATTTGGCGTTTGGATGTGTCCTTCGAGCCTGTGCAATGGACCTTTCTGGTGGAGCGCAGCGTGCACAGAACTGGCCTCACCCTTTAAACCAAAGGTTCGTCTGCCGGGGCCTAGCAAGCTTAGAACGGTGGCAGCAAGGTCCTCAGGTCGTAGGTTTGGTTCGAGTTTCCTTCTCTAGATGGTTGACCTTACAGGCTTAGACAAGCACCATCTGCCTGGGCTTGAAATCAGAGTTTTCCTCTCCTACCGGTAGGATGGTTGCCAAAAGGCTAGAAAGCCCATCCTGCCTTTGACTCTCTTCGTCAGACTCTTTGGTTGTGACCTATCTGGCATGGGAGGCCCTACCGGTGGCTATTATGCCACCTAAAGCACTAATAGTCTAAGAGTGCTAATGTATATCAATTTCTAATTGCCAATTTTAGGCATATAGAATTATCACCCACTTCTGCATGACACGACACATTGGTTACAAATATATCAAAATTGTAATCAGGGGTAACACTTCCGTTACTTGAAGTGACAGATACATTACACAATAGTCATAAATACAAGAACAAATGCATTTATACAATTCTTATAATGGCTGGAACATTAATAAGTTCACAATTGTTAACATATAGGGCATTGCGTGCCGAGTCCCATAGGTAATTCAACTCTCTGTGCAAAGTGGTTAAAGTCTCCGAGTCAATAAATCTTATAGCGTGATCCCGGATAAGAGGACTCACAGACCAAATGTTCTTATTCGAGGAGCCGATGAAAACAAGTAGGCTGGAAACGCGCCATTTTAGGTACACATAGTGAGCAGTTCCTTTTGTATGATAGCTATTATGCCACCGCCAGCATAGCTCACAACTTCATTAGGGTACGTAAACCTCTCCCCCACTACAAGGGGGCGCCAACGGAGAGGTTTCTATTATACTAATTCATAAAATACCCTTTTGTTATGGATAATGGTCTCCTGTGTAGTGCAGTGCATACAACTGGCTACATCTAATAATCACTATGGTAGTAATTTATTTATACTACTAGAAAGCATTAACAATCCTTTTTGGTATGGAACTGCTATCAAAAATATATTGTGCCTGCAACTTCATGTCATTCTAGTGCTAAAGAGATGTTCTCACTTCTTAACATCAACTCTATTTCAGTACTTTTATCTTTTGGAAAAGACTTAACAAAGTTCCAATTTGTTATGGTAATTTTGGGGGATATGGTTTTTCAAGTTCCTCTGAAGTCTTTGCAAGACTCTCAAATGGTGTGTCAGTCAGATCTAATTGCCAGTTTCTTTCATTTCTCCCTTGAAAGTAAAGTCTGTCTGTCACTCTCTTCTGGATGCTCTCATAGGAACACAGGGCATTGTCTTAGTCCAAGTTTGGCATTGGATTATCTATCTTTACACTGTCTGCACTCGCTGGGAATGCTTCAAAGAGTTTCAGACTGGACTTTTTCTTAGCTGTGCATTTGAATCCAGGGAGTACAGACGAAAGTGTGCCTTGCCGCTGAGCCACAGCCCTCCCTCACAAGCAAGGCACTGTGCTTTAACAAAATAAGGTGACAGGAGATTACTATCTCATTGCAGTTGTTGTGATAAACCATTCATTCTTTCTGGCAGTTATAAAGACTGTTTGTACATGTTGCTCTGTAATGGAAGTCTTCAATATATGACATGATTCTTTTACTGCCTGCATTACTTCATCACAGCTTGTCAACTCACTGAAAGAGAAGAAACCACTCTTTCTCCATAAGAATTCACAAAGGAAAGATGTGACATTTATTTACCATTTTTCACATATTGACTACTTGCTCGGGTTTGATGGATCCTTTCCTGTCATGCCACATAGACACTTTGGACTGTGTGAACTGAAATACAGGGAAATGTCAAATGTGCTAATATAAACCACAGTGAGATGCACTGTGGAGGCCCCTTCTTTTTTTGAGGACATGTGAAAGGTTTCTTACCATCATTTCCTATTGAAATGTAAGTATCAAATGTTTCTTGTGTGAAGCTTTCAAACAGAACCAAGGGAAAATGTTGTCTCCTTCCTACTTTGTGACTAAGAATTCGTCTATGCTGTATAATGAACACTACTTTGATTGCTATAACTCAGTGCTAGTTTTACAAGGTCTTTATTTTTCTTGGCCAAAGAATGTGGATGCTTCAGCAAACTACAAATCCCAGGATGCCATAGTATTGAGCTCCTGAATTTATATGGTAACAGTAGCAGGAGAGTGGAGTTCAATGCGCTGTCTAACCCCACAAAATTGCCTATTTAAAAATTTCATACAGGTTTTAAAATTCTAACATTACCCTGCCCTTTTTTAAATAAAAAAACTAAATTACTGGGAACAAGTCACTTGTAGAAGGATTTACTTACTTTGTCAATGAGTATCTAGTGCAGGTATGGGCAAATTTCAGCCCTCCAGGTATTTTGGACTTCAACTCTCACAATTACTAAAAGCCAGTAGGCTATTAGGAATTGTGGGAGTTGAAGTTCAAACACCTGGAGGTCTGAAGTTTGCCCATGCCTGATCTAGTGCAACATGGAGGTGCTGCTGTTGGGCTATAAGCGAGAATACACTTATCTTCAATAAATTTGCTGATGATCCCATGTTCATGGTTGGTTCTAATGTAGACCAAGATAAAATATGCATTGGATGTTCATTCACATAAATCTGCCAGTTAGCTTCACATAACAGATTTGAATAGAATTTTCTCTAGTAAATCAGGCTTAGCTGCTTAAGACAAGGCATTTCCTGCAAGCCAATGCTATCCTTGTAATACTCTGGCTGTTGTACTGTGATTCTGTAGACCAGCGTTCAAATCTTTGCTTGGCCATGAACACATAGTGGTTGACCCTAGGCAAGTCACACACTTTTAACTGCAGAAAACCCTGCAATAGAGTCACATCAGAGACACTACAAACCAGAAATAACTTGAAAGCACACACAATAATGACAGTGTCACTTGTTCCCATCTCCTTCATGCATAAATGGGTGTCCATGCTGGAGGTCAGTAACTGTGGCTCTAATAGGCTTTTTAAAATCTTACAGGAGTGGCAGGCTTTGTAATGCACTGGCGGCCTCCTTTTAGTCTGAGGCATTGATTTTTAATGAGAACGCTGTGAAATATGCTTATTAATATTTTATTGACAGCAATTCATGTAAACTCCAGCTGTGGGTATAATCTTTTTCTCCTCCTATGTGAGGAGAGAAGCAGTTTTCCCTGCAGTCCCATCCAATGTCTTCATTCAATGTTTGTCCATATGCTGATGTACATCTTTGTTGCATTTTATATATAGGCAGAAGTGAAGAATATGCAAAATTTACCTTTTATTTTCATGCAGAACACAAACAGCTAAGTTGTACATTGAAAGTGAGCCAATAAATGTTATCTGGGTTTTTTTTAAAGCAAAGAGCTAAGAGGAATGGGTGTTTAATGGAAGGTTTGTGAAGAGGATCTGTTATAACAATATTTGGTCATCTGTTGTACGGCAAGAAAGGAACGGTAGATGGCACTCTTCTGTAACCATGCAGCAATGCTCAGGCATAAAATAGTGTTCTGAGTCCAGCTATTTGTCCATTTATTTTTATAAATGCAAACAAGGTTCCATGCCAATACGTGAATATTTTAAAAAGTAGGAATACTTAATTTAAAAGTCTGATAAAGCAGAGTTATTTTTAGAGTGATAGCTGAGTAATGATGTAACTTGAATGAACAGGTTATTCCTAACAGTGCTGTTTCTCATTATGACTAATGGGAAACAGCACTATTTTGTCTGTACAGTAGCTCCCCATATTTCCGGGTTTGACTTTTGTATATTTGATTATTCATGTATTTGATCAAAAATGCCCTCTCTAGGACTCTCTATATCCTCTGATGTGAATCTATGGTCACTTACCTCCAGTCATGCTGGAGAATGCAGAGAATTCCTAGAGAGAACACTTCTCTAGGAATCTGTGTCCTCCAGTGTGATTCTGTGGTCAGCTTCCAGAGGACATTGACCATAAAGTCATGTTGGAGGATGTAGAAATTCCCAAAGAGGTGTTTTCTCAGGTGAAAAAATAGCAATTCCTTTATATGTGAGTTTTTACTTTCACTGGGGTCCTGTATCCCTAATCCCAGTGAATGTGGGAGGTGACAACCATGTTTTCTTGTGGGGAAAAGGGGGGGGGGGGGTATAAATAAACCATGGGGTATAAATGATGTTTAAATTGAAATGTTTTGTGAGTGATCAGGAGGTGTGACTTTGCATTTTAAATGTAAAGATAAAGAAGGTGAAATTGATGTATGATTCTCTAAAGTTCTCTATTTAAGATCTTCTCAAATAGAAGTAAAACAAGGCCTTGTTGTCTTTATACCCAGAACTGTTTGAAAAATGCATGTATTTGCAACAGCATCCCTGCATGATCAGCACATGGAATTCCAGATTAGGCCAGAATGCATGTAGAAGAACGGAAACTGATAGAAACTGACCAGTTGTTGGAATACAAAAAGGCTTCTCCGGTCAAATCACTGAGTGAGCAGCAGTGAAAATAAATAGGAAACACAGCTGCCAAATCATCGCTATTAAATGGCATGATGTAGGAAAGCAATCAATAAAATAGGAGGCATAAATATCATCAGAAAATTGTACCAGCAGCCAGACATCTGTACCCAAGCAATATTACACTATTGACACAAAGATTGCCTCAGGCAGGATGATTGACTCAGACACTGCTTCCTTTTGTTAAGCCAAGTACTGCACTACTGCCATAGCTCTATGGGCAGCCGGCTCCATTCTTCTCTTTTTCTTTTTATATGTCTCAGAAAAATCTAAGACGGAGCAGGAATTCTCCAAAAAAGAAAAGGGATGTTTCCTAAAGGAAGGAAGGAGGGAGAAAGGGGTAAAGGAAGGACGGAAGGAAAAAAAGAGGGATGGAGGAGAGAGAAAGGAATGAATGAAGGGAAAAGATGGTGAAGTAAGGAGGGAGGGAGAAAAGGAATAACAATAGGTAGCTAGGAAACTGAGGGAAGGAAGAAAAGTAAGAGAGAAAGAAATGTAGGTTGGAAATAGGGAGGGAATACAGAAAGTGTGGCATTGTGGTTTGAATCTTAGACTGTGGCTCTGACTCCAGTGGGTGACTATAGCCAAAATCACACCCCCTCAGCCTCAGATGGTGACAAAGGCATAAATCCCCTTTGAATAAATCTTGACCAAAAAGTCTGTGGTAGGGTTCCCTTAGGTTTGCCCTCAGTTTGAAATAACCTGAAGGCACATAACAACAATAATCCTAATTAACTTTATTATGTCACCAAAAGCAGGTCATATTTGGATCAAAAGTTTCAAAAATTGTAGCAGCCAATGGGTAACAAAGATTAGACTCATCAACCTCAAATTTTGATCCACATATTACTGTAATAATTACTGTAACAAAATGTCTGGTTATAATGTATGTTTTAAATATGTTTATTAATGTTATGATATGAAGTGCAGGCCAGCATTTATTGCTTGTCTGATCCATTGCCATAGCAATGTAGGCCTCCGGGCAAAAGAAAAAAGAGGCGGAGCTAACAGCCAACTGTAAGGGGCAGGTCTTTGGTCAGTGAAACAAAGAGGAAAGTTGGTTCTGGTGTGTTGAGAAACCGAACCAAGGGATGTAGGTCTTTAGTCGAAGTGCTAAAGGGTAGTCCTAGCTATGTAAGGGGTTTAGTATAACCAGTTTGATCTTCAGCCTTGGTATTTTAAGAGTAAGAGTAATTACCTTTGAAGTATAATCTATCTGGGGTGCTAGAAGAAAGAGACTTCAGATAGTTTTATTGTGCCTTCAGTGTCAAATCTGAAGTAATAAAAGTGGGAATTTTGGATTTAATGTCAGTCAGAAGGACTGAGGTGGAAAGGTGCTCGATAAGGAGTAAATACTCAGTTGAATTATAAGTAAATTGAAGAAACTATAAGGTTAAAGTGACCCAGTCAAGGGACTGAGAAAAGAAACTTAAGTTTTAAGAGAAAGGAAACCACAAGCATTAAGGTGGCAGAAGATGAGCCATTCTTAAAGTTTGCTTGTAACATTTTCATGTCTTTAGAAGAACAAAGAGTTAACTGTAGCAACAATAAGACGATATTGTGTAACCATCCAGCTTGTGTGAACCTGAGTAATCTGTAAATAAATGATTTTCCGTTCAGTTCAAATACTGAGAATTTGTGTCTGATTATTAAACAGAAGATTCTCCACAAAGGAGAAGCTGACGATCCTGTGGAGCTGAAGACAGTTTTGTGGTATTGGGTTACACATCATAAAAAGGCAGAAACAGGTATTTAAAAGTCAAGCCTCACTCATCTCTCAAATATATATAAAATAAACAAAGCCTCAGCAACACGCACCATCGCTATCTTAGTCTCCTCATCTCTCTGATTTTTATATATTTGTCAATTGGTATTTGTTCACCTCTTCTTTTACAATTGGCGGCAGTGGTGGGATAGAAAAATAAGGTCCCTCCTGCCACACGACAGTTTTGATTGTTCTACATGTTTACAATTGGTGGCAGCGGTGGGATGATAAAATAAAGGTCCCTTCTGCCACGTAAATATTGGCCATGGCTGCTTCATTTGTTACTGAGCTCTACAATTACATTTTCCTTTTAAAAGCTTCTTTTGAACAAATATTAAGAAGAAGGACCAATAGAAGAAAGAATTTCAGTGTTGGGTTGGAGCAGCATATCTGCAGCAAGCACCACAATAAGGCTGGATCTGGGCATAATGGGTTTCTACTCTAGGCGAACCTACAGCAGCTATTTGTGGTTACATGAAAGGCAAACAGCTGCATCCAGAATCACTTGCTTAACCTGTGTGAAGAGAAAAAACGAAAGAAAAGAGGAAAGATGAGCACCCTACCTCACCAACTTCCGTAGCATGATGAAAAAGCATAGCATTTCCAGAAATCATAAGAACTGTAGAGACTATTAACAGAAATAAATAATCCTGGGATGCATTTCAAAATATATTTTCAAGTCTCTAAAACCTTAGAAATGTTTTTTAAACAAAACTTTTGCATGGTTTACCTGACTTGGTTACTTCATTTCACATGTGCATAATGTTAGTTTTGAATAAAGCATTATCTGAAACACGTTGTGCTGCTGTTCATATTTGTGGTGAGGCAACTTATCCCTATTTTTTAAACCCAGCCAGACTGGCCTTTCCCCCCTGTATGGAACTGACCTGAGATATACCTGCAATAATCAACATTTAAAACAAAATTTTAGGCCCATTAAATGTATTTCAGTACATTTTTAATTTCAGCCTTCTTTGTTTACATCACATTTTAAAACCTCAGAATAAAGAAACAAAGGCATCAATTTTGCTGATCTTTTATGGTCATAAGTAGGTCATCTAACAAATATATCGTCTTTCATGTTTCCTATTCAAACACAATAAATTGTAACACCCTTATTTTTTCATGGCTTGAGTTTGGGTTTGTGCATCACAATGATACAGTTTCCCTGGGCGATATACATTGTCAGAATCCAAACAAGACAGGCGCTCTATCCACAAATCCAGCTGTCCTTGCAGATGCTGGAAATTTTACAGCATCCACAGAGATATATGCCGTGTCTTGAGGGTAAACGGTTTTCAAAGAGTAATGCATGAAAGATCTGCTAAAGGTCACTAGTGCTACGAATTTATTTTTTATATATATATAGTATGTATATATTAGAAGCTTAGCATGCAGCATCTGGGGGGGGAGAAGTAATTTCAGGGTAGTGGATCAATTTCTCGGTCTTCTAATTTTTAAGACAAGAATATCTACCAAAAATATTGGCTTCAGAGAGATGATATGGCTCTCAAACAAGGATATCAAGAGTTAAGATATGTGTGTATGCACGCACACATATATGTGGGTTGACTTGAAGTTTAATTTTTAGGAAGTTATGAAAACTGTATTCTCACATTGGGGACCAGAGTGGAGGTATTTTAAAGCATCCCAGAAGGCCCTATCCGTTTCAGTTAGATGAACTTCTAACTTATTATAAAATAGTGTAAGATGAGTATAAAATGGATCTGTTGCCTTAGAATCATAGAGTTGGAAGAGACCTCATGGGCCATCCAGTCCAACCCCCTGGCAAGAAACAGGACAATTGCATTCAAAGCACCTCCAACTGATTGCCAACCACCCTCTGTTTAAAAGCCTCTATAGAAGGAGTCTCCACCACACTTCAGGGTAGAGAGTTCCACTGCTGAACATCTCTCATGGTCAGAAAGTTATTCCTAATGTTCAGGTGGAATCTCCTTTCCTGTAGTTTGAACCCATTGATCCATGTCCTAGTCTCCAGGGCAGCAGAAAACAAGCCTGCACCCTCCTCCCTATGACATCCCCTCACATATTTATACATAGCTATCATGTCTCCTCTCAGTCTTCTCTTCTGCAGGCTAAACATGCCCAGCTCTTTAAGCCGCTCCTCATAGGGCTTGTTCTCCAGACCCTTGATCATTTTAGTTGCTCTCCTCTGAACACATCCCGGCTTGTCAATATCTCTCTTCAATTGTGGTGCCCAGAATTGGACACAGTATTCCAGGTGTTGTCTAACCAAGGCAGAATAGAGGGGTAGCGTGACTTCCCTGGATTTAGACGTTATACTCCTATTCTCCTGCTTGATTTCTTAGTTGTTAGAATTTGGTCTTTCACCATTTAATAATTGCCTATATGTAAGTCACCTTGAGTTCCCTTCGGAGTAGAAAAAAGCAGGGTATAAATAGGTCAAAATAAATAAATTAATAGTAACATTTGATTTTCCCTGGAAGACAAAGTGGTACTTTATATACCAATGATAATATATATAGGCACAAATAGCTTAAAATGGTATTATCTGGCAGCTGTGCTGACACAGTTGAAGGTTTGGATATGAAAGGATTGTTCTATTATTTCTGAAGGCAAAAATCTTTCAGCAGATCTTAAAATGTCCTTTGGTATTATAGTAAGGATGCTTTACCAGTGCAAAATTAAATCATTGCACTTTCATTGCTTATCCAGCTTGGCGAAAATTCAGAAGTAAATTAAGGTAGGGTTTATTAGTCTTAGCTGCAATAGATTATACTAAAGGACAATGCATAGAGATGGCTTGGAAATGCAAGAAAGTGAGAGGAAGTGGGATTAACTGAGTGTAGGAATATCCTACAGAATGGATTGATAAAAACATATTCTCACAAAATGTTTGTTTTATTCCCTTTCCTCCATTACTTGTCAGGTAGGAATACCGTTAAGCAATGGGATTCTATATAAATATGATTTCCCTTGCGGAATATTTAAAATATTGGTTTTTTTCGTAAGTTAAAGGGGACGTTAAATGTGATGTGAAAAATATTAGCAAAATGTTATCAAATTAAAAGAGAAAATCAAAATGCTACGAACTTGGAATGGATCTGAGCTCATATAGCGCAACAATATAATTGGCTCTCCATATCCATGGGTTTTGCATCCATGGCTCCAACCATCCGTGTCTCAAAAATATTCAAAACCATACTACAAAAAGCACCCTTGATCTTGCTATTTTATATATGGAAAAGCATTTAACTATACCATTGAAAATAGTGGGACTAGAGTATCCATGGATTTTGGAATCACTTTGCGGATAACTATTTATCTTAAAACAATCAAGGCCAACTAAGCACCTCCCAACAAAGGATTCCCCCAGGCAGGAAGAAGCCACACCTTGAAAACTGCTAGGACATTAAATGCTAATCAAGGCAGCCAATTGCTACATTCACACCTACCTCAAACAGACAAGAGTTCTTTACCTCACCCTGAACATTTTTTTAGTTTCCAACAGACCTCACAACCTCTGAGGATGCCTGCCATAGATGCAGGTGAAACGTCAGGAGAGAATGCTTCTGGAACATAGCCATACAGCCTGGAAAAAACATAACAACCCATGAAAATCTTCGAGAATATGTATTGTTGAAGGCTTTCATGGCCGGAATGACTGGGTTGTTGTAGATTTTTCGGGCTATATGGCCATGTTCTAGAAGCATTCTCTCCTGATGTTTCGCCTGCATCTTTGGCAAGCATCCTCAGAGGTTGTGAGGTATGTTGGAAACTAGAAGAATGAGGATACATTTGGTAGCTAAATTGTAGGTTATATCTTATACCTCCAAGACTGAATTAGATGTTTCCTGGAAGAAATGGACATTGAAGACCTGGGCCCCCATCCTGTAATTAATACTATTTAGAAATGATCTATTGAATCTGTGGGATTTCTCTAATTCTTGACTTGCTATTCAAGAACATATTCTACTCTAGTTGACACTAGCTAATAGAATGCAGACAGTGCAGAATGTTGATGTCTGTCATGTTTTTTTTATTCAGTTCAAAAATGAGAAATTATGGGAATATTCTAAATGTAATTAAAATATGATAGAGTGTAGCATTCCATTAATTTTAGTAATAGTTTTATTATCTATAATATAGGCTGGATATTATATTTCAATATTTCAAGGCCATAGTTCATAATGATGATGATGAAATGTCTAATGTTTGCTCATATTATAATTGAAGGAAGGTTAACCTAAACACCAATATAGGAACACTCCACAAGGTCAGATTTTGGGTACATTATATATAGGATTACACTGACACATTTAGTAAGAATCAGGAAGTAGAGACAACAACACAATTCATTTATATAGGAGCCCCCAGTGGCACAATGGGTAAACCCTTGTGTCAGCTGGACTGCTGACTGAAAGGTCAGCGGTTCAGATCCAGGTAGCGGGGTGAGCTTTTGTTTGTTAGCTCTAGCTTCTCATGCAGGGATATGAGAGAAGCCTCCCACAGGATGGTAAATATCCAGGTGTCCCTTGGGCATCGTCCTTGCAGATGGCCAATTATCTCACACCAGAAGCGATTTGCAGTCGCTCCTGACACACCAAAAAAAAATCATTTATATAAAAATTGAATCTCTTTGTATTGTATTGGAACCATAAAAGCATTTTGAAATAGAAAGCCATATGAAACAGAATTACAGTGCAGGTTTATTTATTTCTTCCCCAAAGTATAGGGCCAGGTGTAACGGTTTTAGGTTACAAGAGGGTAGATTTCAAATGAACGTTGGAAGGAATTTCTCGACAGTAAGAGCTGTGTGACAATAAAAGCATTTACCTAGAAACAGTGGTTCTCAACTTGTGGGTCCCCATAGGTTTTGGTCTTCAACTCCCAAAAATCCTAACAGCTGGTAAACTGGCTGGGATTTCTGGGAATTATAGGCCAAAACACCTGGGGATTCACAGGTTGAGAACCACTGACCCAGAGAGATGGTGAGGTAGGTCTCTTTCTCTGGGTATCTTCAAAAACAGGCTAGACAGCTGACTACTGAACACTCTTAGTTGCATTTGCTTCATTGTGCAGAGTGTTGAACATGATGAACTAATGGAGTCCCTTGTAGCTCTGATTTAATGGATCTTCTAAAACACGCACATGTTCTGTATGTCAAGTCTGATTAGTAGTCTCACTGTAGTGACATTCTGCTGTATTTTACATTAACCACTGTTTCAAAACTGTCTCCAAGGACAGCCCTAGATTCAGCTCATTGTGTAAATTGAAACAGGATGTTTCTTGGTTGAAACTAACTTTTGATTGTGCTTTCTTATCTACTGGTAAAAGCTAGTAACACAAAATGCACTTTGGCTGCTGAAGATAAAGTTATAATAGCCAGGGCTTCTTCTCCAGTGGCCATGATGACTGGGATTCTGGGAGTTGTAGTCTTATAGGTTACTCGACAGCAGTACGTGTGAAAAAGATGTTGGAGTCCTCATGGAATAGTTAAACATGAGTCAGCAATGTCATGTGGCAGCAAAAAGCCAATGGGAATTTGGCCTTCATAAATACAAGTATAGTGTCTAGATCAGGGGTGCTCACACTTTTGCAGCATGCAAGCTACTTATAAAACAACCAAGTCAAAATGATCTACAGTACCTACCCATATTTTGATAGAAGAAATAAGGGACATTTACGTGATTTTTCGCAAAAATAAGGGACACTTCATAAAATGCATCCAGACAAGAGTTCCTTCTCCCACCCCGACATCATTCCACAGATATAAATAGGCAGAATGAAAGCGAACAGACCTTTAAGCTGCAAGGACATTCACTGCTAATTAAGGTGGCCAATGGAACATTCAAACCTGCACCCAACATACAATAGTTCCTTCTCCCACCCTGGACATTACTCCTCAGATATATTAACACTCAGTACAGTAAGAAGCCAGACCTTGAAGCTGTAAAGACATCCAATGCTAATCAAGGTGGCCAATGGAACATTCAAACCTGCACCCAACATACAATAGTTCCTTCTCCCACCCTGGACATTACTCCACAGATATACCGTGTTTCCCCGAAAGTAAGACAGCGTCTTACTTTCTTTTGAACCCCCAAAGCCCCCCTACGGCTTACTTTCGGGGTACGGCTTACATTACCGTACCCCGAAAGTAAGCCTGTCCCCTTGGCCGCCTCCGCCTCCTCCGCCCGCCGCTTGCCTCCGCCTCCTCCGCCGCGTGCCTCCTCCTCCGCCCGCCGCCGCCTCCCTCCGCCTCCGCTGTTTTCGCGCTAGCGCCTGCGCCAGACGCGCCAGTACCTTCGCCCATGCGCAGACATTCACGCATGGGCAGAAGGCCTGGAGTGCGCCCGCGCAGCCGCGCCTGGCGCAGGCGTGGGGCCGCTATGGAGGCGGTGCCAAGCGCGGCGGAGGCAAGCGGCGCGGCGAGGCAAGCGGCACCGGAGGCAAGCGGCACCGAGGCGGAGGGGGAGGCGGCAGCGGCGTGTGGCGGCGGGGGAGGCGGCGGCGGGGGAGGCGCACCGAGGCGGAGGGAGGCGGCGGCAGCGGCAAGTGGCGGCGGGGAGGCGGCGGTGGGGGAGGCGGCACCGAGGCGGAGGGAGGCGCGGCAGCGGCAAGTGGCGGCGGGGAGGCGGCGGGGGGAGGCGGCGGCAGCAAGCAGCAGCGGCGGAGGCAAGCGGCGGGGGGAAGCGGCGGAGGAGGAGGCGGCGGAGGAGGCGGGACCGAGGAGGAGGCGGGACTGAGTGACGCGGCGGCCGGGGGTACGGCTTACATTCGGGGTACAGCTTACATTAGCCGACCCCCCTGACACCCCCGATACGTCTTACAATCGGGGGTGTCATACTTTCGGGGAAACACGGTATTATCACTCAGTACAGTAAGAAGCCAGACCTTGAAGCTGTAAAGACATCCAATGCTAATCAAGGTGGACAATAGAATATTCAAACATGCATTAAACAGAGAAGATTTCCTTCTCCCAACCTGGACATTACTCCACAGATATACTAACATGCAGTACAGTAAGAAGCCAGAAGCCAGACTTCGAAGCTGTAAGGACATTCAGTGGTAATCAAGGTGGACAATGGAACATGCAAACATGCATTAAATAGACAAGATCCCCCCCCCCCCCGGGCATTACTTGAAGCTGTAAGGACATTCAAATAGCCAAGCTTACCTGTAAAAATAGCTTCTAAGGTTGCAGTGCCTGTGCCGATGAACTCTTAGCAAAGAGACTTTGCCAGAAAATGGCTGCCAAAGCCTCCTCGTTCTCCAGCCTCGTGGTGCTGCAAGCGGACTCGTGGCTTCGTCTCCCTCCTCACTCTGTTGCAGCACCAACTGCGCCTGTGCGGCGGAACAGCTAGCTCCGCCTGGCCGCCCCTGCTCCCATGGCTGCTCCGCCTCCAGGCAACAGGCCTAGCCAGGCTTGTGGGCGGAGCTAGCAGGAAGTGGTGTGAACTCGCTCGTCCTCCTTCCTCCTTCTCTCTCCCTCCCTCCTCCTCAGACTGCACTGCCTGCTCTGCTCTGCTCGGCACTGAGGATGGAGGCGCCGGCGGAGGAGTCATGTCAGGGGCAGCCTGAGCCGGGCAGCCTGGAGGAAGATGCGCGCCATGAATGACCAGTTCCGCCAGGCGATCACGATCGACATAATGAGCACCCCTGGGCTAGATCCAGGGAAATCATGCTATCCCTCTATTCTGCCTTGGTCAGACCACACCTGGAATACTGTGTCCGATTCTAGGCACCACAGTTGAAGGGAGATATTGATAAGCTGGAATGTGTCCAGAGGAGGGCAACTAAAATGATCAAGGGTCTGGAGAACAAGCCCTATGAGGAGCGGCTTAAAGAGCTGGGCATGTTTAGCCTGCAGAGGAGAATACTGAGAGGAGACATGATGGCCATGTATAAATATGTGAGGGGAAGTCATGGGGAGGAGGGAGCAAGCTTGTTTTATGCTGCCCTGGAGATTAGGAACAATGGCTTCAAACTACAGGAATGGAGATTCCACCTGAACGTTAGGAAGAACTTTTGACCATGAGAGATGTTCAGCAGTGGAACTCTCTGCCCCAGAGTGTGGTGGAGGCTCCGTCTTTGAAGGTTTTTAAACAGAGGCTGGATGGCCATCTGCCGGGGGGTTCTTTGAATGTGATTTTCCTGCTTCTTAGCAGGGGGTGGACTGGATGGCCCATGAGGTCCCTTCCAACTCTATGATTCTATGATACTAAGCTTGATCTGATCCTGATCTGATCCTTCAAAGTGATTGCAATACAGACTACAGTAGATTTGGCACTATTTTCCCGATCAAAAAGCAGTAGGTTTTAAAAACATTCAGGTGTTAAAGCCAGAACAAATGACAGAAATTCCTTCAGAATATAACTGGTGGTGTAGTTCCAAAGTGTGAGGATGGTATTAAATTAAGTGTTGCAAAATTGAAGGGTTTTGCTTTGATTTGCTAGAAACTTGATCATATGTACTTAGTCTAAATACTTCCCTTCCTCTTTTAAGGTGAGGAAATCATGTAACAATACATTTGTGTGTACTATGGGGAAATCCTTGTATTTTGTCAGCACTGTCAGAATAATTGATTCAATGAATAATAAATATATTGGAGTAAATATAACTAGAATAGAGCCGCTGAAGCAGTAGCACATCTATACTTATATAAATCGGATTTAGGCCAAGATGTCTGTGCTAGTATGTAGAACAAAGTTAAAAATGATCAGGACCTGTTGGCTGGCTTAAAGGCTAAGGAATTCAGTCTTCCTCTTAAACAAGATTAAATTGTCAGTTTAAAGGGAAAAAACCTATGCATTGTCATGTACACATAGCTTCAATCTCAAGCATACTTACTATCCAGAAAGCCCTCAGGAACTTTCTCAGTATGATTATACTGTAAGCATATTCAATACGTCTTGTACTTATTTAAAAGTCCACCTGTCCTGATTTTTAAAAGACGAAGACAGAAAATTATATTACTTACAGCAGCATTTCTCAACCTGGGTGGTGTCAGAGGGGTTGCCAAATACCATCGAAGACAGAGGATTTTCTATTGGTCATGGGGAGTTCTGTGTGGGAAGTTTGGCCCAATTCTCAAGTTGGTGGGGTTTAGAATGCTCTGATTGTAGGTGAACTATAAATCCCAGAAACTACAACTCCCAAATGTCAAGGTCTATTTTCCCCAAACTCCACCAGTGTTCTTATTTGGGCATATTGAGTATTCATGCCAAGTTTGGTCTAGATCCATCATAGTTTGAGTCCACAGTGCTCTCTGGATGTAGGTGATCTACAACTCCAAAACTCAAGGTCAGTGCCCACCAAACTCTTCCAGTATTTTCTGTTGGTCTTGGGGGTTTTGTGTGCCAAATTTGGTTCAATTCAATCATTGGTGGAGTTCAGAATACTGTTTTATTGTAGATGAAGTATAATTCCCAGCAACTACAACTCCCAAATGACAAAATCAACCCCCATTCATTGGACCAAATTTGGCACAAATACCCAATCCACCCAAATCTGGATGCTGGTGGGATTTGGGTGGATTGGGTATTTGTGCCAAATTTGGTCCAATGAATGAAAATACATCCTGCATAACAGATATTTACATTACAATTCAACACAGTACCAAAATTACAGTTATGAAGTAGCAACAAAAATGATGTTATGGTTGGGGGTCACCACAATATGAGGAACTGTATTAAGGGGTCATGGTATTAGGAAGGTTGAGAACCACTGACTTACAGTAACACACACATAAGGTAACATGTGGAACATGGCTATATTCATATTTTTGACAACTCAAACTGTTGGGGCTCTTCACCAACAGTTTTGAGTTACCAGAAAAAGAAGAAAAGGGAAAAGGGAAACCTATGTGTTGACTCTAAGAGTAAATATGCTCTGCATGTGATTGGGACTGCAGTGGGGTTGCAGACTTAATTTTGAGGAAGGCTAAAGTAAAAAAAAAAAGCAACAACAACCAGACTTAACTGTATGCTCTGTGTGAAATGTGATGCTTAATTTGCCTTTTAGAAGAAGTTAGAAGCAAACTGAGAGAGATGGCTCCATGGGACCCTATATTGTTCCATGAAGTCTAATGTCCCATAGCAAGGAATGACTTCAGTTAAATCGGTCCTTTGAGGTGAGATCTGTAGTGCATGCCAATAGAAAAACTGATCTGGGAATAAGGATTCAGCTTGTGTTAGATGAGGTTAGACTTCCCTTGAAAACATAAGTTTTCAATTTGAGGGCAATCCTGGATTCAAGTCTGAGTCTGGCCTAAGTTTTAATAGTGACCAGGAGTCCATTTAAACCATTAAAGCTAGTGCACCAACCGTTTCTAAGCCTGATCTGCCCAATGTAATACATGCCTTTTAGTTATATTCTGTTTGGATTACTCTTAATATGTTCTATGTGGAGTTGCCTTTGAAAACTCCAGAAACTTTATTTGATCTAAAGATGTACCGCCAGATTGCTATAGGGAACTCACAACTCCCTTGTTGCAGCAGCTCTACTGGCTGCAACTCCGTTTCCTATAAAGCCCTATATCACTTAGGTCTAGGTTATTTGAAGTATTTTATCTCCCTATATGAGCCCATTCGTTCTCCTGGAGAGGACCTCTCTGTCTCACTAGCTTCCCTGGCTTGTTTGGTGGGTACAAGGGAGAGGGTCTTCTCAATAGTTCCTAGACTTTGAAACTTCCTTTCCACTCAACCATGAAAGCCTGCTAGATGACCTTGGGCAGGTCACACATTCTCAGTTTCAGAAAACCTTGTGATAGATTTGCCTTAGGATCACCATACGCCAGAAAGCACTTAAAGGCACATAATTGTTTTAATCTACATTGTTTCTCAATATGTTGTTAGTCATCTTGAGACCTATTATTGGGAGAAAGGTGAGATGTAAAGGAATGAATGAATGCTCTTATACATTCGTTAAACTGTGTGCCTACATGTTTCTGTCTCTATTTTAGCTCAGATATTATGAAGTTTAGACCCTAGGAACTTGGTGTGTTTACTAAGGTGTCCCTGCAATGAATTGGTGTGAATTAATTTTCATTAGTTTAATCTTATATGGAACCTGAAGTATAACTAGTTCATTTTCATTCACTTAGGGGCTCCATTCAGCCTATTAATGTATCCCTATGGCTTGTACGCAATTCATTGTGACCAGAGATATTGTAGGGAAGACAACATTCCAGATGCAATTGCAGGACCTCTGAACTTTTCATAACACTGTAAGCAGAGGGGAGGAAGAAAGAAAAGATCCCATTACCTAGTAAGAGAGTGGAAGGAGATTGAATAGAGCAGGGCTGTCCAACTTCTACCGGCCCAGGGGCCTGAATTCCGGTCACTGATGACCTGGGGGGCCGAAGGGTCTGCCTCCGCCCCCGGCTCCGCCCCCACCCTGGCTCCGCCCCCACCCTCCCCCGGCTCCAATTTACTTACAATTCATAAGAGGCATCCATACAATCAAATATAATCTTTTACTAAGGGGAAATGCAGGGAGGGAATATATAAGGGGCATCCATACACAATTACATAATAATAACATAAAGGTTAGCCTACCTTCCCAAACGCGCAGGATCCAGGAGTAGCTGGACCACGAGCAGAGGCAACGACCGACCGAGGCAGCAGCCGAGAAGGTCCAAATTGCGTCTGCGTGGACCGCAGGGATTAAGTAGCCAAGATTTCGGCAACAGGAGTATCTCGAGACTATGGAAGCCACACGGGATTTCGCTCTCAACGCAGGCGTGATCTCGCGTTAGAGCAAAATGTGGCTTCCGTAGTCTCGCGATACTTGCTCTGGAACCCGGAAGTGGGTAATTTTTAAAAATATTATTATTTAATTTATTTTTTATTTTTATTTTTTATTAAAAAGCTTAGGGGGCCGCAGGGAAGGGCTGGGGGGCCTTATACGGCCCCCGGGCCGCCAGTTGGACAGCCCTGGAATAGAGGACAAGACTGAACAAGCCTCAAGGCGGAGAAAGTAAAAGTCTAGCAAGAAAGAAAAAGAGAGGGCAGGAGTGCATAAAGAACAAGAGTACGAAGTAGAGGAGAGAAATACGTACCATTTGGATGGGTAGGTGAAATACTACTCAAGTGGCTAAGGGGAGAGAAAGAACTCTGGAGAAAAAGAGGTCTGGGTTTCATCCCTGACTGCACAAGTCTTCAGCCCTTAATGAGTAGTTAGCCAAGATAGATTAGAACGAGGGATTCCTTCCTCTACATTCCCTATGCATGCCTTAAGAAGGGGCTTAGAAGGGGGTGGGGATGTCTTACGCTTCCGGCATGCCACAATCTCCTCCCCCTTGAATACTTAGCAATATAATATCTCTAGGGGAAGTCGTAATTTCCTCTTTAAAGGTATTTTTATTGTTCTGGTGAGGCCGTGTGGTCAATTCTCCATTGTGGTCTCTCTCTTCCTTTGTTCCCCTTGAGTGAGAAAGCATCTTGCCATTCTCCAGGCAAGATGTAGATGCATGGCTATTTTGTTATTTTTCCTTTTCCTTAGAAGATAGCTCAGTGAAGCTAGTTAGCTCCAAGAACCTTTCCTATCCAGAATGGATTTCTTTTGACCTTAATAAACATATTTTTAGAACCTATGAAGTTGTGGATCTGCAATCCTGTTCCATCCTGATGAATGGAAACTAATCCTTGCTCTCTACACATAAGGTTCTGCTGGTTATGAACTGTGCTTCTGGCATTCTGCTATATTTTTGTGGAATCACCCCCAAGTGAGGGTTATTTTTGAGCCCAGCAGCTCTTGATTCCTAACAAAGAGGACTAGAATGTCCCCTTTCCTGCATGGTAGGGGGTTGGACTAGATGGCCAACGTGGTCTCTTCCAACATTATTATTATTATTCTGTGATTCTATGTGTAGGTGGATGAGGAGAAAGGAAGACTGCTTATTCTGGTGGGAGAGAAAGAACATGGGGTGTATTTGGATTTCTTGTAATAGTCTGACCCCTATACCCATAGTTTCATACACCTGCATTTGACAAATTATATCCATTCTAGGAGTTTTCTAGATCCTCCAAGCAATTCTATAGTATGCTTCTGCCAGAAGCTACCATAGAGTCACCGTGTAGGACTTAGCAAATACTTATATAGGAGTTTTCCTGCACAACATTATGGCAGCTGCCAGCTGAACAAATTTAAAGTATTTCAGTAGTTTCATTCACCCAGGTGCTCCATTCAGGATCAGTCTATTAATGTATTCCTATTTCCATTCCATGGTTTCCTTTTTCCATTCCATTCTAAGTTCAATAATCTATCCCCTGTGAATATGGGGAGAGGTCATACTTTTTCTCAAAATCTTGTTCCATTTGCAAAAATACTTTTCCAGCAGGTACAGCATGAAGGGGGTTGAGACAACATAAAATGTTTATGGGAGCAGGGCCTGTTTTAGCTCATCCCTGAAGCATGTATCATGCAAATATGTATTTACTTTTTAAATTAAGTCATTTCAGCACTATTTCACGTGTCAGATTTGCATAAGGCTTTTCTTAACGTAGTAATATTTCAAAAACAAGTAATTATTACATTTTGATTTTTTTATCCAAATTGCGGTTTATTTCTGCTACTTCCTGAGGAAAACATTTTTTCTTCTATAAAATATTGGTGATAACAACGTCCCTTTTGTATGATTTAGGCCCAGCAACAGTGAATCTTCTATAATGCATCACGCTCAGGTTGTCCTTCAAGCTTTTTTGAAGTCTGAAACTCATGCAAAATACAGTAGCTTCCCCCTTGGGAGCTCATTATCAAGGAGGCATTAGGTCTCTTCCAGCCTCATGTATGTCTCTGTCAAGATATCAGTTGACCAAGAACAAAACGTGGGTACATTTTGGAAAGTTGGTATCATATATTTACTCTCCTTTTCATATTGCATCTAGTTCTGATTTGCTTTTAAACAAATCCCTCTAATATTTATTCCAGAGAATCCAAATACTTTTCATTCTATTGCTACTGTAGTTCTGCTGTTTACATGTTTTTACCAGGGGTTTTTAACTGTTTTATTGTATTTTATGTGTTTTTTTATCTGTATTACCCTTGTGAACCGCTCTGAGCGCCAGATAGAGCGGTATATCAAATTGAACCAATAAATAAATAAATAATTCCTTTTTGTGTATTTGGAACACTGGAATCTTTTTAGGGATAACATTTTAAAAAGTACAACATTGCAGGCTAAAAACTGTTTCAGAAGTTATGGTGATTTGGGTTTCTTTCTAATTGATTATATTCCTCACTTCACCTTTCTAATTATTGCAACATAGTTCCACAAGATGTTGAGCTCCAGAATAATGGTGGCTGACATGCATCTCCAGAAATATATTGCTTCCAGATACTCTCCCCATATTGATGGCAGATCTTTTGGTGTAAATCAGTGCTCTGCTCCAAACCAAAACTGTTGTGGTACAGAGACGGCAGTGGCCGAGTCCAGGAGTTAAAAGATAACAAAAGTTTATTTAAACATCAAATGGAAGTTGGAATAACAAAAAATAGCCTATCTTCGGCTGTAAAAACCCCAATAATCCCAGGAAACCCAAAACCAAAAATGCTGAGAAGAAAAGAACTCAAAAACAAACAGCAGACATCCTTCTGCAGTGTTCAGTCAAAGGAATGTCCATGAAGCGTAGTCCAATACCGATCCGGGAGTCATGGGACAGGAGAAAAGCAGACAGAAAAGGAGGAGACGTTCCAGAGTCGACAGGAGAGCAGTCACAGCGAAGGTCAAGAGGTACACGGCAGCAGGAGTAATCTGGAAACCAGGAACAAAGATACAGGAACACAGAATACACGAACCAGAATAGCAACTCCTTGACCACCGTGAGGATCAAGCCAAATACTCACTTCTCTTATAGCACTAACAATCAGAGTCATCAGAGAACCCGCCCTGCTCCAAAGCAGCAGCATTCCCATTCCCTGCAGCTGTTGCACCATGCCCAGATCTCCAAGCCAGCCAAAGCTCTTCTTGGCTTAAAGGGCCCCCCTCAGTTTCTGAATGAGAAGCCGGCCAGTCCTGATCCATCTGAAACCCCAGAAATATGCTGTCCCCCGAGTTCGCATTGCATACATCTCTCACTTCCTGCACCAGTGCTGAATCTAGGTCTGTATCACTTTCTTCTGACTGTAATTCTGCATTCCCTGGAAACCCTTCAAATGTATCAGACTCAGAAGGATCCTTAAGTAGATGCTGAATTTTCCTCCTCTGTTCTCTGTCTTCGTCAAGGCTTGAAGCACTAGCCACTCTCTTTACCCCAGCTGTAGGAGCCTGATCATCCAGAGCCCCACCCCAAACTGAGCTACTGCTTGATGTTACTGCCTCAGCACCTTCCTCCATGCTACTTCCTGTAGTAACTGGAGGCTCATTCACAACAAAAACTATGCTTTGCATAATCCAGACCTTAGTTTTCTAGTTTTTTTTTTAAAAAATATTAGAGCCCTGAGGTCCAACGAACAAAGCCTGATGAAATGCCATAATTTTCTATGAGTGCAATAACTAGATGACTTCTTAGTCCTTCAGTTCCTTTTACCCAAAGCTTGCCTCTTGTTTACCCCAATCAGGGATGGTCAACTGGAGTGGGTCTGTGTGCCAGAATTTTTTGCCTAGACCCTCTGGGAGGTCACCCAGTCTGCTAAATTGTAAAAAACACAAACCTAAAAAATTCCTAAACTTACACTTAAACTACACCAATGCCAGAAATCGATGAATGAAAGGTGGGAGTTTCATTTTAAGATGTTAAGTACTGCATCCCTGATGACATATTTAGAAAATGAATGGCTGCCACTGAAGGCTTCAAGGAATGGCAATTCATCTATGAAAATTAGAAAAAGATTAAGAGGGAGTATAAAGAGTCCATGCGGGACTGCACTCTATTGACTTTGTAATACATATGTGCCTACAAGTCTCCTGTTGACTTATGATGACCCTATGAATTTCATGACAAGGAATACTCAGAGGTGGTTTTGCCAATTTTTTCGGCACCTGATAGTCATTGGCAGTCTCCCATCCAAGTAATATTCAGGGCTAACCCTGCATAACTTCCAAGTTCAGATGGAATCTAGTACTCTTTGGATATTTAGGCATTTCTTTCTTTTTATTTATCCCAAACCTGTTTCATGTCAGCAGTGTGATTTAGGACAACTTCATTACTGTTAGTCCTAGCCAGGAGTTGCAAATCAATTCTAATCTGCATGAGATAGCTTAGGTATCACCAATATATCTGCCTTCAATCCACTCTGCTGGTGAGAATTTTCTTTCATGAAATAGTGGGACACTAAACAAAAAAAATAGTCGGATAGCAGAGAAACAAATGCATACTTTTCAGGAAAAGTATGCAATTATCGCTACCCTATTGTTTTTGACACTGTTATTATGCATTTAAGCATATCCCTTTCCCAATAACTCCTGAAGTATGCTAGCCAACTTATTCTGTGGCTTACAAGTGTGCATGCTAAATGATAATTGATATTTTCCATAGAAACTGACCTCTGAATGATAATATTTGTTAAAAGTTTAATTCCACCAGTGAAAAAGTTATAAATGTCAGTAAATGTGATTAAGATATATGAATAATTAAGAAGACAAAGTACATTCACCTTCACAAAGAGAACAGATACTAATTTTAGTGGTGTCAGCCATTCTGGCGACTTGCCAATTATGGACCGAAGTACTTGAGATAGTTTGATAAGGAGAATTTAGCCATGTTCCCTCTGAAATACACGGGGGCACTCAGCACTAACTGCTGAACCATCCTTTCAATTTCAGATATTAAAATGCATAATTGAGACTGATTCTTGTCTGAAAGGTATTTAGGCATAATCTACAGTCTTCTACAGTCATGGTGGAATCTTTGTAGATATTTACATATGTACATTTATTTAGCAGTTTTCTTAGACAAGAAAATGTTAAGATATTTTAAACATTAATTATTTTGCCCTGCTTTGGATTCAGGTAGAAGTCAATGACCTTGACATTGAATTCTGCAAATTAATTTTCATCCATTCCTAGCACATTGCAAAGAATCTTTCATTTTAGATTCTAGTTGTCTGTCATGTGTGTGCGTGCATGGATAGATAGACAGACAAGACAGATAGATCAACTATTTACCAGTCACCAGCAGCTTCGTGAAATTGTATAGAACAATGGGTTAAACCCTTGTGCCGGCAGGACTGAAGACCGACAGGTCGCAAGTTTGAATCTGGGGAGAGCACGGATGAGCTCCCTGCCAGCTCCAGCTCTCCATGCGGGGCAATGAGAGTAGCCTCCCACAAGGATGGTAAAACATCAAAATGTCCAGGCATCCCCTGAGCAATGTTCTTGCAGATTGCCAATTCTCTCACACCAGAAGCGACTTGCAGTTTCTCAAGTCACTCCTGATATGAAAAAAAATCCTATAGAAGATATGTTATACTCATGTTCCAGTGGCAAACCCAAATGTGTCAAGATAGTGAAATGAAGTGGATCTATATTCAGTTTTCCATACTGAAGGCCTCTTATACGATATATAACTTATTTTTTATTTATATGTTTATATAAATAAAAATGTTATCTAACTTGTGAGGTAGAATGGGAAATTGTTCAAACCACTCCCCCCTTCCTTTTAATATGACACAGTATGTGGTACCTGTTTTAAATGTTGAATTAAAACACTGGGACACCACAATTCGAATTCTTGCTTATCACTGAAACCTACTGGGTGACCTTAGTCAGAGGAAGGCAATAGCAAACCTTCTCTGAATGATTTCCACCAGGAAGACCTCATGATGGGTTTGCCATAGGTCAGAAATGAATTTAAGTCAGGAATGACCTAAAGGCACTCAACAACAACAAAGTAACATTTGTGTTATGTTATTGAAAGTAAGCATATCCAGCCAGCACCTTCTGGGTTAAAATGTGACCACACTCTCCTGCTGCTCCTTGCCAGCAACCATTGAGACACTGATGCAGCGTGGGAATAGCGATTGCACTTTCATCCATTATTAATGGATTTCCACTCAAAGCACTTAATTTTTTTTGTGATCTTATCAAGCCACATACAACCCATATGTTTTATTTTTGTTGATGTTGTTACTTTGTGTCAAGTTGGCTTTGACTTATGGTGGCACTGTGAATGAGAGAGCTTCAAGTCATTAAAAACCCTGCTTAGATCTTGCAAACTCAGGACTGTAGTTTCCTTTGTTGAATTAATCAGTTTGTAATATGTTTTTGTACTGCCACACCTTATCATATTTTCCAAAGAGCCATGTCATCTCATGATAGGCCCAAAATATAGTAAACTCAGTTTTAGTCAATTTGGCTTCTAATGTGTTCAGGCTTAACTTACGCTGAGATAATGTATTTATATATCTAGTTGACGGCCAATTGTATTTGCAATATCTTCCTCTAGCATCACACTGCAAATTAGTTCTCTTTCTGACAGCTTTCTTTACTGTCCAGTTTTCATAGCCATGTATAAAATTGGAAATATAAAGGCAAATATGGTTTCAACTTTGGTATTTGCTAATATATTTTCACACTTGAAATTCTTATTTAGTTTCTTGTATCTGCCTTTCCAAATCTTGACCTTATTTATTTATTATTTCGATTTGTATACTGCCCTTTCCGTACAGGCTCAGGGTGGTTACAGTATATCAAAACATACAATAATTAAAAACAGATAAAACAATAAAAGTATCGCTAATCAGTATTATTTTAGCACCCTAGGGAGGTGACTAAGAATTAAATGCCCACCGGAAGAGAGCTGTCTTACAAGCCTTACAAAACGCAGGCAACTCCTTTATCATTTGAACCTCAGATGGCAAGGTGTTCCATAAACTCGGTGCCACAGCGGAGAAGGCTCTCTGCCTGGTGGAGAACAGTTGAATCGAGCTTATAGGGGGGGACCCTTAGCAGGTTTTGATCTTCTGATCGGAGGGATCTCTGGGGAACATATGGGAGTAGACGGTCCCTCAAGTACACTGGTCCCAAACCATAATATAACCCTGCTTCTGATGTCTTGAAGGAAGGATATAGTTTTATTTACATCTGAAGCAAATACATTTTAACTGTTTCAATATCTCCATCAACTGATTTTAAGTTATTTAAATGATATGTGGTTATTCTTTTATTTTCTTAATAGTCATAATCTTGCTTTTGCACTACTATCATTTTTAACTGTAATTAGCAGACATTGCAAGTTTTAGTTACATTCTGCTAGTAGCATATCTTAAATTGTTGATATTCCTTTTCTAATTTTCACACTTCCTTTTCAGTCTAACTCAATTTTCTTTCTGAAAGCCATATAGTATTCATGCATTTGGAGTGGACTTTGTCAGCATTCACATTTTTAAAGATCCTATAGATATCATCTTGCTTTGGGGCTTGAGATTTGTAGGGAAAATGGGTACCACCAGGCTAAGTCAAATAGGGTCACAAAACTAGGCAATTATCAGGCACTGAAAGGTCAAGACATTTCAAGCAGCAGTCAGGATGAGAATCACACATAGCTCCTTGTGGACATTGCAGGGTAGAGCTCTTCTCCCCCTCTCACGGTCTCAAAAACATTTGTTGGCTGACAAGGTTTTCTCCAATACAATGTGACCTTCCTCTGCCCATATTCACAGGGGAATTGTTGCTGGACTTACCATGGAAATGCAAACTCTGAATTATTGTGAAGACTTAGCTCTGTCTTTTCCTCTCCTCAGCTTTAGTTCCCCCTGTTCATAGGTTTTTCCAATAGTGTAGAGATACCTTCCTTTGTATCAGTTTAGGGTTGAGCTTAAAATCCCCCCAGAGGCCAGCCTTAGTTGGTCTATTCCATTTCTCTGTGTAGACTGGGGACTCCTCTCTCTTTTCAACACCAGAGCTACTGTGATTTAGGCTTGAGATTGTCTGGTAATCCTAAACCCATGAAATTCAAACAGGCATCCTTAGCATCTGCATTCAGCAGTATTTTTATACCAGCAGTCCAAAGGACAACAGAAGCTTATGACTATTTTAAGCTTCACAAGAAAGAGGGTGGTTCCAAACAGCCTTTTATCCCAGGATCATTCACATTTTTAAAACACGGATGTTCCTAGGGGGAGGGGGGCTATCTACACCCACCCCAGAAAGCACATGCCTGGAAGAACGTCTTGAGGCCCTCCCCTGAAGCCCCCAGACTCCTTTGAAAAGTAATGAAAACTTACCCGGCCTCCATTACAGGCTTTGAGCAGCTCTCTCGGCACGTAGAAATGATGTACCAGGAGAGTGGGAGGGAGTGGTTTCCCTCCCCGCCCGCTCCGCCCCCCGCTCTCCTGGCTCATCATTTCTATGTGCCGAGAGAGCTGCTCGAAGCCTGTAATGGAGGCCAGGTAAATTTTTATTACTTTTCACAGGGGTTTGGGGGCTTTGGGGGAGGAGGGTGGGTATTCCCACAGTTTACTGGAATTATTTAGCCCAGTAAACTGTGGGAATGGTGTCTGGACTGTAATCCAGACACCGGAAGTAGTGGGTTTATCCCGCACCTTCCAAGAAGGCGCGGAATAAATCCACTATCTAATTAATTCTCCACAAACCAGGGTTTCCCTGGTTTGTGGCAAATTAATTCAGGACTGTCCAGAACATTGTCCGTTGTAGATACCACAATAAAAGTACTGTTTGGATGGCCCTAATACAGTTTATAACCATCACTTTACACCAGAGGCAGAAGACTCTAGAGAGATGGCTATAGCCAGCAAAGGCTCCTTTTGTAATGCATTGTTTTAAGCTACCTTATGATAGTCCTTGGTGGAGTTAACCCCTTATTCATCTTGTTTGCAGTAAACTCATTTTGGTTATTTTTTCACCTTGCCTAAAGTGCCTCTGTCTGCTAAGGGTCTTACTCTTAATAGAAGATATACAGATAGCCCCCGAAGAATAAAGCCAGACATTATAGTTTCCCCAAAGGCTTGGGCATGCCATCACCTTACTCAAATGAATGGTTTTTGCTGGGGGCATAGAATCACCATGGGAACCTAGAAAATGCCTAGAACAACTCCCTAGCATTTGTAGATTCTCCAGTTAATGCAGTGGCTCCAATCCTTTCTGGAAGGTTGCACCCAGAAGGTGTTATTGGGTGACACCTGTTCGGCTCCACAACTTTTGTCTTGTGGAGTCCCTCAGGGTTCAGTACTGTCCCCGATGTTATTTAACATCTACATGAAACCGCTGGGAGAGATCATCCGGAGTTTCGGAGTAAGGTGTTATCTGTACGCAGATGACGTCCAGATCTGTCACTCCTTCCCACCTGTCACCAAGGAGGCTGTCCAGACTTTGAACTGGTGCTTGGCTGCTGTGTCGGACTGGATGAGGGCTAGCAAATTGAAACTTAATCCAGACAAGACAGTGGTCCTCCTGGTCAGTCGAAAGGCCGAACAGGGCATAGGGTTACAGCCTGTGTTGGACGGGGTTACACTCTCCCTTAAGACGCAGTTTCGCAGCTTGGGAGTGATCCTGGATTCATCGCTGAGCCTGGAGCCCCAGGTCTCAGCGGTGGCCGGGGGAGCTTTTGCACAGTTAAGACTCATGCGCCAGTTGCGCCCGTACCTTGGGAAGTCTGATCTGGCTATGGTCGTCCACGCTCTGGTCACATCCCGAATAGATTACTGCAACGCGCTCTACGTGGGACTGCCTTTGAAGACAGTCCGGAAGTTACAACTAGTCCAACGGGCAGCAGCCAGACTACTAACTGGAGCTACATACAGGGAGCATACCACCCCCCTGTTGTGTCAGCTCCACTGGCTGCTGGTCCAATTCCGGGCTCAATTCAAAGTGCTGGTTTTGACCTTTAAAGCTCTATACGGTTCTGGCCCAGCTTACTTGTCCAAACACATCTGCCGCTACGTCCCACCTCGTACTTTAAGATAATCCGGGGAGACCCTGCTCTCGCTCCCGTCGGCTTTTCAAGTGCGGCTGGTGGGGACAAGGGAGAGGGCCTTCTCGGTGGTGGCTCCTCGTCTGTGGAATGCGCTGCCTAGTGACATACAATCAATTCCATCCCTCCTGACATTTAGGAAAAAAGTGAAGGCTTGGATGTGGGACCAGGCGTTCGCATAGTAGCACAGGACAGCACTTTAGACTAGTTTTTAATGGAAAGCTGGTGAATAGGGCTCAATGCTTTTACGGACAGAACACTGTTTTACATAGGTGAATACATAGGCTGTATGAATGTAATTGTATTTTAATGTATTTTAGTGTCAATGTTTGAGGGCTTTTATACTGTTTTTATACTGTGTTGTTATGAGGGCATCGAATTGTGCCTTTTGGAAGCCGCTCTGAGTCCCCCTCCGGGGGTTGAGAAGAGCGGGATAAACTGCCGAAAATAATAAATAAATAAATAATACCATAGGATTGTCAGCATTCAGTCAATACATACCATATAATTGTTCTGGATGATCTAGAAAGTGCTTAAGAGAGAACATATTTTGGTGATGTGGCTAAATGAGACCACAGGTACCCGTTCCGTGAATCTGGAGGTTGTATTGTCATTTTTTCTATCGCTCCGAAGAAACCAGATATAACCATGTTTTTGTAACTGTTGGCTTCTGTGAGTTCAGGAAGATGCAACCACTGCTGGGAACCCATTTATTGAGTCAGGGGACGATGGTAGAACATGTTCTCTTGTAGAAATAATAAGGGAGAAGGCACCAAATGCCTTCCTGAGTGAAATAGTTTGTATTTTATCTAGCTTTAAGAGACCATCCACACTGCAGAATTATAGCAGTTTGATGCCACTTTTATAGCCGTGGTTCCATCCTCTTGAATCATGCATTATGTATTTGTTCTGGCACTCTGACAGAGGAGGATTAATCTCCACAAATCTCAGGATTCCATAGCATTGAGCCCTGGCAGTTCATGTAGTATTAAACTGCATAATTCTACAGTGTGAATGCACATTATGGAGCCCTGGGAATCATGACAACAATATTTGAAATGAAATGATCAAAGTAATAATCTGTGTTATGCATTATAGTTGCTTTTAATGACTCTAATACATAAACCATTAGTGACCTTTCATTTTACTGTTACTGAAGGTTCCAGCACTTAAGCAATTAGTTAGTTTGTTTAGAGCAGTGGTTCTCAACCTGTGGGTCCCCAGGTGTTTTGGCCTACAACTCCCAGAAATCCCAGCCAGTTTACCAGCTGTTAGGATTGCTGGGAGTTGAAGGCCAAAACATCTGGGCAGCCACAGGTTGAGAGTCACTGCTTTAGAGTATTCATACTCTGTTCTTCAGTCAAGACGTCTCCCAGAGTGGCTTACAAATAGTTGAAAAACACAGTTTGACAGACTGGGGTTATTTTTGAAATTTTGATTTTTATTGTTTAAAGATAATATACAGAATGTAAAAGAAAAAGAGAAATAAATCAAATGCACATAATACAAATACATCTGTCTACCAAACCCGTGAACTTCCATGACTTCCGATACTGCTTGATGTGAAACTAATACCTCATAAAACCCCAGCCTTATCTTTATACTAATAGCTTCCCCTTGTGGCTATTTTGAAGTCTACCTTTGTTGTCTTTTCTACATTTTCGAATGTAAGTCTCCATTTTCTATTAAAATCTTCATTATTCCCTCCTCTACTGCCATAGCACAGTTTGGCCATTTGAATATACTCTAATAATATTCCTCTTCAGTCCTTTATAAATATTTATTTTCCTTCCGTGATTTTGCTATTATTTATCTTGTAACACCAAAACTGTATCGACAAATTTCTATCACAGTTTGACAGACTATTGAAAGAATGCATCAAAAGCGGTGATAAAAAGAAATATATGGACGAATCATATGGCCAGTTCTAACTAGAGTACACTTATTGAGACCAATTTTGAGAAATAAGTAAAAATGTATATAAATATAATTGATCCATTGGGCCTACTCTATTTGGGACTTTCCATTTGATGTAGACCAGGGACCTACATTTAGCCTTACTTCCAGCAGTAAATGAGTTGAACTAACTTTAAACAGAAATATATGCTGCTTTAGGACTTCCCACACCCTAAACAATAAGATTTGATGTCTTCTGCAATAAATGAAAATGGTTTCAATTCTAGTCACCAAAGGGGTAACAGAAATTATATGAACCTTCAGAAAACCAAAAAAAAAAAAAGCTATTTGGTCCTCTGGGTTTTGGAGCCATTTATGTCCTAGTTTTTCTCCCAAAATCAACCCATATTCATTCTTCAGTGAGTGATGAATCATTTTCTCTATGATTTTCAACATCTCATGTTTCACATTCTGGTGCAGTCGTGGGTCATGAAATTGCTAGAGTAGTCAATTTCAATTCAGTGGTGAGGGCAGGAAACCAAATGAATAACTCATCCTGGCCGCTTGCTTTCTGATCTGGCAGGGATGCTGATAACACTGTGGTAGAAATGTATTTAACCCCAGGCTGATCATCACATGACTTGTCATTGCTGATAGAATGAGACTTGGCAATCAGTTACTGACATTTGTGCTGAGGTTGTCATCTATTGCATTTTATTATGAAGTTGATCCAGCAATAAAAAAATCTGTGGTTTTCATTTTTACAGTCCAGAATTAATGGTGCAAAAGAGATGTAAACGAAGTATTAATTCCATTGACAAGCAGAATATATTACTTATATTAAAAAACACAACTCTTAATTAATCTAGAGATAGGTTTAATGTTTTTGAGAAACTTATTGGATCAAGATGGTCAGCTACATAAAGAAGGGTGCCATTATATCCATAGATATCAATGACACATATTTAATAAACTTGGCTCCCACCTTTAAAAAGTATGGGCTTGGTTTAAGTTAATTTGAAAATCAGAATTATGTTTATTTACATTGGTTTAGGATAGGAGAGAATTTTATTTGATCAACCAAATTAATTCACGGTTCTTCAACTTCAATATAGCTTTTAATAGAGCTGACCTTCAGACTGTACACTTTGAATTATTGAGTTCTTTGCTCAAAACGTATTTAGAAAAATGTATACTATATGAAAAATTGTGATTATATATATATAGAATGTAGAGGGATAAGATTCACTTACGACTTACACAAGTGACGTGTTAAATTCTCATGGGCCAAAAATAGATGAACCACCCTAGCTTTGGGTTTGTTTATTTTTTCTACTTAAAATATTTAATTGTATCTGAAATCATGAAGTCATCAGCCCCATCATGCTCTTTCCTCTTGAGTAAATGAATATGACTGCTTCTGATACCTTACGGCTATTTTTCTCCATTAGGTACACTGTGTTTGAAAAAAGAAAGTCCTGTTCTGTGTTACACAAACTGTTCTGTGTTACACAAACTTTTCTATGGAAATATTCATTCACAGGAAGCCTTCTGACAGAAGTCATCCAAAAAAGATAAGTTATTGGTTCTGTTATTGTTTCTTAGGCAGAACCTGGCAAAATGAAGTCAATACTAGCCATTTTTTCCATCTTTGCTAGACAGCTCTTTAAGGGCCCTTCCATACAGCCCTATATCACAGAATATCAAGGCAGAAAATCCCACAATATCTGCTTTGAACTGGATTATCTGAGTCCACACTCAGATAATGTGAGATTTTCTGCCTTGATATTTTGGGTTATAGAGCTGCGTGGAAGGCCCCAAGAAGCTGCTTGACAAGTTTCTAATGGAAACTAGATAAGTGGAGTTTGTTTTGGGGGACAGTGCCTCAAACCAGCCACTTCCCATTGAGTTTACACCTTCACAAAGAACTGCAGGATATAGTCCTTCTCCTGTATAGAGAGTCGCAGGACTGAAGTGGGGAGAGGGAGGCAAACAAGGTTGACTGGTCTGCCCATCCATAGATCACTTGCTTGTTTTGCATCCTCAAGACAGTCCTCCATCTCCAGCCTGAATCAGGAAAATGGAAAGGCTGGATTTGTCACTAGATTTTGCTTATCATCAAGTAGAGAAGTCTAGCTGTGCGAAACCAGGCATGTCTTCATCACCTTCTCACTCAACAGATAGTAGATGAAGTAAGCTACTTCTTTTCTAGGCTGTTGGGGATATCTAGAAATCTGCAGTAAAAGACTAGCTTTTATGTTCTGGTTTGTGTCCTTAGCTCCCAACTTACTAAAAGATTCAGCTGATGATTGCAGAGGACATTCCCTGCTTTCTCCAGAAAAGAACTGAAGACAGCTTGCCAGTCCCTGGGGCAAAACCATCCTTGAACTAGCTGCCTTCTGTGCTGCACATGAACTGAAATTCACTCATCAATCCAACATTTCTGGGTTTCCCTCCAATGCCACCTACATTTCTTCTATAAAGTGTGGTAGTATCTAAATTAATCAACCACTTTAGTTATGAATAGTCAAAAATCATATATTTTTTAAAAAATCTTATAGGCTACATTTTCAAGAGGTGTTTCTATTTGATTCTTGTACTGATGCATTTCTGTTTTCCTCCATACATTATCAGCCACAATAACGCTCTTCATTACACAGAGAAGCCAAGTAGTAGAACCACTGTCAGCACCTTCTACCTCTGGACAACTCCTAAAGCAGATGGACCATGGCAGCGGCCACTATTGTTGATGCCTATCTAGGCTTTTCCAACCACTAACTGATTCAGCTTCAGGCTAGCTTGGTGGCAGCTGCAAGGTCTAGACATTTCCTAACACCCCCAAATTTACCACTGTGTCCTGGAGTATCCAGTATAATGTTGCTCTAGGGATTGTGGGAAACTGAAATACGAGATGTCCACACCAATCCTAATGTTGCCACCTGCTAACTGCTTCTAAGAGTTGGGTGTCATTAACCTTACCAACCTCCTGAGGAACACCTTCAGGGCTGGTTCTCACCCTCTTTGATATCTTTCAGAGTACAGTATTACACCCGTATTTATGTGGGATACATTCCAAGATCTTCCTCCTTCATATGCTATATTTTGAAAACAACTGGTCCAGAAGAGCATGCCACAGAATAGCACTGGTGAACTAGAGCGGTCTATAAACATTTGGGGGGGGGGGATGTTTTTTAGAGTGTTAGTAAGTGAAACTGTGAATATCAAGTCTGTAGCCACAGGTATTGTATTGTGTTAATATTGGCTGAGTATAATTTCCAATAAGTCATCATACACTCTGTTCATGCCATTCTTCTAGGAATCTCAAAACGGTTTCCAGTAATTAAAAAAAAGCTGAATATTCTAAGTTTAGTTTTAAGTAATAAACCTTTCTAATGATTACAAGTGTCAACACAAACATGTGTTATGAGAAATGTCACAATTATTACAGAGTAGGCACTGTTGGAAGCAGAGGGGGTGAGGAATGCTGCACTACTGTTCTCCTATTTGCACCTCTTCAGATTAGGAGCTGATGTATCACTATTAAATGATTTCAAGCATATTATTAAAAGAAATATATTCTATTCTATTCTATTCATTATTGTGTCTGATTCACCTCATCTCCCTAATTCTGTTGACTTACTGCTCACATATTTTTTTTTAAAAGGATCTTGGCCTTTACACATTTCATTTCCAATATTTGAGCTAGGCAGTGATTCCCCACATCTTCTAATCAAATCAACTGACTTTTATTTCGAAGGTTACTTTTTCCCTTGCATGGATGCGTACAAAAGCCTCCTGGACTTCTAACCCAGCCCATGATTTTGTCTTCTCAGGTCTCATCTGCCTCGATAGCTCTGGGCAAACAAAACTTCTGTCTTAACAAATTCTTACATTTGCAACCTCCTCCCCCAACCCCTTTGGAGAGAAGAAGCAACCTTCAACTTTTTTCTCAACCTGGAATAACCTCCAGCTTATGTTTTAGATGACATGAAAGGAAAGCAGAATGCATTGCAATTTACAGTACAAGAAAATCATTTGCAGTGACACAAAGGCCAGACTCCATAGTGGGCAATGGGAATATACCTAGCATTTCCACATACAGATGATAGTAGTTTATTTCTAATTCTAGTAACAATATTTCAACTTTCATGGAATAATAGTCTAAAAGCTGCCAGTGTTTTGGCAAAATTTTTCTAAAACACATAAGGGTCTATTGCCAAGATGGGGACGTTACAGTACCCTTCCATGTTAAGCACTTCACATAACATTTGGCAATTCTTGCCACGTTTAGCTTTTGTAGAAAATAGAAAGAAAGCTCATATGCATTTCTTCCCACCCTTTTCATATATATTTTTTATGTTTTGTTTCTCTGCTTTAATTTGGCTTAACAGCCAAAGGAAGCAAGTTAATCTCTTCAAGGCAGACATTAAAGCTGTTTTGTGGGTATGACTTATCCCGTGTGTGGTCCAATTTCAGCACTTATACAGTGTCCAGCCATTCAACTTGCAATTTTTAAAAAGCATTAAGCAGTGTAAAAATGGGAGCAATCCATGCTGAGACTTCCTTAATAAATCAGGAGTAGTCCAGGGATATAAGAGGGTTTTTTCTGGTAGGTGGATGCAGATGTCCTTGCCGCAGTGTTATACTATTGAGAGATAAACAATCTTACATAATGAAAAGACTATATACAGTGAATGATTGGAGAGACGTTTCATGGATTCTTCTGAAAGCATGCTGTGATCACCATTTGAATCTTTATCTAATCAACTGCAAAAGAAGAAATCAACACTAGTTTATAGAAAAAATAGTGATCAAGTAATCAGTATATTTGAATGGTGGGCTAGATATTTTTGAAATGATGTCTGTAAGAGGGAGAGAGTGGAAGGTCCCACCCAGGAGCTGGAAGGAACCTGTTTCTTTAATACTCATGAAAGAACCAGGGATGCTGAATCAAAGCTGGTACCTATAAAGCTGTGAGCTAATTGGATGGGAGGAGTGGGGAGTGGAGGAGGAGAGATAGGGCCGGGTTTTAGCATAGCTGGTTAAACCACCAGCTGCAGTAAATCTTGTCATTCAAAAGGCTGCCAGTTCGAAGCCCGGGTCAGGGTGAGTTCCTGGCCTTTAGTTCAACTTCTACCTACCTAGCAGTTTGAAACAAATGTGAGTAGATCAATGAATACCACTTTAAAAGCGGGGAGGTATTCTGAAACACTCATAAGGATTCTGATTATTTGATCAAAAGGAGGAAGGTACAAAAAAAAGCTCTTTGGCAGGGAGATGGAGTGACAGTACCCACCGTGGCCAGAACCAAGTAGGAAAGCCTCCAAGACGCCAAATATGGAAAAAGTTGATATATACCTCTATGTATAATTGTCTGTCTTGTTTGTTTATAAAATGGCATTGATTGTTTGCTGCATATGCATGTTCTGCGATCCTCCCTGAGTCCCCTTCGGAGTGAGAAGGGCAAAAGATAAATACTTGTCACACCTCAAGGGCCTCAGGCATCAGTTTTGCTTGAGCAAGACTTCAGCCATGTCAGCTGCAAGGGACTTTCTAAGCCAGCTTGTTTCACTCCAGAGCTATCCCCTGGGCCCCTTTGCCTTTCCCGTGTGAATCAGGTACTGAATGCATAGCATGGATAGGCCAAGGTTATTCAAATGAGCCTCCCCTGATAAGCGGAGCGCCTCGGATATGCTTCAAGTCTGGCTCCCTTCTGCCAGCTGCTAGTTGCTAACGAGCTATGCATTCCAGAGAGACTGAGGTAGCAAAACATATAGACAGTCATCAATCATGAAACTTTGACACTCGACGCACTTACATCAAAGCCAGTGAACACTATAACTGCCCAGAGATACCCAATGGGGGTATCTCGTACCAACATCGCGTTTGGAGGATGCTTCTGTGAGAGAGGCCACGTTCAGGCCTTCCTGAAGCCTGTGCCAGCCAGCCAGCATCGGGCTGCCTTGATCCTGCTCACTGCCAAGTTCCTGTGTTGTTCCTGCAAAGACTTAATAAGCTACTGAACTCTATTGCTTTCAAGAATACCTTCCCTGCCATCCTAACCCGGCTGGGAACCTTTAAGAGACTTTCCTTTGCATCCGGCTTGTTTCCTGATCCCATCCGCTTGGATTCCTGTTGCTGCGGGATTATATGCTCACCGCTGACTCCTGTTAATTGCTGCTAATTGGAGGCTATAGAATTGCCTCCAAACACTTTCCTATACCTTTTTATTCTCAATAAAACCCGTTTGTACCTCAGCTGCTGTGTGGTTTATTCAGGGAGGTCAAGTCCCAAATGCCTAGAGGGCGACAATACTGTAAATTGTCAGAATAGCATTAGCAGCCCGCAGAATGTCTCAGCCCCTTTTATTCTCAGTGTGATAAAAACTCAAAAAATATACATGTTGCTTTAAGTAGAAACAAAGTATAGTTCTATTCACTGTAGATTAAAAACACAAAGCAAAACAGAAGAATAGTAATCACCAATATATAACAAACAATATCTCTGGTGAATCTTCTTTATACAGTAATATGCAAACACATAGCAAAATAGTACAGTCTCTCTACTTAGTTATTCGTTGAATGTTCTTATCTTGCCATAAACAAGCAGTTTCTTTGGCATTCCAGATGGCTTCAGTCTTCAGCTACAGGACGCTGTGTAACTGCTCCCAGCAACAGCCAAAGGTTTCTGCAGCTCAAACAAGCCATCAAACTAAGCCAGTGATTCCCAAAGTGGGCAGTCTCACCCCCTGGTGGGTGGTGGGGTGATCTAGGGGGGCGCTGGAAGGCCCAGGAGATTTTGGGGGGCGCTGAACCCCTGTAAGGGATTGGTGGGGGCAGTGGCGTGAGCCAGGTGACAGGCTACCATCCATCTCTGTGTGTGTCTTTCTCTCTTCTTTCCTTCTCTTGCTCCCTCCTCCTCCTCTCGCCAAGCAAGGGATAATAATAATAATACCTTTGGGGTTCCCTTCCAACTGGTTGAGTCTTATAATAATAATAATGTCCTTCAGTATATTTAGTGGAACATGGATTCAGTGCGGTAACCAATTTGTTAACAAAAAAAAGAAAACGATTGCAAAATAGTCAATCGCAATGATTTGAGATTACTGCTGACGAAAATAGAGCCGAGGATTACTAGATTGGTAGCAGTATACCAGATTCATCCTTCTCATTAAGATGATTTCGAATGTTTTAACTTTTTTGTATTACCTTTCTCTTCTAAATTCAATAAATAGTTTCATAATTTCAAACTTCAATGTTTCCAATTTACAACTTTATTATATTTTACAAAAAAGGTAGAAATATTAATACATATATCTTTCTGTTTAGTTGCTATTACAAACATTTAAAAATTAATTTCTAGTGAGTAAATTTTTTTTCGGGAAAGGGGCAATAGGCCAAAAAAGTTTGGGAACTACTGAGCTAAGCCAAATGCAAATTTCAAAGTTTGCAAACCTAGTGCCTTGTTATATGCTGAAGCAGATAACACACCCAATTAACTTGTGGCAGCTGTAACAGAAAAGGTTCTGATCTTCCCTGTTACTTAGAAAAAACCTGTTGTAAACCTGTAGTAGCAACATAAATAAGTAAATAAATAAAAAGAAAAGGGAGAAATGGAGAAGAACAAGGGGCACCATTGGATTTGTCTTATCAGAGTGTCTGAATAAAAAAAAACTTCCAGGAGTGTTTCAAACAGCTATTTGAGTCTTGTTTCCTGTTGCTGGTATGAAAAATGAACAGAATGGATGATTAAGCTTACGCTATCCCATTACCCATGGATAAAGAAAGACACACTCACAGTGTCTCAAATATCAGGCTAAACAATTGTGAGGCTTCACAAATATTCTGTGATGTTCATAATACTATATCCATACACCCCAGACAATCAAGTTCATACAAATCTCAAATGGTCCAATAACGTATGTGTCAAATTTGAATAGCAAAGGAATATTTTACTTTAGAATGTGTTAGTGGGGGTTTCTCTGTATTTCTTGTTTTGGTTATACAGAAAACTTTTGTTCTTATTTTGTTCTCCTGCTTCATTAATAAACAACTGCAACAATGTATATGTATGTACAATTCATGTTTAAACAGAAAGAAGAGTTCTTTGACACTTTGAAAAACTAAACAATTTATTTCAGCATATGCTTTGGTAGACTCCCCAAGGACTTCAAGTGGAGTCTGTGAAAGCTTGTGTTAAAATAAATTGGTTAGCCTTAAAAGTGTCACAAGATGTTTTTCCTTTCTTTTGTACTGAAACAGAATAATGCAACCAAAATTACAACAATTTAAGTAGTGGTTTTTTCAATGGCTTTTGTGCACATAATATTTTCCAGTTGGTCGTAGCTGGCAAACACACAGTCAGCAGCAGTGGCGGGTAGACTCCCTGAATTTCAACAAGGTGTGAAAATGGCAGGTTGTACAAGGGCAGGCTTTACTGTGGAATCAGTGAAATGCTAATGATTAAAACACTCAGATGGAAAGTATGAATAGATCTATTGTCTTCTTGGAATCCTGTGGTTTAGGTCAATATTATTGGCTCAGCATTGCAAGTGAACAGTCCTGTGCATGAATGGGTAACCTAATTAATTCATGCCTGAAGCGGGATTTGAGCTTTGTCCAGCCTGTCTGATGTAGTATACAACTACTTTTGACAATATTCAATCCTTTGCAATCCTTTTCTTTGGAAACAAGATGTGAAGTGTTTTTTTAAACTTGCTTGGAACTAGATCTGAGAGATAACAGCATATCCAGAGTCACGCAATTAGGATTAGACATTTGAACCCAGTTCTCTTAGCTTCAGGACCACCTGCAGTTGTCTGCCTAGAGTGCCATTTTTAGTATTTTTCATGTCTTTGTTTTGAAGATTTTTTGTCTCCTTCCTATTTTTACAGAGACATGTTAGATTTGAATAATATTTGAGTTACATTTACTTTTAATAGAGTACAAATGTCCCAAATTTTGTAGAAAATTAAGCATTAAAAGAGTATGTGGGGATTTGGGAAATGTTTCAGTGTTGCCCAACTTTTACATGTTTTCTAGCAAATAATCCTCAAATTCCCATTTTTTAAACATGGGTAGATGTCAAAGAGTGCGTTTGGGATGCATCAGTATAGGAGAGCTAAAGCACTAATGGCTAATGTAGATTGGGATGTCTCTGACCATTTCTGCTGATATGTAGACTGCCTATTCTCAAGTAGCAAATGGGAGAAAAAAAAGTATTTATAGCGAGTTGGGCTTCTGTCACCACACATATGAGTTTTAGAGTCTTTAGGCACATCTGCACTGACTACATAATTTGGATTGAAGGCAGCTCAAATATGCAGTGTTTAATACACAGCATGAACATGCACATGAACATTCAATAGAGCAGTGATACTCAACCTGTGGGTCCCCCAGTGTTTTGGTCTACAACTCCCTGAAATCCCAGCCAGTTTACCAGCTGCCAGGTTTTCTGGGAGTTGAATTCCAAAACATCTGGGGATCACAGATTGAGAACCACTGCAATAGAGGCTTTAAACTAGGATAATCAAAATTGTAGGATACTCAAAAACAGGGCCCACAATGTCCATCAGCATGGGTAGGTGCAAACCACGTTGTATGGTGTAAGGACTCACCCATCCTTAGCAGGCCGAATCCTGCTTGGAAGTCTGGATCCCTGTTTGGAAATTGCTGGCCTCCATTTTAGTAAGGGAGTTTCAGCTAGCAGCCATCAGGAGAAGGTCAGAGCCAGAGAAAGGGGGTGTGGCCTTAGAGTCACTCAGCTCAGATACAGTTTCTTCCCTGTGATTGGCTGGGTGCCAGAGGGGAGGAGTTGAGCTGACTAGGAGAAGGATTCCTGTCAGAAAGATTTTAGTCTTGTCTTGTGAGAGGCTTCAGATAAGACACATCTGAGCCTTCTCAGTCTAGTGCCAGGCTGCAGATAAGAAACATCTGAGCCTGAGGAGTCTTGAGTGAGGTTTCTGGGGGAGTATCATCAGAGCCTCTGCAATAGAGACTGACAGTCTAATCTATAGCTAACCACCACAAGGGAATAGGCTGGACTAAGGGGGTCAAGACCTAGCACTGACAGCTCTTAGGGCCAGGAGAGATTCCAGTGGTGACGCTTTAGTTTAGAGCCAGAAGGACTGACTGGAAATAGTCAGTTAGATCACCTTGTCGTCTCTTGTGATAGAGAGACAGGTGGGGCTCTGAGACTGTGGTGCTAATCTAGTTATTAGCTACTGTTAACAAGACTCAGGAAACTGTCTATGGTATAGAAGTTCCAGTTAGTTACATCAGCTACCCTCTAGTTTAATTATTAGTTGGGGAGACAAGTCTTAGTACTGTCTGTGGAACTGAATTTAAGATCTAAAGAAAAAGCAATAGCCTTTGTATAGAAACCATTATGCACCAGCACATTGTTTAGATTCAGTTAACCATCACGCTAGAATTCAAACATTCTTTTCTATAACCGTATGCTCTTGTTGCCTCACTGAAGAACCAATACAATCTGTGCCTGTTTGTTAGCCTGTTTGGTAGTTAATAAATTCCTTTCTTATTAACTTTCACATGCCTCCATCTTTCTGTCTTTTCAGTTTTCCTCACAGTGGGTGATTTGGTGTAAAGGGAGTCTAATTAAACATCTTAGTTATTAAATTAAATCCTGATCACAGATTAGGTTGGTGGCAGTAATTACCAGGAGTGTTAATGATTAATCTGCAGTGTCAAGTCGTGACATATGGTGACACTGATAAAGGGACAGGTGCTCGGGTGATCTGGATATGAACATTGTGGTGGGAAATAATGAATCCTTTACATTGTGAAGCCACAGATACTACAAATCCTGGAACCAAGTTGAAATCAAAATCTATGGCGCATGTAAGCACTTCCCCAGTCTGTGACTTAGTTCCTCAGTTTGAAGTGAGTGGTATTTGTAAAGACTCAAGGAAGGTTTGCATTTGTTAAGGGCCAATATGGAGACAGGTTATGAACATTTCCCAAAGTGTATTCTCCTAAAGTAGATTGAAAGCACTTCCTCTGTAATACATTGATTTAACTAAACTATAAAGGATGTTATATTGGGAAGAGATTTAAATACTGTTGGATGACCTCCAAAGCATCCTAATAACTTTTAGGGAGTTGGATGTAAGGACAGAAATGATGCAGATTTTTTGGTGTATCTCCTTAAATTTTTCTCCCTGAGAAATATGTAAAGAACAAACAAATCTATTAATAGCGCCCATACATTTTATTCCAATCAGATTTCCATGTATTCTAGTTAGATTTTGTATTGTCCTCTGGGTTTTTTTTATAAAGTGCAATCTGCCAGTCATTCACTGGTCAAATTTATTTTATCTGGCCAACCATCTGTGATGACAACCTTTCAGTTTAAACGTAGGTCTCCTGCAGTGTTTATATGGATGGCATGTCAATGTATAGTGGTTAAGTAGTAAGTGCTCTACTGACAATATGGCAAAGGCACTAAAATCACATTTTGAATTCAGGTATGGCATACTGGGATGTCTCGGATGCTGTGAAGGTTGCTATGGAGATTGATAGAAGAAAGTTCAATATAATGTAAATATAAATTGTAAATACATGAAGTATCTACAAAAGAGATATAGAAAAATCAGAAGAAAAACATCAGCAGAGAGAATCTCTAAAGCTGTGCAAAATAATGAACTAGAAATGAGCAAAATCAAGAAATAGCTTTCATACATGCACCAGAGCTATTATAAACACAGTGATAAAGGGTGTTGGCAGTTACAATATGTTTCATATACTGTCTAGAAATAGAAATTTACATCAAAGAATAAAATAAGTTGTCAAATATCTGATTTTCGGACCACAGCAAAACATTTTCTGATGAGCAAAACTTGAAAAATCCTTATATAGAAGAAATTTAACATTATTTTGGCAATAGTCATATAAAGCCCCAACATATGGAAGAATTAAAACCAAAAACTATTATGCAGGAGATGACACGAGTTATTGGGTGTTTATTTATAACAAATTTTCAACATTTTCTGTTTTTCTTACTCCTAAATGTACTAGTGATTTTGGTGATATGGGGGGTTAAAATATTCTGGATTTTTGGTAATCTACCAGGCTTTGTTTTTAGTCACTAGAGTAATGCTTAAGACTGTGACATATGTAAGGTCCTTAGAAAACCATTCAGGGTGTATATGTTTGATGCTTGTAAGTATAACAGATGAAATCCAGACAAGTCAGAAGTTACATATATTTCAATGATGATTGTGTGGGTGAAGAGTTTGGATTGCCCAGCATTTACACCATCCCATTGTATTAAACAGGGGTGCCTGCTGTCTCTGTTTCTTTACATTATCTTACTAGAATGTCTAATTCAAGCATAATCCAGAAATATTGTAGATCCAGAGACAAGCATTTTACTAGTTTGTGTGCAAATTATATGGCATTGTTTTAGTGAAAAATTGCAGCAGATTTAAAAGAAATTAAATAATAATAATAACAACACTTTATTTATATTCCGCCCTTCTCACCCCGAAGGGAACTCAGAGCGGATCACAGTACACATACATGGCAAACATTCAGTGCTGCTTTGTACAGACAATACACAGACAGACATAATCATGTTTATTAGCAAGTTTAACATAAATATTAAAAATAGTAAGTCTCTTCAAATATAATCCATTGATACCTTTAAAAGAAAAATACAATTAAAATATCTTAGATATTTGGGAATACAAATGTATAAGAATCTGAACCATATCCTACCTTGTAAGATGATACAGTACATACAAAGATTGATTAGATGAAATAAATTAAATTTGATCTTCTTATATATAGTCAATAAACACAATTAACATGACTGCAGTTCAAAAACTACTGCATCTACAGTGTACAGTACTTCACAGTTCGGTTTTTGCGGACTCGCTGTTTTGCGGTTTTCTGGGACCCGGCCCAGTGAGTGAGCAAGCAAGGGAGGGTGGTTGAGTGAGCGAGTGAATGAGCGAGGTTGGCAAGAGCAGCAGCAGCGGCAGAAGCAGAAGCCTGGCCACCTCTTCCAGGCTCCTGCTTCCGCATTTGCAGCCCTTCCTCCCTCGCTCGCTCACTCACTTGGTACTCACCAGGCTGAGTCCTGATTCTGGAGCGAGCGAAGGAGGGTGTGTGAGGGAAGGAGGGAAGACTGCAAAGGCAGAAGCAGGAGCAGGAGCCTGGAAAAGGTGTCCGGGCTCCTGCCGCTACTGTTCTTGCTGCCCTCACTCGCTCACTCACTCACCCGCCCTCCCTCTCTTGGTCACTCTCTGGGCTGGATCCTGGCAGCAGAACCAGGACTCGTCCTGGTGAGTAGTGAGCGAGTGGGGGGGGGGGGTGAGTGAGTGAGTGAGAGTGGCAAGGGCACCACCTCTTCCAGGCTTCTGCTTCTGCTGCTGCTTCCACCTTTGCAGCCCTTCCTCCCTCACTCGCTCACCCATCCTCCCTCACTCGCTCACTACTTACCAGGCCACGTCCTGGTGGCAGAAACAGGACTCGGCCCGATGAGTAGCGAGTGAGGGAGGACAGGTGGGTGAGCGAGCAAGGGAGGGAGGGCCACAAAAGCGGAAGCAGTTCTGTATATAGCATCCCTACTTTAGGGATTTTCACTTATCGCGGGTGTCCTGGAATGTAACTCCCATGATAAGTGAGGGAACACTGTATATTAAATCCCTAATAAGCAAAAGAAGATTCTGGCTACAAATCTATACTAAACTTTAAGGACTTTGTTATGCCCCATGAAGACTCTCACTGTTTACCCCTAGTTAAGCCCTTTTTAGTTGGAGAGATTAATGTTTAATGTACAGTTTCTGGAGTGTCAGTCTAGACAACCTCTTAGCATTTGAAGCCTCCGTCGCCCTGCCCCTTTAAGAATTCCCTCAGGGGTGGAGTCTCTGGCAAGGCACTTCTGGTTTTTGGAAGAGTCGGCCTTTTCGTGACTGGAAGGTGACGAGAGAGAATGGCCAGAAGTTCTACAAATAGTACTTTCATTCGAAGTTGTATTAAAGTCCAGCATGAGCTGTATGAGTTGTATTCAAGTCCTTGAATACAACTGGTATCCTTGAAATGGGGGGAGTCATTGCCTGCCCATGTGAGGGGAATTAAGCAAATGGTTGTGTTAGAAGCTAGAGAAGGCAATCTTAGTGTGATTGAAATGAATAAATGTTTCATCTTTTAAAAACACAGAACCCCTTTCGCCCGCTTTACCCCATTTTCTCCAGCTCCATGTGATGAAGTCCTAAGATTGAGATACCCAGTTTGTTGGTCTCTTTTTATACCTTTTTTATTGAAATATTATATACTGTAAGTTCCTTATGGATTTTGTCTGGAATGTTACCCTGTCTGCACACAAAATTCTATAACATTTACGTTGTTTAATTTTACCAAAACTGCACTGGATATCTTAAGGTAATAGAAGTATGAAATGCCGTCGGCAACACCAAAGGTCCTGAATGATGTAGATCAATTGATGGGGCACCATGGAAAAATGATACAGCCTTAATATTGCATTTTTGAAAACTGTATAGGATGAAATGGTTTGAATTTTTTGCAGTTATACAATAGATACAAATAAAACAAATAACTACTAAACCCTGACTGATTTTGATTGATTGGTTCTGAATATAGCTGATCATTTCAAGGGAACGGTATCTGAATAGTACAATGATCTTAATAAAACAATCCTCATCTTGTTTTATATTTCTAAATCAGAAATGGGAAATTGAAGCACTCCATATATTTGGACTGCATCTTGTACCATCTTTAACAAGTATAGCCAATCACAAGGGATTGTTGGAGTTGTAGTCCAGCAATATTTGTAAGGCTCCAGTTGTCCACCCTTGTTTTCAATGTATGTGCAAATTGATAATACTTGCTACCAAACAGTGTAATACAGAAATTGGCCTCAAAAGCTTCCGTATTGAAAATGAAACTCTTATTATGGAGCTTAAATTGGATTTCACCTACCTACACATTTTCAGTTCCCCATTTGAAATTGAAACACTGTGATCCTCATTATTTATTTATTGATGAAAGAACTTATAACTGCTGTATTGTTCTTCTGAGTTTCTTTATATCATTAGCTTAAAATTTTTATAAGCGGCATTGCATGCAATCAGATGAGAAACAAAACAAGAACTATTTCAGACAAAAGCAGAGTTTGACCAGCAAAGTAATCATGACACTGAGTGGTGAAATTTTATTCAGTAACTTCAGCCAGATGCATTTTATCCAGCTTGTCCATGACAAAATTATATGCGCTTAGAGCAAGTAATGGTTATCTGTATTTGTTGATCTACATCTTTGATACTGAAATTCAACTGGAAGGTTTAAAGATGCGCAAAGAGAGATGAGTTGAAGAGAAAACTACATGAAGTAAGGCATGACAAGTAAACAGAGATTGTGATGGCCATAATAGTGGTAGTAGGTTTAAAATATTTTATTTATGAAATTGGTAAGTGAAAAAACGAGAAGCATAATGGCTTTTCTGTCACATTATTTGGTTCATAAATATATTGTTGTTGCACATATTAAACAACATTTTCGTATTGGGGAATAGGCATAACTGTTCAGTTGTTTCATCTGAACAATTTTTGTTCCTTTATTTCCACCTAAAGGTAGTTGCTTTATAAAATATTATGCATAGACAACTCAGTTGTCTAGCTAAGTTGAATTTAAGCCTCTTCTTGATGCATTTAATATCTTGTCCATAATTCTCTCCTCCCAGTAGTTCTACTAATATGTCATATAATAAAGCACATGGCCATCCATAAATAATTGATACATACATTTAAATATAAATTGAGAGGCCCCCTTTTAAGCCCAATCCACATATATGATGTTAAAGGATGACACAGCTTTCCTGAAAGAGGTGGTAACTTCTCTGCCATAAAAATAAATAAATAAGTTCCCAACCATTATGCCATTTCCATCATCATCAATTATTCGGCTGAAAAGTTCAGAAAGAGAAAAAGTGTCAGAAATAAGCTGCTATAAGCGTATAAGATGGTATTTATAATCTGATAGTTTAATTTAATTCCACCTGTCCTATTCATAGAAAAGCTTCTGGCAGAAGGGAAGATTCCCACTGAAAGCTCAATCTATGTCTGTGGATGTGTACTTTCAAGTCACTTGTCGACTTATGGTGAACCCATACATTTCATAGAGTTTTATAAGGCCAGATAGTTTTGCTATTTTTTTTCCTTTGAAATTAATAGAACCTGGTTGTCAATGACAGATTCCCACCCCATAACTAACCAGGGCTAACTTTTCATAGTTTTCAAGATCAGATGAAATTGATGCCTCTAGAGCAGAGGTTCTCAAACTGTGCTCTGTGGAGCCCTTTGGGATCCACAAGTGATAGTAAGGGGCTCCACTGCACCATGCTGCTTCCCACCTACTCCAGTTTCCACTTCCTTCTCCTGAGAAATGCAGGAAAAGTAAAGTTTGGAGCTGCTAAAACAGCAGCAGTGCAGTGTCCTCCTGGGGCACAGACTTTTCCCACCACCAGGCTCCCTTGCTACCCAGACTGTTTCCTTGCCACCCAGACCCTTCCCTGCTTCGTTGCTTTTATAACCCTATTTCCCTCCCACCACTCAGCGAGTGCTTTGATTGTGCTTTACCTGCATGGTAGAGGAGAGTTGAACTGTATTATTATTACAAAGGCTGGGTGGCCATCTGTTGGGAGTGTGTTGTTTGTGCTTTTTCTGCATGGCAGAAGGGGGTTGGAATGGATACCTCTGGGGTTGCTCTTACTACTACTACTACTACTACTACTACTACTACTACTACAGAGGCTGCCAGGGGTGCTTTGATCTCTTACTGCATAGCATAAGGGGTTTAAACTGGCTGGCCCCTGGTGTTGTTACTATTATTATAATTGTTATTGTTGTCATTATTATTATTGTTATTACAAAGGATGGGTGGCCATCTGTTGTGGGTGCTTTGATTGTGCTTTTCCTACATGGGAAACGGGATTGGCTGGATGGCGCCTGGGGTCTTCTACTGAAATACTGTTAAGTTTATGTTGGCTAAAATTGTTCTTGATTTAAGCTATTATATTGTTCTTTCTCCTTTTTTGCCCTCCAAACAAGATACATGCAATGTGCATAGGAATTTGTTCCTTTTTTTCAATTAGTTCACACACTGCCCCAGCCTATCTGTCAAATTTTAAAACACATTGCAGCTCCTGTGTCCAAAAGTTTGGTCATGTTTGATATACACTGTATATATATATATATATATATATATATATATAGAGAGAGAGAGAGAGAGAGAGAGAGAGAGAGAGAGAGAGAGAGACTATATATAACATAGAGAGAGACTATATATAACATAATATATAATAATATAAACCTTTATTGGGGCTCCACATGAAATGCTTCAAATGCTTCAAAAAGGGCTCTGCGGCTGAAAAATTTTGAGACCCCCTACTCTATAGTAACAGCTAGTTTTTGGCCTTATCTAAAATGACACTATAATGAGGCTTCAAGATGCCTCGAAAACATGTCAGTCATGAAGTGCACGTTGTGGCTTGTATTTAAGGGTATATGTTGTATTTTAAAAGGTCGCAGAAAAAACCCCCAGGTTCAGTCCTCCAAGGTGCTGCATCAGATCTCAGTGTGTCCCAGATCCAGGGGGAATCAGCTCTGGAGAATACAGACCGCACTGTAAATATCTTCCCCTGCAGAAGCATGTTATAGAATCCAGAATGAGGGCTGCCCAACAATGCCCCAAGGGTGACTAATCAACCCCTGGGAGGGGTGAGTGAATAGGTCCACTCTTAGCTGTTACATTCCCTTTTCAAAAATCTCTGGAACATTGATGCACATCAAACAATTTCCAGACCTGTCAATCTAATCACCTGTGCAGCACAACCATTTCCTTCCAAACCAGTTCCAAACCGCACTATAAATGTCAGTGTAGATGTAACCATTGTTGCAATAATTGCTTCGCATTGTTGCGATAAATCTGCTCCAAAAAATTTAATGTAAAAATAGGGCTCTTTGGAGCTTAAAATATTTCTTGAAAACTCACCCAAAGTCTTTTACATCTCACCCACAATTGGTGGGTGATATTTTAATTGTTGTGGCTGTTTTTTGCTTGATTTTAAAATTGGTCTTTGTTTGGGCTATTTAACAAAGACCCCATCTACACTGATCATTCGATACAGTTTCAAACTGATATTGAAGAAAGTGGTTTTGCTGTGCAGATTTTTTTTTCCATGTCAGAAGTGACTTGAGATACTGCAAATCACTTCTGGTGTGAGAGAATTGGCTGTTTGCAAGGACGCCTGGATGATTGATGTTATACTGTCCTGTGGGAGGCTTCTCTCATGCCCTCACATGAGAAGCTAGAGCTTGACAGACAGGAGCTTACATCACTCACTGGATCTGAACTGCCAACCTGTCGGTCAACCAATCCTGCCAGCACATGGGTTTAGCCCATTGTGCAGGGGTGCTCATTACGTAGATTGCGATCTATTGGTAGATTGCATAAGGCGTCCTGGTAGATCGCAGGCAGGGTGGGAGGAAGGTTCAGTCCCGCCCCGCAGGCTCCCGACGCCACCCAGGTGCAGAAGGAAGTTGGACTGGATGGCCCTTTGAGGTCTCCTCCTATTCTAGGAACCTATTATTATTATTATTATTAACAGAGGCTGAATGGCCATCTGTGAGGAATGTTTTGATTGTGTTTTTCCCTTATGGCAGAAGGAGGTTGGACTGCATGGCCCTTGGAGGTCTCCTTCTACTCTAGGAACCTATTGTTGTTTTTGTTACTATTATTATTATTAGTAGTAGTAGTAGCAGCAGAGGCTGAATGAATATTATCATCATCATCATTATTATGAATAAATTCAGGGGCTTATTATCCTCACATTTAGTTGAATTCAATCTTAAAATATATTATATGGCTCTCACTGAAATAAATTTCCAAATATTTTGCTTTTATGGCTCTCTGAGTAGTGGGTAGGCAGATCATGTTGGCTTGGTTGTTTTATAGTAACTCACATACTGAAAAAGTGTTAGCACCCCTGCCATTGTACCACCGAGAGCTCCACTGTGTAAATGATTATATAGGAAATCCTGGAACATGTTTGACACCTGGATTGTGGTTACAAAAACCATAAAGCACTCACCATCTATACAGGAAAAACAGACAGTCGGGGACAAAAGCAACAACTCTTTATGACTGGTTTTTACTTGAGTTCAGTCACTACCTTGCCTTTTTCTCACTGCCTTTGTATTTAGCTTGGCTGTCTAGAATGATAAATAGCAAGCAACATACCTGCCTTCTCAGTTTCTGTAGAGTTGTGGGTCCATTGCTACTTTAGATTTTACACCTCTTCTCTCACAAAAAAGATGGGGTCCAGCAGAAAAGGAGTGCTCCCTTTCAACTCGGAGAAGCTATGGGAAGAGTGACAGATCCCTGTATAAAGAAAGGGTCCTCACTAAATGGATCCTTGCTGCTTTATGCTTTTTAAAAAATCCCACAAAAACCCAACTGAACCTAGCCCTGTATGGAATTGATCCATCTTTAAGTCTTCTTTTGAGGACTGCAGTGTTGGAGCAGCAGCTAGCCTTGTTTTTTTAATCTTTACACCACCAGCTATAGGTGCATCAAATGGTATTCCGTCTTCAAAGAACTTGAGAAATGATTTCTCAGATGATCAGTTATGATCGTCCCATGTCTGAAATCAAGGGAGTTTTGGAACCATTTGTTTGGGATATATCACTGTTTCCCAACCTTTTTTGAGCCGCGGCACACTTTTTACATTTACAAAATCCTGGGGCACACCACCAACCAAAATGACACAAAATGACACTCTAACACAGTAATACATATAGTTAATATGTTTTTAAATGTATATATACACTCAGTGTGAAACCTGGGCCTGTTTCGATGAACACAACATAGATATCCTGGCAGGAATGGCAGAAAGACACAAACTTCCCACACAGAACTCCCATAACCAAGAGAAAATACTATAAGAGTTTGGTGGGCATTAACCTTGGGTTTTGGAGTTGTAGTTCACCTATATCCAGAGAGCACTGTGGACTCAAACTATGTTGGATCAAGACCAAACTTGGCATGAATATGCCCAAATGTGAACACAGATGGAGTTTGGGGAAAATAGACCTTGACATTTGGGAATTACAGTTTCTGGGATTTATAGTTAACACACAATCAAAGAGCATCCTGAACTCTTGCAACAATGGAATTGAACCAAACTTGGCATATTGAACTCTCATTACCAACAGAAAGTACTGAAAGGGTTTGCTTGGGAATTGACCTTGAGTTTGGAAGTTGTAGTTCACCTACACCCAGAGAGCACTGTGGACTCAAACAATGTTATGTTGTGCTGTTGTTTATTTTCTATACAGAATCATAATGTTGGAAGGAGGCTCACCACTTTAAGGTCCCTAAAACAGGCATGGGAAAACTTTGGCCCTCTGGGTGCTTTGGACTTCAACTCCCACCATTCCTAACAGCCGGAGGCCCTTTCCTGCTTAAATGGCTTGGGGGGGGAGGAAAGAGCCTGAGGCTGCTAGGAATGGTGGGAGCTGGAGTCCAAAACACCTGGAAGGTCCAAGTTTGCACATGCCAGCTTTTGACAGAGACCTCTTCCTCCCCCGCCCCCTGCGCGCCTTTTCTTCCCCCTACCGCCGAACACTTACTTTTTCTTCTACACTGCCACTTCTGCCGCCATTTTGATCCAAGGGGGCAGCGTAAGCATGTTCAGGAGGGGAGGGAGGAGGGAGGAAGATGTGACCCGTGCGGGCGCTACTGCGCAGACTCGCCCCAGAGCAAAGCAAGGCAAAGCGAGCAGAGCAAGGATGGGAAGAAGGGAGCCTGAATGGAGAAGAAAAAGTGTTCGGCAGGAGGGGGAAGAAAGGGTATTGGAGGTTCCAATTTCCTACGGCACACCTGATAATTGTTCATGGCACACTGGTTGGGAAACACTGGGATACTGTATATCAGTCATTCCAAGTCTTCAATTTACAGAAACTATGACCAAAGCATTTCAAAACATGAGAGCAAGTAGACATCCAACTGGCAGTTTTTCCATTCCATTGTGTAGGGACCAGCAGTCCAAAAAAGAAGTACTGCAGGATGGCATAATTATACAAAATTGGACTACTGTTTAAGGAGCAAATGATATAGTAAAATGCATGTGGTACTTCAAAACAGTTTTTGCAGCTCCGAGTTGCAGCTCCAGACAACCTGGGTCACCCTCTTTGTGAATATCCCTCTCCTGGACACCTTTCCTAGAATAAAATAGGTTGCAAGTACCCTGCACTCTTTAATATCAGAAAATGCCAGGTTTTCAAAACTTGAATGAGATCAAACCTGTTTTTGATACATATAAGGTAGTGGTGGATTTGTATTTTTGGCAGTTTGTATAGTGTTCCCTCACTTAATGCTGGGGTTAGGTTCCAGGACCTCCCGGAATAAGTGAAAAACCACGATGTAGGGATGCTCTATTTATTTTAATATGTATACATTATTTTAGTAATTATGCACTATTTTAAGTCTTTATTAACTTAAAGTAAAGTGAAGGAAAGGAAGGAAGGAAAGGCCCTTCAAGGCTGGAGGGAGGGAAGACTGAGGAAGGAAAGCGCATTGGAGAGCGGCAATAGCAAAACCCCACAAAACAGTGAAAATACCATGATATATATTTTAAATTAATATTTTTTGAAATCCATGAAACAGCGAAAAGCGAACCGCGAAGTAGTGAGGGAACACTGTAGTCCCCTAAGAGTCACTGAGTTTGAAAATTGACCCTTGGGCTACTACTATTGCCTACCCCAACTCAAACCCGTTCTGAGTATTTCCAGCTTCTGAAGTCACACATCTCCAACCACTTCTCTCTCTCTCTCTCTCTCTCTCTCTCTCTCTCTCTCGCTCGCTCGCTCGCTCGCTCGCTCGCACACACACACACACTTTCTGCCTCAGCAGAGTTCAAAATGCATATTAGCACTTAACTTCAAGGCACTGCTATACAGAGAATTTTTGAAGCCACATGGAAGATTTATTGAACCAAGTTAAGTATTCAATATCTGACTGGGTTTCAGGTTGTAAAGTTCTTCTTCAGGGAAAATTATTTGCCAAGTATAGCCACATAAAAACCATTCATTAGTGTAACTGTCTTAAATTCAAACAGGCTACTTTGATGCATGGATCAGAGAGAACTCTATTTTCTAGACCAGTCAATGAACACTTCAGAAATAAATTCAGAGTACTGAATGTGTGCCTTTTCTTTGGGACTTGGATTCTCTGATGTCATTCCACTGGGTATCTTTCAGTCAAGGAAATAAAGAAAGACAGTCATTAACCTGAACTAGTAGTGGATCTAAATGGCTTCCCATATTTTTTTATTTTTAGGAATGATAACTTGGTCATAGGAGAAATGATCTGATCCACTGCAGCTCTTCTTTGATGTGTGCATAAGGCAAATGCTGTTTGCTTTACTTCTAGATGATGTTCATGGTCAAAATTCAGGGCTGTTTTTGGCAAAATGACATGACATCTGGAGCAGTAGACACATGTCCTTCCCCCCTTTTCTAACCTAGTAATGCAGAATAGGACAAGATATGTGACTTGACATAATTATGTTATAGGTTTCCATGCCCTACTTCCATTCATTAGCTTGCTTTCTGTGTGATAACATTTCATCATGCACTTTAGCAGGAAAAGATGTGACTGAGGAAGACAGGAAGGAGTGGGGGAGGAAGATAAATGGGGCTGCTGCGTGCAACAGTAGCTTCATATTTCATTGCACCCTGTAACTGCCAAGCACATGTGTTATGCCCTTAGAGAAGTTAGATATGTAGCTTGTTTTGTTTTTTAGTGGTTCTCTATGTCTCCTTGTAAGATATTTTCATCGTTTCCCTTCCGACCAACTCTAACAGAAGTAACTGATTGATTTTGCTGGATTTAAGCAAATCTAACATTTGTACACTGTGTCTGAATTGTATAATATTTCTGCAATTGGAATAATCTTTATTGTAATGCTTTTGTCTTGTTGAAATGTTTCTCTTCAAGTTGTCCAATGTTTCAGGTTCTAGGTTAAAATTGGGGCTGGAGCTGGGGTGGGAGGCAACAACAGTTTAATGTTGATTGAGAGTTGTGGATTTGCTATGTTTCTGCAATGGTTTTGTTTTATTGTTGTATATTAAATCTTTGTCAGCCACCGTACACAGGTGAACACCTGTAATCATGCTTTACATCAATCAGGAGATAGGGTCACATGGTATTTCAAGGAAAGATTAGGGTTGGATTTACATTGTGCACTAAATTCGCAGCCTGCCTGGAGGATCAATGCATAAATGCTCTAGTCTGGCCCTGAAGGTAGCCAATCACCCTTGGCTGAATCTGATGCAGTGCTGTGTTGGCATTTTAATGGCCAAGCTGAGCCAATACAACATTGGTCCTGCTGGGCCATCACCTCACCTCCTGTGTTACCACCACAGTTGTCCCCAGTTGAATACGAGCTCCTGGCTATCACAGGTACCACTTTCAACAGAGACAACCTATTACCAGGAAAAAGAGGGGGAGATTTCCCTTCATTATTCCTGACCATGCAAGCACCTCTGTTGATGTGTGAATGGATGCTCTCAATAGCCAGGAGTCCTGTTTCCAGCAGGGACTGCTGATAGTGGAGACAGGAGTGAATGTGATACAGGCACAATCCACCCCCTTTCTCTGTACTGATGAGTGCAGAAAAGAGTTGTGGCATCAGTACCTCATCTGGATAGCAGATTGGGCTGAACTAGGCCCAATACCATTGTCCAGAGTGCCCCAAGAATGCAGGATATTCTGGAGTTTCCAAAAAGCTTTGACTTTGACTAAATTGGGGAAACTTTCCAGAGCGGAGATAAATTGGGGAAAACCCAGTTTAAGCCTGTGAGACCCGCCATACTCTCCAAAAATCAGTGAACATCTTGGGGATGCCCAGAAGTGACATTGAAGTGTTCCCAGATTTTCCTGCCCATGTAGACTCATCCTAGGGAAGACTTTGGTATGAAATCCTGGAAAGCTACTGTTAATCAGGACTGGGGTGATATGCTACACTCCAGATATTGTTGGATTGCAACTCTCAGCATTGCTGAACACTGAATATGCTAGGTAGGGCTTGAGGATGGCCAGGGATCTCTTACTACTGGAGTACAGAATCCGCTCTTGGTTGTTTTGGTTGCTATTACTAGTTATACAAGAGTTCTCATAGTGCTAAACCTCTGTTGGGAAAAGCAGGCCGAAACTGCTTTAGGAAGAGCAGCAATAAAACTAACATTAGATTTGCCACCTCTGCATTAATAGGCCCACTGCCTACTCATGCTAGGTTACAAGAACTTGGAATTCAGCACCATTTGGAATGCCGCATGGTTCTGATGTAGGGTAAGCTAGATGATCCAGTGTGGCAACTTAATTTGAAAGAGAATCATTATTTTCAGCTATGTATCACAGTTATGACTGTGTAACAATTACTATTTTGGGGCTGCATTACACAGATATTGTAAAAGTTCCCCAGTTTCCATTTTGCCAGGGAAGAGGTGATATTTTCCCCTTCTGTTTCCCAAATGCGACTGCCTGTCTTTCTGTCCTTCGCATGGGATTAATCTTCAGAGTGGGAGACATGACACCATTTCAGGAGGGAGTGTAAACAGTAGCTGAACAACCCCAGTCAATTGCAAAGCCGGCTGCTCAGCATGTACCGATTGGGAGTCACATTGGAATTCAGTACATGGCCAAACTTATATGTACATAAAAACCATCTAGGATTCTAGCCAATCTACAGATCTGTATTTTTCAAAACGGCAGCATATTCAACTACAAGTCTTTTTTAAAAACCCTTGTATTATGTCGTTCCTTTTATTTCTGTATGTTTCAATAAGTGTATTTAATGTACATGTGGATTAAATATGTGGCTTTGTATCTGTAGTGAAGAAATAAAAATAAAATGAATTGCTCCGCCAAACTGTATCTTGAAGTTATGTTCGATTACTCAGTTACAGAGTAATGCAAATAAGCAAACTCTGGTATATTTGCTTTTCAGATTTGCATTGCTGCTGGGGTGCAGTATTCTAAATAACTTGCTGGTATGCTAAGATAGCATAAATATTTCTTGAGTATATAGGACATTTTTGTGTGTAGCTGCACTCCAAGCAAAAACTGATGAAAGGGGATCTACAATGGTTAATGATCCCTTCCTATAAAGCCATTTGTGTTCTTTGACTGCACAAATGTAAACTTTATTCTATTGTAATAGATTCACTTTAAGCCCTTTTGGAAATGTGTTTCCCAATTGAATGTGTACTTAGCAAAGTGATACACTAATTGTGTGTCTCTTTGTGTCTGTGTGTGAGAGAGTAAAAGATTTATTTGGTTAAATTCAAGCTTTGTAGCAAGGGTCATATGTACTGTGAAAACAATAAATGTAACCTTGCCTTGCTGGCCAGCAGATTCGATAGAAGTATGACCAGTAAATTAAGCTAATTTGTCCATCTGTGAAATATTTCAAGGTCAAATCTTTATTAGCAGTAAGATTTTTAGCTAAAAAGACTGAGGATGGCAGTTTGGTAATGTTTGCCTACTGAGCGTGAAATGAAATTTAACAGTGTGGCATGCCTACATTTGTAAATTTATTGTGGTTGTTTAGACTTCTCAGAAAATAAAATGTCAAACAGTCATCCTGAGCTTCCAGAAAGCATTGTGTTGTAAACCCCTACAGCTCAACTCATTCTTTCTACCAATATGAGATTACTTCCCCCTCACTAGAGTTTTTCTCATGTAAGCCTACCATTTTTACAAGATTCGTTTGAACTGGAGCTTTTCGTGAATTGCCACTATGTTGACTAAGAGTCTAATATTTCAGCATCTATGTTTAAACTTTTAGGCAGGTAAACATTATCTATTACTGTATGTTGCAAACATTCAGTTGTTTTCTTATGAATCCTATTATTTAAACTAGATACAAGAAAACACCATCATTTGCAGCACTCTGTTGTGTAGTGAAGCTTGAAAATTGCTTGATGTTTACCTTTGAGCTTTCAAAATTGAGGGCAAGTAAGATGCTTTTTGAATGTTTCCTTTTATTTATAAGCAAGTAACATATTTCTTAGATGTCCAGTTTCAGGATTTTACGCACTTGACATTGATAGTGTGTAATCCTTTGGCTTCTATAGTCAAAGGATTTAAAAATAAACAAGCAAATTATATTTTCTGTCATTTTAGAGCTGCATGTTAATGGTTACAGGTACACAACTCAAAGCTAAACTTGTAGGTGTCTGAAGTTTCAGATCACCTGGTTTCTAACTGCAGTTTGCTAACTTTATTAGGGATCATGGTGGCATTTTATATGAATGTACCGCTCCTGCAACTGAAACCTGACTGCTGTGATTTACAACTAGAGCAACAATAATCAGTTTAATAGGTAGATCGACTGACTAACACTTCAGTTGATCTATGGAGCTAATTCATCATGTTTGAATCTGTGGTGCCATAAGATATGGCACATTATTGTTTTATTTTGCAGCTGTTTTGCTTCTGATGTGATAATTTGATATGGAGCAAAACAGAAAACATTGATGGGAGATTTTCCATTCAACACTGGCTTACTTCAGACATAACACCTCCTGTTCAATTAATTCTGTTTATCATAAATGAACAATGACATCTGTCTCTCCCGCCTGCCCTTGCATGTCTGGCAGCAGAAGACATCAGTTTGCTAATACAGCTAAAGCTGAGGCACTCCCTACAAACCAGGATTGCAAAATGTTATGCAGTTATGGTTTGTAGAGAGGACTTAAACTACAGTTATCGGATTCACAGAATTAGATGTGACCCTAAGGACCACCAGGTTTACTCACCTGCTCAATGCAGGGTCTCCCGCTAAACGGTCTGGGGCCAGTGTACCTCAGGGACTGCCTCATCCCATACTGTCCCGCTAGGCCATTATGTTCAGAGGTGGGCCAACTTTTAGAGGTGCCTGGAATTAAAACATATCACCTGACGGCCACGAGATGGAGGGCCTTCTCAGTAATCTCCCCTACCCTCTGGAACGCACTGCCTTCCAGAGTCCGTGCCCTCACGGACTTAGTGGCATTCCGGAAGACGTGCAAAACCATCCTGTTCCGGCAGGCCTTTGGGCATTAATGTTGAGATTCGTGGGCTACTCTGCCTCCTTGTATTGTGCGTCCTGTTGTAGTATACACACCTGTGCCATTGGCTTGTTGTGTATTTTATTGTATTTTACTGTGTTTTATCTGTTTTATGGTGTTTTTATATTCTGTTTTTAATCTGAATGTATCGTGTAAGTCGCCCCGAGCCACCCGGGAATGGCGACTCACAAATTTGAACAATAAATAAAATAAATAAATAAAATAAAGCAGTGGTTCTTTACCTGTAGGTCCCCAGGTGTTTTGGCCTACAACTCCCATAAATACCATCCAGTTTACCAGCTGCTTGGATTTCTGTGAGTTGAATGACAAAACATCTGGGGACCCACAGGTTGAGAACGACTGAGCTAAAGCATCACCAGCAGGTAGCTGTCCAGTATCTTTTTGAAGATTCCATGTAACCCTCCGAGATCACTTTATTCAGAAGACCAGAATCTTTTAGACATCCCTAGTGTGAAGTCTTTCCACCTGACTTCGACAAGGCACAGGGCATTTTCAATCATCGCCCCGACTCTTTGGAATACGTTGCCACCGGAAACGCGGACTCTCCGAAATTTGGTCACCTTTTGGAGGGCCTGCAAGACACACTTGTTCGGACAGGCCTTCGAAAGCTTGTAATTTTAGCTGCGTTTTTGCTGTTTTACTTACTATTATATGTATGTTTTGCCCATTGTTTGTTTTATTGAATTGTGTTGTAAACCGCCTCGAGCTGCTGGGTGTGGCAGTGTACAAGTCCAAATAAAAATAAATAAATAAATAAATAAATAAGATATCCAGAGAAGGAAATCCAACTATCTCTTTCAGCAATTGGTTCCATTGCTGAACTGCTCTCACTGCCAAGAAGTTGTAATGTTCAATCAAAATCTTCCCTTCTGGAACTTTAAACCATTAGGCCTCATTCTACTTCTGAGGCAACAAAGTGTAAGCCATAAGTGGAAAATGCGATTTGACAAAATAGTAAGTCTACAACTAAATACAGTATATGAAAGAACAAAGGAAGAATAAGGTAGGAGAAAGTATATGTGACTTATTTATAAAATCCTTGCACATTTTTTTCAGTTTCTGAAAAATATACTAGAAATCTTATTGCTAATAAATATTTTATTTTCATACATAAAAAATGCTATGAGTGAATTACAAAATATTTGAATTGTTTGATAGGCTGGCCTGTTTGCAGATAATACTTCATCCATTGTGACCTCCAGTGTGGAGTCCAAATCATAAATTTAGTTTGGCCAATGCTAAACTATAGTTATTGTACTATTATAACAGCTTCTGGTGGAAAGTACTTTGAGATGGCTACTTTGACAGTCACATCTTCAGAGGCCACAGTTGCAAAAGTCATAATTTGCCCTTTAAAAAGAAGATAATATAACAAATCAGTATCACTATGTAATAAAGTCAAAGCAGGATATAAACATAAATGGTATGTATACAGGAGGATAAAACACAGAAAACAGAATTTTTCATCAATCATGCCAAACTTCTTCCTCCTTCACCTCCTCACTGAGTACATTTATTAATGGTTTAGACTTGTGCACATGTATTTGTACACATATGTCCACATGATTGTGTGCACATGCACAGAATCAAAGTCAGCTATCTTGGACATTCTTTCTGTTATGACAGATTGAACAAATGAGTGTGATGGATAAGGGATGGTGATCACAATCTTAATCCCAATTAACATATGTAAGGCCCATAGTTTCCATGGGACATAATAATCATGGAATTGTGAAATGATTAATGGAATAGCCTTGGATTTAACTCTGCATGACGTGATTTTAATAATTGTTTTAATATTGCTGTTGATTTTTGGTTTTAATGTATAGATTTATTTTTATTGTATGTAGATATGTGTATGGCATCAAATTGCTGCCTTTTTGTAAGGCTGTTCAGGGTCCCCTTTTTGGAGTGAGAATGGCAGGATATTAATGTAGTAAATAAATAAATAATCATGTCAACTGGTGAGGATGTGTAGGTAACAGCAAGCTGTTTTGCTTCAGACAAGTTGTATGCTATGTTCCTCATGAGCAAACAGCTGTTAATTACTTATAGGCATTGTAGGGCAGTTTCTATTACAACAGGTTGGAAGACTTTTAATATAGTGATGGCAATGCACATGGTAAGCGCCTATATGTTTTATAACACCTTATGGAACAGCTACCATATGAAATATATTATCAATTGGGCTGTAGATAATAGAACTAAGAACAGTTGGGCAATGAAAAACCATGACCTAAGAATTTTTGTTATTGATTTTTTAAAAAGAGTCGGCAGATGGATGACTATCAGGAATTATTTGTGATCCATAAATCTTTCCAGAGCATAAAGAATTGAATCATACGGCCTCACAGGTCACCCTTATCTTAAACTTGCTGTGTAGTCAGAGGAATGGGTGTGATGCAACAGTGTGCAATGGTATCTATCATGATGACTGAGGTTGAAAAGATAAAGTAATAATAGCTGTTAACATACTGTTTGTCACTACTAGCATTATTTTTTCAGCTTTCTTTCCTTCCTCCATTTATGATGGTAAAACCAGCCTTATAATGAATATATTTATTCCACAATCAGTAGCAACGTTCTGAAATGTGAACAAATAATACAGAAAATAAAGAGTTTCGGTGAGTTACTAAACTTCATATTCATGCGTTTTTCATTCATAAGAAGCTTTAGGAAAACAGAGGCATTTATATTTTGTTAAGAATATACACACTTGTCCTTTTTATCACTAACCAGAATTTGCTTGTTTTAGCCCACCAGCAATAAAATCCTTAGTTTCATCATAGTTATCTTCATGCAGTGATAACTGGAAGAAGCTTTATGACTGCAGTTTGCTTTTCGCTTTTGGGAAGTTTGTTGTGTTTTGTCTAGTGTTTCAAGTTTGACTCTATGGTTCCTGTAAATGTCTCTCTGAATGAGTAAACTATACTTAAAACTAAACTCACTTAATAAACCTATGGACAAAAAATTGAATTTTCAAGCAGATTATGGTTTTGGGGTCCGTAATGACTGCAGACTGTTATCAATTTATTTTCTATTCGTTTGGAAGAGAAGTAAAAGGCTGCCAAAAAACCTATGTTTGAAACAAGCCACCTTGTTTGAAGAATTCAAACATAAAAGACAGCAGCACTGATGCATTAGATTTAAGGAAATGGTTCATGCTTTTGAAATAAACTAGCCAGGAACTAGCCAGCAGCCCTTCATCTTCCAATTCAGATGCTTCACCATCACATGTCAGCGCCGCTTGGCCTGGTTGTTGTCCTAACGGGTCAAGACTTGCGCGCCATCAGATAAGAACAGCATCTGGCGGGCTTTGAACTGGAACCGCCCTTTGAAGTGCCAGGACCCTTTTCCTGAACTTTGATATGCGGAGAGCCGGATGGTCATCCCTGAGAAAGGAGGGGCACAGCAAGGGGGGCGGGCCAGGGAGGGCTCTTGAAGAGAACTTCGCGCGCGAACCCTTTAGTCTATCTTTGCCTACTTTGGATTAAGGACCTATTAAACCATTTTCCTTCAACCACGCTTGGAGTGAGTTTGCTTTACTAGACCCCCCTTGCCGAAGCTTACATAAAGATAGACTCGCCAACTTCTACGGCCGTGAAAGCCTTCCGACCGTAGCCACCTTCGTAAAGATGTCTCAAGCGGAGATGGACCCCCTCAATGACCAACTCCCCGAGGATTTGGGTGAGGAAGAGGGTGTGGAGGAGGACGGAGATGGAGACAAGGCCGGAGCCCCTGCCGCAGCAGCCCAGGCGGAGGGCGCGGAGATGGGTGCGGAGGCGCCGCCGCTTCTCGCCGCCCCGGTGAAAGACGAGACCCGGTGTAAGGTTCCGGCGCGCTCCGGAGGTCGGATCCCAGCCAGGGGAGGCGGCTTCCCCAGCACAGCCGAATTGCGGCTGGAGGTGCAGGTGTTCCAGCTGACGGAGGCGGTGCAGAAGCTCCAGTCCCAGATGGAGCTGCTACTGGCCAGATCGGAGAAATTGCCGTGGCCACGCCGACGCCCGGCCCGAGACAGGCCGTCGAGCCAGGCCACGGAGCGGCCCACCAGGCCGTCCAGGGAGAGTGACTTTCCGAAACAGTGGAGACGACTTCATCCCGTCCAGAGGGGCTTCCACCTTCAACCTGGGCCATGGACCAGAGCCAAGAGGTGGCAGGGAGCCGAAGGGATCTGAAGGTAAAGTTCGACGGGGACCCCCGCCAACTCTCCTACTTTATCACCAATGTGCAAAATTATATGCTGGACTATGAGGATTCGTTCCCTTCGGAAGGGGCCAAGGTGCGGGCTGTGGGGGCCAACTTGAAAGAGGCCGCAGCCGACTGGCTGATACAGTTGACGGACACCCGAGCGCCGCAATTGAGGCGGCTGGACACTCTGCTGGAGGCCCTACAAACCCGCTTTGGGGACCCCTTAGCCGGAGAGAAGGCCAAGGCCCAGTTGAGAAAGATCTATCAAGGCCAGAGGTCCGTGTCGGAGTACGCCTTGAGCTTCCTGGCCCTAGCGGGGAAAATCCGGGGCTGGTCGGAGACCACTATATTGGAGTGCTTCAAGGCAGGCCTAAGGCAGGACATTCTGGAGTGGGCGATGCACCGGGGGAACCCCGAAACCCTAGAGGACTGGATAGTCTCGGCAGGGAGAGTAGAGTGCGACATGGAACAGATGCCCAGACGCCACCGAGATGGCGGGAGAGCCCGGGAGCGGGACGGGCCCGCCTGGGAGAGCCGGCCCAGCCCGGAGGGCATCACCACGAGCCCGGTCGGCCAGCCGGGAGGGCCAGAGGGGAAAGAAAGGAGCCTGCTTCTCGTGCGGCCGAGAAGGCCACCGGGCAGCCGATTGCCGCAAGAAGGCTCCCTCCCCGAAGCCCGAGAAAGTGCCAGACGCCAAGCCAGCCACCCGGCCAAGGCCCCGCCCGGGAAGGCCGCAGCCGCGGCGGAGACGGCGCGGCACCACGGACCCTCCGAGAGACTGAGGAGAGCGACCCCGAATGGATGGCGGGAAACGACAACGATCTGCTGTAGACGCCCGGCAGCAGATCCAAAACCCTCCGGGCGGTGAGTCTGATCCCCTTGGATGCGACACGTACAAGCTTGATGTTAAGGTGTGGGGTCCCGGGGTGGCACAGCCTATAGAGACAGTTGCCATGCTAGACAGTGGGTGCACCCGATGCCTGATGTCCCCCAAGCTAGCGAAGCAGTTGGGGATAAACCCCCAAGGGCTGATCGAGCAGATCCTCTTCTCCCAGCTAGATGGGTCCCCGGCCAATGGGAAGCCAGCCACCCACAGAACAGGGGAGATGAGAGTCCAGATGGGGTCCCACCGGGCTTGAACAAGCTGGAGCCCCGGCTCACGAGGGAGCCGGCGTGGGGGCAGCAGAGAGCCATCCTGGCGGGATCCCACGAGAGTATGGAGACTTGGAGGAGGTCTTTAGTGAGCGGGAAAGTGACCAGCTACCCCCCCACCGGAAGTGTGATTGCGCAATCGAAATTGAAAAGGGCGCCAAACTGCCCAGCCCAAAGCTGTACGCCCTGTCCGAGCCGGAAAGAAAGGCACTGAGAGACTTCATTGAGAAAAACATGGAGAGAGGATTTATTGAGAAATCTACAAGCCCGCTGGCAGCCCCCGTCCTGTTTCGTCCAAAGGCAGACAGCTCCCTGCGGCTGTGCGTGGATTACCGAGGCCTCAACGCCATCAGCACATCGAGCCCCTACCCGCTGCCCCTGATGTCAGAGATATTGGCCCAGCTGGGGGGCGCGGTTCTTCACCAAGCTGGACATCCGGGAGGCGTTTTACCGGATCAGGGTGAGAGATGAAGACTGCTGGAAGACGGCGTTCAACTGCCATCTGGGACAGTACCAGTTCCGGGTCACCCCGTTCGGACTTAAAGGCGCCCCCAAAATATTCCAGCAGTTCATCAACAAAATCTTCAGGGACTTGCTGTACAAGGGAGTTCTAGTTTACCTAGATGACGTGCTGATCTACTCGGCATCTGAGGCGGAGCACATCGAGCTGACCAGAGAGGTGCTACGGAGACTGCGGGAAAACCAGCTCTTCGTCAAACTGTCCAAATGTGAATTCCACCGGCAGGAGCTGGATTATCTGGGGTACCGAATCTCCACGCAAGGCCTGGCCATGGACCCTGGTAAGGTGAACGACGTGCTCGCGTGGGAGGCGCCCCGAACCCGGCGGCAACTGCAGGGCTTCCTGGGATTTGCGAACTTTTATGGACAATTCATCCAAAACTTTGCCAAGATAGCGCTCCCTTTGACTGAACTGTTAAAAACCAAGGGCTTGGGGGAGACCAAGAAAGCCAAGTCCCCTAGTGCCAAACTTAGCTGGATCCCGCAGTGTCAGGAGGCCTTCGACAGCCTCAAGCGGAGCTTCACCAGTCAGTCACTGCTGATGCACCCCCAGCCAGGCCGGCCATTTACAGTGCAGTGTGATGCCTCCGAAGCAGCCTACGGAGCTGTGCTCTTGCAACGGGACGAGGGAGGCACCTTGCGACCGTGCGCCTACCTTTCTAAGAAATTCACACAGACAGAGAAGCGTTGGCACGTATGGGAGAAGGAGTCCTTCGCTGTACGAGCCGCGCTGAGCCATTGGAGACACTTCCTCGAAGGCACCGCTTTGCCCTTCGAGGTATGGACTGACCATAAGAACCTACAGGCATTGCAGTCCCCACAAAGGCTCAACGCCAAGCAGCTAAGATGGGCACCGTTCTTCAGCCGCTTCAACTTCGAGCTCAAATACCTGCCCGGCCCAAAGAACGTGCTGGCTGACACGCTTTCCAGGATGCCTGAGGCCAACTACTCGGCGCCAGAAGAAATGGGGATGGTGTTCACCAAGCGCCAGCTGGGCCTGGTGGCCCGCACCAGGGCAGCAGGCAAGGCCCCTCAGCCGGCCGCCCCGGGGACCCCCGAGTTGTTAGCGGACTTGGCAGCGGCCTACGGATCGGACCCCTGGCTCACAGAGCACCGAGAGGACCTGACCGAGACTGGGGGAATTTGGTACTACAAAGACAAGCTGTACGTTCCCCAAAGCCAGAGAGCCCCGGTCCTAGCTCAAGCCCACGACTCCACGTTGTCCGGCCACTTCGGCCTCACCAAAACCCTGAAGCTTCTGGCCCGACAGGTCTGGTGGCCAGCCATGCGAAAAGACACTAAAGACTATGTTGCAGAATGCGAGGTGTGTGCAAGGAACAAGCCAAAGACGGGCCGCCCGACGGGTCTGCTGCAGCCGGTAGCCGACCCAGCGGAACCCTGGAGCGAAATCGCCATGGACTTCGTCGTTGACCTGCCGCCTAGCGGGGGGTACACCACCATTTGGACTGTAGTGGACTTATTCTCTAAACAGGCCCATTTCATCCCGCTGCGCAGGCTCCCCACGGCTCCGGAGCTGGCTCGCCTGTTCACCCACCACGTTTTCCGACTGCATGGCTGCCCACGACGGGTCGTGAGCGACAGGGGGCCTCAGTTCACGTCCAGGTTCTGGAAGGCGTTCCTGGCGGGGCTGGGGTCGCAGCGCGCCCTGAGCACGGCTTTTCACCCGGAGACGGACGGCGCGACGGAGCGTGTCCAGCGGACCCTGCAGCAATACCTCCGCTGCTACTCCACCTACCAGCAGGACAACTGGGCCGAACTGCTGGACGTGGCCGAATACAGCTACAATAACTCCGAGCACGCCTCGACAGGGGCCTCGCCGTTCCGGGTCGTCTCCGGCCGCGACTTCCCCCCCTTCCCGGCGCTGGCCCCGGCAGCGAACCCGGCCGAGCCACCGACCGACTGGGGGGCCAAGGTGGCGGCCGCTTGGCCGCAGATACAGACAGCGCTGCTTCAAGCTCGGGACTCTTACAAGCTGTACGCCGATAAGAAGCGGGGGCCCCAGCCAGTTTACACCGTTGGGGACCGCGTGTTCCTATCCACCAAGCACCTCAAGTCCACCCAGCAGTCCCGCAAGTTTGCAAATAAGTTTGTGGGGCCCCTCCGCGTCGTGGAGGTTATTAACCCTGTGGCAATTAAGCTGGATCTCCCGCACACCTGGCGCAAGGTCCACCCAGTCTTCCACGTGAGTTTACTCAAGAAAGCTGTGTCCGACCGGAAGTGGTCCGAGCCCGAAGACGCTCTGGTGCCCATCATGGTGGGGCCCCACACCCACTTTGAGATCAGGGAAATCTTGGACTCGCGGCGCCTCAAGGGCTGCCTTAGCTACCTAGTTCGATGGACTGCCAAGGACTTACACCCTGAATGGGTCCTAGCCCAGCACGTGAGGGCCCCAAAACTGTTGAAGGCATTTCACGCCGCCTTCCCGGCCAAACCTGGACCCTGATTTCTTCCCCCCCTCTCTTTGTCTCTCCCCTGCAGGTCGCTCCTTCTCGGAGGGGGGCGCTATGTCAGCGCCGCTTGGCCCGGTTGTTGTCCTAACGGGTCAAGACTTGCGCGCCATCAGATATGAACAGCATCTGGCGGGCGGTGAACTGGAACCGCCCTGTGTAGTGCCAGGACCCTTTTCCTGAACTTTGATATGCGGAGAGCCGGATGGTCATCCCTGAGGAAGGAGGGGCACAGCAGGGGGCGGGCCAGGGAGGGCTCTTGAAGAGAACTTCGCGCGCGAACCCTTTAGTCTATCTTTGCCTACTTTGGATTAAGGACCTATTAAACCATTTTCCTTCAACCACGCTTGGAGTGAGTTTGCTTTACTAGACCCCCCTTGCCGAAGCTTACATCACATATAGATTGGAAAAAAAACCTATGTGACAAACCATTCAGGGGCCACAATGTTTAACATCATGCACCAAGTCAGAACATTCCAGTCCTGCAGAGCCACGTTTTGTGATGGGATCCTCACAGGAAGAAGGGCAACCACAGTGAATCATTAATTCTCCTCATTTCAGCTGCTTACCATGTACAATTTTTGGAAGTTTTTGGTTTCTCTAAAGAACATCTACATATTTTACCTTTTCAAGGTCGAACAAATAACAACTGGAACAAAAGAGTGCTTCAACTAATCAGTTGGTATTTCTTGATAGGGTCCTTTTTGTCCCAATGTGTAATACAGTATACTGTGGCAAAAAAGGCCATATCATATCCTTTGAGAACTGTCATAGAGTGTATTAGGACCTAATCACATTAAGCAATAGTTCATTTCTGAGCTTGTTTGCATACAAATCTTGATGGGTCCCATCAAACAATGCTTATTGTCAGTCCATTTGAAACAGTGTTCAAAAAGTGGCAGAAACGGAGCATTTGGATACATGATTCATATTATGTTTTCAAATATAAATTGCATGAAATGCACTGCTTTTATGTGTGATTGACAAAACAGTAAGCATTCCCTCCCCTGTGCTGTGATGTCTCCTTTGGGGACATGTCTGTGAGCGGTCCCTGTAGACCCTGGGATTTGTCATGAAGGGAGCCATCGCCATTTGCCTCTAACTACATGATGAGAAAAGACCTCTGTAATGGCTACTTTGAAGTTTTCAGTCCTTTTTTAAAAAGTGTTTTCAAAATAATTTGACAGAGAAATACCTCAAAATACCTTTGTATAGTATGATAGTAATTGCTATTTGCTAGTTTGCGCTAAATGACAGCAATAGCGACTCTCTAATGCGCAGCTGCAAGATCTACATGATCTGTGATGTATGCAGAAATTACAACGAATTGGGAGTAGCAAAACTTCTGTGGTGTGATGAGTCAAACTGGATTACTTTAACATTCATGTAATGGAGGAAGGTGTATGCATCCTGTCAGGATCTTGTATGCATCCTGTTGTTAAAAAATGCAGAATGCATACCCATTAAGCATTTGAAAGTCTAAATCCTTAGGTCCTTAGTCTAGGTCCTTAGTAGAACTAGGAGTGACCTGCGCTTCCCAAGAAAACCCAGTGATAAGTTCACATAAGGATTGCTACAAGTTGGAAATGACCCAAAGGCACACAACCTATCATTATAAGTAGGAATCAGGAATGCATGTCCTAAGTGGCTCCCATTCTGTAAACAAACCTCTCTCCCTCAATATCCGAGTTTTTTCTCATTTGGTCCATCTGTGTCTACCCAAAGAAGGGCATAGTAGAAAAATACCTTGCCCTTTAGCCTTTTTCTCAATCTGAATATCCATCCCAGTTTCAATATTATTTAGCTACATATCCTATACAATGAGGAGGTGGTTTCATGCAGCAAGCTGTTTGTGAGAAATTACTTCCCGTGTGGTTTGAGCTGTTTTCATCCCAATGGAGTCTTGGTTGGCATGGTGAGAAAAAAAAACTCACATGGGAAATTGATTCGGGCAGATGATAGGTTGCGTACATCTGTTCTGACATTATTCCTTTTTAAGGAACAACCACAATTGGAAAGTTCTATTCTTAATATTAAAACATTCAATATTTCACATTTTTGTCCTCCTTTTTCCTTCAGAGAGTTGGTCAGCATACATTAGTTCTCTAGGTATAGCATGTAAGGGACTATTCTTACAACGCATAACACGTGATTCCTTACAGGTACATCATACTATTGTTTAGTTACTACTTGGTAACAGTAAAATAACTGTTCTGCCCAAGTGATAGAAATGTGTGTTAGCCTGAATAACTGAAGAGAATGTCAACAATATGCACCTTTAAAAAGCACTGGGATTCAGAAAATCTTGTTTTGCAAAGAAATGCATAGAAGATAATGTAAGGGCAGGAACTGATAATGTTAAATAATGGATAGAACTGCAGTAGAAAAGTGAGAAAGCAATAATCATACGATATGTTCCAGAAGATAGATAGCTTTTTGTTCACTGTTGCATTTAAGTGGCTTCACTGCAGGGTGAAGCCACTTAAGGCTTTCCTAAACATATAATGTTGCAATTGTCACATCAGTTTGATTTAAAACTTGGCATATTTGGCTGTGTTTTCTTTTTTGCAGCTACCATCTTTTTGTAAAAGAACGGATACTGCAGAAAACAAGTGTGGTGTTACAAAATGTCACCCACATCATTAGACATCTAATTAACTTTCAGATGTAGCACTAAACATTGTGTAGAGGGGATCTCCTGGGAGTCCATAAACTTTTATGCTTTCAGGTCTGAACTCTTCCATTTGTTCCCTTATTATCTTGAAATATGATTTGATACATACTTAATATTGTACGCAGTTGCTTTCTTCTGTCAAGTGCGAACAATATATTTGTTCCCCTTTCTACACACAGCAGGCTAAACGGAGCTAAATATTTTGCTTATTAGAGACAAATAGAATCAAAAATTCAAAGTGCAGGGGCAGCTGAAAAGAGAGAACTAAATATTTTACTTCAAAAAATACATCTCAAGTGTAACCCCTCTCCCTTTTTTCTCCCTCAACATTTACATATCAACTTGACAGAGAGCTACTCCAGACCACCTCACGTTTACTTCCCCAGCGACTAGACTTACTACCCTACTGTGGAGTTTCCCATATTTTTACGTTTAGGTTATATGGTCTGTTTGCATATGGACCTTATGTGTACATAAACAAGTTATTATTCTTTGATTGAGACTGCGCTCATTACAGCGCTCCTCCGGAACGCCTCTACAGAGAGCTACTCCGGACCGCCTCTTCAACCAACACCCAACACATCATTAGCCAACATTCTCATTCTCGTACTTGGTTATTTCACACAAGCTTGTATAGATTACATGATGTTTGATTATATACTTTTACAAAACAGTTGCTACAATGTATATTGGAATGTGATGTATATTATTGTGTAACATTATTACTGTTTATATGATTGCGCTCATATTAGCACTCTTCCGGATTACCACTATTAGTGAGCTACTCCCGACTGCCTCTCTAGCTAACACCCATTGCGTGATCGAACAACATTCCCATTACAAATCCATTCGATACCAAGTTGTATATTGGCTATTATAATTGATGATTTATAATTAACATCAATATACACCAACCACATCAACTCAACACAAAATTACTACAAATTTATGGGTAACATTCTCAGCACTCAGTTACCAATTACAATGAAACTGTGGTTAATCTTGATACATTGATTCTGTTAGCACTTAAAGAAATGCTGAGTAACTTACAAATCCTGACATATACTTCATGGGTAAATCATCAAGGCACCACATCAGGACTGGAAATAAAGTTGGAAAGACCAAAGACCCCCCCCCATAATTCTGCTTCTTGTTGTGTGCCTTCAAGCTGGATTTTATTTAAGGGTTTGCCTTCTTTTCTCTGAGTCTAGAACTCTAGAGTGTGATTTTCCCATACCAAAGCAGGAATTCAGATTCCAGTCTCCAATGTCAGGCTCTTTTTGACTTATACATTTTTTTTATTATGCAGTGAGTTACCAGCTCTTGTCATAACTGTGAACTAGGGAAGGGCATTAAACTCGGTTGTTTCCATCTGACTTCAGATTACCCAACATACCTCCCATCAGAGGCAAATGTAGCTTTTATCTGTGCTCACATGGAAAAACATTTTCATAACTAGCAAAATGAAGAGCATTTTTGGTGCTCTTCCTCATATGAGAAAGAATTTACTACTGGTATAACTTCAGATTACCAAAGCATCGTCTTCACTCCTCTGACCTTTTCCAATGTGTCAGTCAGAACTGGACAATAAATCCAGACAGTCTGGAGCAGAAATGGTCAGGAGTAGCCCTTGAGGTGGTGACATGGCCCTGCTGAACCTACTATGGTGCTGTGTTGGCGTCCACATGGTCCAGCAAGGCTGAAACCGTATCGGCTCCAATGAATTTTCACCTCATTTTGTGTGCCACTCCGATTGCTCCCAGATGACCACAGAACTCTGTGCAAGCTCCTTCCCATTGCAGGTGCCCCATTCTGAAATCAGTAGAGGTGCCCATGTGGCCAGGAATAAGAATGGGGTACAGAACCAGGCACCTGCGATAAAGCTCTGTGGCTGACTAGAAGTAGTGATAGTGCTGACACGGGCATGATCTTTCTTCTTTTTCTTATGCTGATGGGGCATGTTGTGTCCTGTCTGGACAGCGGACCAGTCTTAATTGGGCCTGATGCAGCTATTCACATTGTCCTGGAGTCCATAAATCTTTTGGAGTTTCCAGCAATTTCCAAAGTGTCCTTCAATTTTTTTTGAAGTGGAGCAGGATAACTTGTGTTACTCACCAGAAGTACTTGAATGCTGTGAAGATAGGTGGGAGTCAATTTAGCATGAGTTTTCATTCTCGTGTAGACCTGCCCCCATTCATTGTTAGTCTTTAAGAAATTGACTGTGATGAACTTTTAATGTGCTATTTTGTTGATTTTAAAAATGTTTTCTTGTAATTAATTTTCAGTGATTTTATTATGTATGCATATGTAGTTTGTTTTTAAAACAAGAGACATAGATTGTTTAGTTTGTACTTGTTTTAATTTATAAGCCTCCCTTTGTCCCATTACTTGGAAAAGTCCAAATATAAATGAATATGCTGCTGCTGTTGCTACTGCTATTACTATCATCTTTATTCTCTGTGGCACTTTAATGTTTCAGTCCTGCACAATCCTGTTCATACCTGATATGGAGTTTTGAGAAGGTTTAATTTCTAAATTCACTTTTAAGTAAGTCCTTGCAGATTGGGGAGATTCTATCATGTATTTCTGTACGAGAAGTGGCAGTGATGTGAAAGAGGCTGGTAAGATGTGACAGCTGCAGATCCCAAAGTGTAGGCATGATGAATATTGTATTATATAGATTCTGGGAATGAGCTCTGGAACAGAAATGAGGAATGTAGATGGATGCCTTGTAAGATAGGGTTCAAATGAAGTCCAATTATTATGTTGTGATTCCTAGTTGTTCATGCTGAGATTTATGGGAAGTGATGAATCTGTGAAGTTTTCATTTATCATAAATTAAAGCTTGACTGAGTTTCATGTCTAGTTTTAGGACTTATAATTTTATTTGTACAGGAAGACCAAGCAATTACATCATATATTGTGAGAACAGCCATTTGCCCAGTCCTATATCCAGAAAAGAATTTGGCTGATGAGTGATGGCCACTGTTTTGCTTCTGGCTTTCCTACTTTCTTCTGACTAATACTTTCCCTCACCCCATTCTGCTCTTCATTGATGACCATGCACCTTCCTACCATATTTAGGAACATGTACCTTCCTACCCTTTTTGAGAACATAAGAAAAGTCATACCATAGTCATCCTATTTTCCTCCTTCCTCCATCCAAACGCTTATGAGAAACTTTCCTTCTTCCTCCATCCAAACGTGTATGAGAAACTTGCAAACAGGACGTGATCACAGAGATACTGTCTTGTTCATCAATCCCCACCCTATCAGTTGATGTTCAGAGCACAGCTTTTAGTTCTGTTTGTTTTAGGTACCAAATCTACCAAAATTTGGAAACTTTAGATATGGTGAAAAACAAAACTGCTACCCCCCCCCCCAAGTCAGTCTCAGTCTCAGTCTCAGTCTCAGTCTCAGTCTCAGTCTCAGTCTCACTCTCTCTCTCTCTCTCTCTCTCTCTCTCTCTCTCTCTCTCTCTCTCTCTCTCTATATATATATATATATATATCACTATTAGAGCAAAGTTTGATTGGTGAGAAATTGACAGATTTACTGTCTCAAAAGTGTCCTGATCTGACTCTATCATGCTTAATGGTTTTGAATTTTCTTAACTTCAGTGATTCTATTAAGCTATCCAGGTGGGTGGCAACCATTACATCTTGTAACAAATGTCATAGTTCAACTGCATTATATTCAAATAAGTTTTTCTTGTATCTGTTTTGAAATAGTTGCATTCTAATCATCCTGAGGCTTCCTGATAAATGAATGATAATTTGTGTTGTTGAAGGCTTTCATGGCCGGAATCACTGGGCTGTTGTATGTTTTTCGGGCTGTATGGCCATGTTCTAGAAGCATTCTCACCTGATGTTTTGCCTGCATCTATGGCAGGCATCCTCAGAAGTTGTGAGGTCAACAAAGGATTCCCCCAGGCAAGCCACACCTAAAATATGGCAGGCCATCAAATGCTAATCAAGGTGGCCAATTGAAACATTCACACCTAGTTCCAACAGACAAGAGTTCATTCTCCCACCTTGGACTTTCCACAAATATATAAACCCAACTTTCCTAGTTTCCAACAAACTTCACAACCTCTGAGGATGCCTGCCATAGATGCAGGTGAAACATCAGGACAGAATTCTTCTAGAACATGGCCATACAGCTCGAAAAACCTACAACACCCAAATGATTATTTATTTATTTTGCTAATTTCACTGCAGGGAAGGTTGCAACAGCATTCTTCTGACTGACCTTAGATCAACATTCCTCTTTGCTTGCCTTTTGGAGTGGGTGGGTAAAAGAGGCTTGGATTTGTTTATTTAAAAAAAATTCCTTTCTTATCTTAGCAAGTGCTTGAGGATTGGCATGCAAGTAGAAAACACTGTGAATTCTTTCAGGCTTCCAAAGTGGTATTAAACATGCCCAGTTTACATGTTTCCTCAAGTTTAGAAACTCAGCAAAGGTGTGTGAGCTGTTAGAATATTGGTGCTGATATTGCACTTACAATGTGCTTGGTTTGTTAGTTGCCAACCGTATCTATGTCCAATCTATATGGGGCTGTTCTGTGTATTGTAATATTTTGTACACATAATGATTGAAACGTATCAATGCCCAATGGGTAAATGTGTCATTTAAAAGCAGCTGCCAAGCTTTCTCCCTGCTGCTCCAATTAACACATTCAGTGCACGCTTGCCAGTGAGTGGTCTGTGTGTATGGGTTAAACCATTGTGATGTTTGCTCAAACTGCATTGTACAGCATCGGGAATTATGTCTATGCCATTTACCGTTTGGTGAGCCAGAGGAAGAAAAGAGAAGAAAAGAAAACACATCTTATTTGAAGGTGTGCAACTGAAAATAGCTAGGTAGTAATTGCTAGGATGCAGGAAACGTCTTGTGCTTTCCGATGTGGTTCAGTCCATTGAGTAATGTTTATCTCCGCCCCTCTAAGCCTCCTTCAAATGATGGAGACAGAGAATAGTGAAATTCTAGTGCTGGGATTCCTCTTGCTGTCAGACACATCTTTTGAACTTTGCTCTGCTTATTAAAACGTGTTCAACATGAAGAGCACACCTTTGTAGCTTTCAATTTCCTTCTCTTAAATACTTGCTTGTTGGCTGGATCAGTCTCTCCAGCTCCTTTAATTTCAGCATCTGGGGAAGGTAAAGCAGGGTCCTTTATTGTCAGAGCTGAGTCTGATTTTTTTCCTCTCCAAATGGTACAGAGCTGGCTGATCAAAAGGACCAGTTCTTTCCCTCTATTTGCTGCTCATTCATGCTTAGACTGATTTTTGTGAAGTGTGGCTTTTGGACAACACCAGGACAAGGTACGAAGACCTGATACTGTGGGCTGGTGAATCAGATGGAGCGTTTCTTAGGCTTTGTCAGGCAGATAAGGCGATCGAGGAGAAGAAAAGGCAAAAAGTATCGTCCGGAGGAAGATTATCATGAAGGCTATGAGGATGTCTATTATTATGCCTCTGAGCACTTTCCAAGTAAGCACAATATACATGTATTTTCTATTGCTGTGACAAATATACGTTATTGCTTTGAGGCACAAAATGGTCATGCTGATCAAAAATACTAGTAGACTTCATGCAGGTTTTAAAACATTGAAAGCAATGGTTTTTTTATCTGTCTGGATGTGCAGATTTTTTTAGAATAGCTGTTATAATTCTGTAGGGTTGAAGAAATGCAGTGTCCAGAGGCATGGTTAATATTTCAGATGCAGTTAATTGATTTCTATTGTTGCAAGCCTTTTATTAAAGCACTTTATGCTGTAAACTGATATTGCAGACCTTCTGTATTCATGCACGTGTGTGCCTGTGCGTATAGTTCTCTTTCCCTCACACATCCCTCTCTCTCACACACAACTACAGCTTTCAGCCACTATGGAAAAAGGGAATCACCCAAGCATAAATAGTACTTGAAATTAAATATATGAGTGCTTTGTAGATAGGCTTTTACCTCATTCCCTCCAGCAGAAAGTACCCCAAGTTCTTTTTCCTTTGATGCTGTATGTTCCTAGTATTGTTGAAGGATTAACTAATTATTCTGTTAATTTATTCTGCTAGTTCATGCAGCTGTGGTCTATAAAAAGGCAACAAGGTTTGGAATCTATGCAATGTTCTTGTAATTTGTGCCTGTCAGTTCTCAGAGCTCATTCTTTGTCTTGTTCCTATCCCCGTGGGTTGGAAATGCCCAGCTATGCCTAAGGGAACAATGGTTAGGAGAGCTACACATAGGCATTGTTGGGTTTATCATGCCATGCTTTAAGCTAAAGGTGTTGACAGCATAGGCAGCCATCCATGAACTGCTGTATAACATGGTACCATTAATTTAAATGAGATGGGAAGCTGTTTGTCATCTGTTGTCTTCTGAGCATAAAAAGTTTAATTAAAAAATCAGCAATATTGTTAATATACATTTTATTCAAATGAAACTCAAGTTTTGAAGAACAGTAGCTATAATCCGCACTTTATTATTTTGCTTATTTCCTTTCTTTGGCAAAAGCAAGAGGAAAATTAAATTGCAATTTTAAAAAATGTTGCTGGGATCTTTTGACATTGTTGCCCTTATCAAAACCATGGTTCCTGATCCATTTAATCCACTGATAACATGTTTACCTTTTCATATTTCTTAGATGTATAATGTACATTTGTGTACTTTTCAGTTGATTTAACTGATGTGAAGATTTAAGGCCTTAATTTGTACAATCAGATTATTAAACTAGTTATTTATTCCCAATGTTTGTGTGCACCCAATCTGCTATCCTCAGATTTTAAGCAAGTTTTATCATGGTAATATCAAAACCAAAAACTTAATATCCATAAAGAACAAATCTATCCAGTACTGTAAAATCTGAAAATGATCACAATGGCAAGTTCTGCAAGTTCTGTTCATGTTCAGCTTTCTCTAAAGTGCAGGTAATCAGGCAAGGTTCCCCCTTGAAGAACACACTTCAGTCAAAATCAAAGGAAAGCAAAAGGAACAAGTAGGTCAAACACATTACTAGGAGCAACTGCATAGAGTAAGAGTGTGAAAAGCATTGTCTTGTAACTATTATTCAACTGCCCATTTAAAATTCAGTAACAGAATCTTCTTGGTGTGATCTGACCTATTAAGATTCATAGCAATTCCAGGTTGAGGGGATATTTCCAACATACATGACTTGGCTTCTCAGGGGCCTTCCACACAGCCATATAACCCAGAATATCAAGGCAGAATAACCCACAATATCTGCTCTGAACTGGAATATCTAAGTCCACATTGCCATATATCCCAGTTCAAAGCAGATAATGTGGGGTTTTATTCAGCTATGTGGAAGGGGCATCAGAAATAACAATATTTGGAATGTTGTTGTGATATGTGATAGGTAATAGTATTCCCAGATGACTTGAAATGTAATGTATATACACAGGGTTGAGAGTATATTTGGTTTTAGAGTTGGAAAAACCAACTTAATAAACAAAACATTCTACAGTAGATATTGACTATAGTCTATGGATCTGGATATCTATGAGCAAGTTAGAAGTATATCAGGTACATCCCCATAATGCAGGGGTGCTCACACTTTTTCAGCATGCGAGCTACTTATAAAACAACCAAGTCAAATGATCTACCTAACCACTACAAAAATGTGAAACGTATAACACAATATATGCTTTGAAATGGGTTTTCTGAGTCCACACTGCCATATAATATGATTCAAAGCAGATAACATGGGATTTTATTCAACTGTGTGGAAAGGACCTCAGATAACCCAGGGCCAGCAGCACTTGGGCGGTGTCGGGAGCCTGCGGGGCGGGACTGAGCCTTCCTCCCGCCCTGCCTGTGATCTACTAGGTTTCCCTACGCGATCTACCAGTAGATCGTGATCTACCTAATGAGCACCCCTGCCATAATGTCTTCTTTCTGCGTTTTGATGTGGTTTTAGGCCAAATGATTCATATTTCGCTATCTATTCTGACTAGGGGTCCTTCCAGCCCTATATCCCAGAATATCAAGGTAGAAAATCCCATATTATCTGAGTGTGGACTCTGATAACCCAGTTCAAAGCAGGTATTGTGGGATTTTCTGCCTTGATATTCTGGGATATAGGACTGTGTGGAAGGGCCCCAGGAAATTGGAATATATGATCCTCTGCATGTTATCTTCTCTTTTTTTACATTTAGTATGGATGCCTTGGCCTTTTCATAACTATTAGATGAATTCTCTTTTAGAATATTTTGCTACATGATTCTTAAAGTGTGTAAACACATTCAAGGAAACATGAAGTGAGAACATCTGCTTTCCTTTGTGCTGCTTGTTAATCCCACTAACCTTCATTTTGTTGGAAATTTACCTATTAAATCTTTGATTTTTCAGATGTCACTGCTTTTACCTTAATACTGATGAGATTTCAGGAAAGAGAAGTTTCACTAAAGAGACAGCTAGGGTGAATTTTACAGCCACATAAATGCAAAGAATATACTTTTAATTAAGGTTGAAGCTTGTATGCCTAATTATACATTCAGTGACAGTCCTGTCGTAGAACATCTCACAGTCCTTGTCATGGATATTAAAATTGATTGCTAGTCAAAAGGTGGTTATGTATTTTAATACCTCTGACCAAGACTGTGTGTCTGGAGCCTTACAAGCATCAACTTGGCCTAGGATACGCAATAAAAATGTTAAGCATTTTTTAACCCCAATAAATAGATAAAGATTCTAAATGAATACAGTGTGTCCTCCACATTGGTGGGACTGGGATGCATGGATCTGATTATTTGCAGGTTTGTCACACTTCCTTTCCTGGGGAAGGGTGACAAACCCTTCACAACTAGGGCCCTTCCACACAGCCAAATAATCCAGAATATCAAGGCAGGAAACCCACAATAACTGCTTTGAACTGGGTTATCAGAGTCCACACTGCCATATATTCCAGTTCAAAGCAGATAATGTAGGATTTTATTCAGCTGTATAGAAGGGGCCTAAGAAATCCTCTTTTCCCCTCACTGTTCCATCCTTCCCACCTGCTGCCTCAGCCCTTTTTTTGCAAGCACACACCTGTGAAGTTTGGTTGGGGTTGGTGTCTTCTCTCTTGTTTTTTTCCTCTTCACTGGCAGGTGGGGTGTTACCCGAGCACATAGCCGTATAACCCAGAATATCAAGGCAGATAATCCACAATATCTTTGAACTGGATTATCTGGGTCCACACTGCCATATAATCCAGTTCAATGTAGATTTTATACAGCTATGTGGAAGGGGCCTGAGCTTCAGGAGAGGTGGAGAAACTGAGCTTCCTCCCTCCGGCTTCTCAGGAAAGCCTTGCATCACCCCAAAGATATTGGTGGGTTTTCCACTTTCACTGTGTTCTTGCTCCTCTAGTCCCTGTGAATGTGGAAGTCTGACTGTACAACTATAATGGTATGATATTCATTTGATATTACATGTGTATGCCAATGTTTGTATTCTACCCTCAATGGGTCTATTGACCAATGTCCTATTTGCATAACTAAATGAATTATTTTTCTAAGTGTGCTTGATATTATTGCCACTATTGCGCTTTTGAGATGTACAAATATAAGGCCTGTGGAGCTGACAGAGGGAGCTCATCTGTGCTCTCCCCAATTCAAACCTCCGACCTGTTGGTCTTCAGTCCTGCCGGCACTCCATGCAGTCATGACCTTGGAGGGATCTACGGACAAAGCCAGCTCCTTAGCTTAGAAATGGAGATGAGCACCAACCCCCAGAGTCAGACATGACTAGACTTAATGTCAGGGGAAACCTTTACCTTAAAGATCCTTCAACATCCTATTATACATCCAGACTCACAGATAAATCTGCAGCTTCATTGTAGATGCTGCAGCTTTACCTGTGTCCTGCCATGGGGAGATTTTCTTTTAAAAAATGTGAAGTGAGTTACTAGCTTTCTAATACAAAATGTGCAAAGGCACTAGTAGTCTAATATTCATCCATGTTGTCTGTGCTTATGATATTTTATGATACTTTCTAAGACTTGGCACAATTGGTTTTCTGCAGCAGCACCACCACCACCTCATTCAACAAATAGCTCCCCTGGACATAATTCAGCCCAATTTTTCAAAGACCATGTGGGATCTGCAAATGTATTTATTCCTAAATGTTGTTGAAGAGGGGGGAAAAGAATGTATAGCAACATTATAAACCATTTTGAAGTTTTTAAAAAAAGATTTGGGCTTTGCACGTAATTGAATGAGTGAATATTTTAAATGACCAGGAGCATTGAAGAGCTCATCCTGTAGCACAGTGCTTCCCAACCGGTGTGCCGCGGCACACTAGTGTGCCGTGAGCGATCATCTGGTGTGCCGTGGGAAATTGGAACCTCTTGAATCTTGAATAAGCCACACCCCTTTATTCCCCTCGGGCCAATCCTGTTGCGGTGGCCTTGAACTCCCACCCGGCACCAAGATGGCAGAGGCGACGGGACCAGAAGCGCCTTCCCTGAGGGGACGCCAGTGGAGCGGAAGTGCCTCGTCTGAGGCGATGCGGCGGCGGGTGTGCCTGCCGGTGCTATGCTTGGTGGTGGACGTGGCGCTGGTCCGGCTGGCCGGGGCGGTGGAACCCTTGAGCCAGAGCCTGGCTCTGGCGGGCACCTCCACCTTCATGGGCTTCCTCTCCTACCCACGGCTCTACTGCCTCTTCGGCCACTGTTGTCACACCGCGGGGAACAACGGGGCCCACCTCTGGGCAGGTACGCGAGCGGCCTACCGGGCCTCAGAGACTGTGACGTGATGTGGAAGGAGCCCCATGGGTTATATTATTATTATCTATTAACATAATATTATTATTTTCCCTTAGTATATGCTATTTTATTGCTATGTTATCAGTATTTGTCATAGTCATGGTGTATATCGTTATTGACTATGAGAGTAATGATAACAGTCAAGATTAACTCCTGTGCTTTACTGATAATATATTGTATGTACCTATAATATTTATATTATAATGTAATACAAGATAACACTTTTTAAAATAATACAATATTGAAATTATATATTTTATATTACTTGTAATAGTACTAATAATATTACAGTATAATGGTATAGTACAATATAGTAAGTTAGAGTGTCATTTTGTGTCATTTTGATTGGTGGTGTGCCGCAGGATTTTGTAAATGTAAAAAATGTGCCACGGCTCACAAAAGGTTGAAAAACACTGCTGTAGCAAGTTACTTTTCTATTTGTTGTTTGCCCTCAAGTCATTTCAAACTTATGACATACCCCATAAACCCCAGATGGCTTATCTCTGCGGCATGGAACAAGTTAGTAAAGAGAGCCAGAGGAAAATTATATGAGCGGGGCCTATGTGTGTGTCCTTTTGCTTCTGTCTTGTGTTATTCTCACTCCCTAATTGAGCCAACTGTTATTTAACCAATTAAGCATATTTTGCACTTCCAAGTTGGTTGAATCAATTTGCAACAAACGAGGTTGCATTGGGAGGAGAAGTCAAAAGCAAATTGGAAGCGCTACTTTTGTTCTCCAATATTCATGGGGAAGTGCATGGAGCACTTAAGGAAGTAAGACCACCAGCATCCTAAAAACAGTAGCAGGTTACTTGCCATTTTGGAAGAGCATCATGGCTGAAAAGCAAGGGGCATAGTTCTATTATCTATACCTGCAAAAAAAACAACAAACCAGGATATACAATCAAGTGTGGGCTATCTTCAAGACTTTTTCCAGGGGAGGAATTCACTTTTATGTTAACTTTTAGAGGGGGGCAACATAGTTTGGAAACTGTCAGAAAACATCTGTGAGTTGAAATAAGGAGATGGTGACTGAGGCTATATTAATTCACTTGAAGCTTATTTATGGTGAAGGGCTTTCTCTCACATGATTGATGCAACCTTTGTTTACTCACTATAGCATTTTATTTTATTTATTTACGACATTTCTAGCCCGCCTTTCTCAACCATACGGTGACTCAAGGTGGGTTACAGATTGGCACGATTCGATGCACGATTCATAAAAGTGCAATTAAAAACAGTCAACATAACAATATAAAAACATATATAAAAACCATTAAAATATGTAGTCACCAATGTCATCTTGATACAATCATTTTTCAGTAACATCGTCTGGCCATTCCATGTTCATCATCCATAGTTTCATGTTATCTATTCCACTGCATTCTCAAAAGCTTGCTCAAAGAGCCATTTTTAACCTTTTTTTGGAAAGTCGGGAGGGAGGAGGACAATCTAATATCCCTAAGGAGGGAGTTCCATAGCTGGGGGGGGGGGGTGGCACCACTGAGAAGGCCCTGTCCCACGTCCCTGCCAATCACGCTTGTGATGCAGGTGGAATTGAGAGCAGGGCCTCCCCAGACAATCTTAAGTTCCTAGATGGTTCATAAGGAGAGAAGCGTTTCTTGTGGGAATCATAGTTGGGGCAAAGCGGATTCACTTTTAATTTCCCAGAATGCAACTGGCAGTAGACCATTGTAGTCTCAACTTTTTGAAGTGTTTGGTAAATTCACTAATAGAGGAGCAAGTCATATGACATCTTGTCCAATCCTGAGTAAAATGCTCTGCATATTCTCATATACATAGACTGCCTATATTTGATATTCTGAACTATACTGTGAGATGCAAGCATAAACTATGAACGAAACAAGATAATATGCTACCAAGCCATATGCTAGTTCTTCTGAAGAGCTTTAAAATACAAAGCCATTGAATACCAAAAAGAACAACTTCTATAACGGGCATGGGCAAATTTTTGTTGCTTTGGGCCCAAGTGGGCTGGGCCAGGAGGGAGGGCAGATAGGCATACACTGGGTGGGATAAACCCGGGAAGGACAGGGCCTGCATGAGGGTGAGGCTGGGAGGGGACGGGGAAGGGCTTGGGTCATCCTCAGGTTGTCCTCCTGACATAAGGATGGGACTGCTTGTCCCATCCTTATGCCAGGAAGAAAATGGGACATGCAGCAACTGCCCCGATCCTCATCCCCTGATCGGGAGGAGGACGAGACAGGCGATGGCCAAGAGCCCTCTGAAGAATTCTCAGGTGCTGCATGCCTTCCTCGGATCATCCTTTCGGCATAAGGACAGGGCGGCTCACACTGTCCTTGTGCTGGGAGGAGGGTGATACATGCAGTGGCTGAGAGTACTCCAGAGGGCTCTCAGCTACTTCATGCCTTCCTCCCCCGCCCTTTCTGCATTCGGCGAGCCACTGTGTCCTTATGCTGAGAGGACAGGGAAAATGAAAAGGGCCTGAAAGTAAACCCTCAGGGGGCCGAATCCTTTGTTTGCCCATGTTTGCTCTATGATTTACTTTGTTAGCCCACTAAAGACTACATCTATATATATAAAGGAGACGTGGTCGTGGGTTGACGATTATGCACGGCCACACCATAACCCCCACAACCACAAAACCCACAACACACGATTCACCAGGCCATGAGGTACCAACTAGGCACAAACCCCCACCCTTACAACTTCCAGACCCCTAAACGCGACACCCCAAAATTGCCCATTCAAACCTATGGGAGGAGGATCCGGCGGCGCCCGCGCCGGCGCCCGCTCCCCAGGACAGCGCATTCCCCGTCTCGCCACTGGGAGCGCGGAACCTCCTCCCCGCCTGTATGCACTCCGGAGGTTAGGGCCGGTCTGGAAGCGGCCGAAGAGAGGGCCATAACCCCAAGGAGCCCAAGGCAGCGCCCGCGCCACCCGGCTCCATGAGGCGGAAGACGGCTGCTCTGCGATGCCTCCCCCTCCGATCTCCTCTTCCGGGAGTGCCAGGGACCTGGCCCGCTGCCTCATCGCTCTCATCGCCTCTTCTGAAGAAGCCCACTGGCACAAGGAAGCCCGCCTTTCTCTCCCCACCTCCTCCCCCTGGCTCTGCCTCTCCTTCCCGCCCAGAGAGTTCAAGAGGACCCCTCTCCTCCCGGGGTGAGGTCAGAAGCTGCGCCTTCTGCCCGCCACACGAGGCCTCCAGGACTCGGACTCTTTGGACTCCAACTCCCGAAGCCTCGGCTGCTTCGCAGGGGCGGGAGGGATCCTGGGAGATGGAGTCCAACAGGATGAGGCTTCCTCTTCAGAGGAAAGGGATGCGAGGGGCTCCTGAGCCCATTTCTGGAGCGGGAAAGGAAGCAGGGCGCCTCCGCCCTGCCCGGAATGAAGAAAGAAGGTACTTTGAGGAAGGGGAGGGGCTGTTATGGGATGCCAGGGAGGAAGGGCCTTTTTCAGCCCGGAGACCATGGTTTCCCAAAATAGGGTCTCAGTGTCACTGGCCATGTTCAGCAGCACGCCCTCCTGAAGTTTCGCCCCCACCTGTGGCTCGCATCCTCAATTCTGTTGGCAGTGAGACAAGTGGAGTGTGTGTGTGTGTGTTACTGGGAAGCTGTTTACGCTCTGAATTGACAATAAGACTTCATTAACTTGATTCTCCCGACTAGGCCTCAGCTCATTGCACATTGTGTATGGCCTGAATTGACAGTAAGGCTTCATTAACTTGCTGTTCCTAACTAGGCCTCAGCTCATGGGACATTGTGTATGGCCTGAATTTACAGTAACCTACCTTGGCACACAGAGCCCCTGACCATGCATGATGGGACTTGAGGTACCACCATGGAAAATGGGATTTGTAGTACTTCAAAACCCATCATTCCCCACAGACCACTGTGGCCCAGAACCAAGACCAATAAAGACCCAACTTGCCACACCATGACCCACACTCCATCCAACTGCATTTTAGAGGAGGACACACCGTGGATGATTGAACTTTCTCGCATCTCCTAAAAAGGGCACAGCAACGCGTGCCGGGTACAGCTAGTTGCATATATTATCATGATGGATCCCTGGGTAGGCTACTGAAATGTTTTGTAGACATTGCATTAGTAATAGAATGATGCCAGAAATCCAAGTGTTTCATAGGCCTTACAGGACAGTATCTATTAATAGTGAAAGTCTGAATAGACATCTATTCATGCCACTATTTATGATGCATCAAGGATTTTAAGGGTAGAAATGTGTCATCTTTTGTACATTTCCCAGTAAGAAAGCTTTTTTTTAAAGGACAACATTAAAAGTTAGCTGACGTTGATAAATGAAAGCTTAGAGATATATATCTGGGTATACAATTGTTAGACTTTCAGAATCACCCCTAAAGTAAGGTTATTAATAGTTTAGGCATAGTTCTAATACTCCATAATAATAGAACTAGTCATGTAGTTCAAGAAAATTAATTTAAAAAAATAATTATAGAATCATAGAATAATAGAGTTGAAAAAGACCACATGGGCCATCTTGTCCAACCCCCTGCCATATAGGAAAGCACAAAGTACCCCTGACAGATGGCCATCCAGCCGCTGTTTAAAATCTTCCAAGAAAGGTGCTTTTTGTTTTATGCATATTTCATAGCAGTCCCAATCCAGCAATTTGTTTTTTAAAAGTTATTTCCATTTTCTAACAGTATCATACCACCATTGCAGGCACAATCATTTATACCTAACTGTCAAATTGTCTCACTGGCTTTACTCCAACAGGGATGGATGAAATATGCAAAGCATTCCTGGTGAACACATATCAGATGCCTCATGTGAGAGAAGTAATGAAAGTAGACGTGTAGTCTTTTCTAGTATCCAGCGTCATAATTTTTGTAACGTAACATCAATGAACAAAAAGTTCTGTCAATCAATCTCTGAGACTAGTTCTTACGCCGGTGATAAACCTAAAAAAGGAAGAAAGGAGAGGGATGAAAAAAGCCAGAAATGTGGCATCACCTTTAATAATTGCTAATTTTTATTTTAGCATGAATTTTCATGGATTTATAACCACTTCTTGGGATGAAGGGATAACCCTTCAAAACATTCCTGACTTACAGTGACCTTAAGCCGAATTTATAATGGGGTTTTCTAGGCAAGATTTGTTCAGAAGGGGTTGCCTCTATCTGAGACTGTTTCCAAGCTTCAGGTGGGATTCCATCGATCCCGGCTGCCTTGCCATTTTTCATCTGCTGTATGGATTCAAGGGTCTCTTCCAGAGTGGGAGCTGCGTCCAGTTCCTTTTTCATTGGTTGTTGGATCATGTGTTGGATAGCTGAATCTTGGACTACTCGGTTGGCATTGAAGAGACTCTGAAAATGTTCAGCCCATTGGTTCAGGATGGAGGCTTTATCAGTAATTAGTGTTTGCCCATCTGTACTGTATAAGGAAGGGGCTTTGGACCTGATAAGTAGGTCCAAACACTGCTTTGAGAGCTACATAAAAACCTCTGTAAATGTTAATAAATAAACCATGTAAATGTTAATGGTTAGCTGTCCTATGAGAGTAATTTGATTTGTAATCTGGAATGGCAGGTGGTTGGATTGGATGGCCTTTGTGGTCTCGTTCAATTCCATGATTCTGTATCCCATGCATGTACATGGTTTTTTTTGGGGGGTAGTATTCCTTGAATTTTAGGTCAATGCTCAAACCACTACACCAATGGTTCCCAACCTTTGTGTATGTGTGAGTTGGGGGTATATGGGTCAGCAGAGTGTGAAGTCTGCATGCAGATCTTTATGTACCACTGAGAAAATGCTGAATTGAGGCCACTATATGGCAAGTGATGCTTTTTGCTGATTATCTTGGTCTGTGTCTAGCAATGTAAGCACTCTCACTGTCATTCCATATAATACTAAATGATAATCTAATGATACCAGAATAAGCTGGTGTGATCCTTGAGTTAGTGCATGTTTGCCCTCTCTTCTCCAACATAGCCATGAAAAGGTTGGAGGTTTTTAGTTCTGTTTTCACCTAACTGTGATTACAGATATATCTCAATTAATGAAGTAGATGTATTCTTGGGTATTATTGCTTTAACATGGGATTTCATACCAGAAGCAGAAGTAATATGGAAAGAATAGAGACAATATCTGCTTTGAACTGGGTTATCGGAGTCCATACTGCCATATATTCCTGTTCAGATCAGATAATGTGAGAATTTATTCTGTTCTGTAGAAAGGGCCTAAGGGGCTGCTGTTGTAGGCAAATTCATCAGCTATCATGGGGAAGACAGCATCATAAGCCCATTCTTTCACAGCTAAAGTTTAATTGAATTGTTTAATTCAGATAGGTTGCTGTAACTCACGAATGAAAGTTTTTCCAGTACTCCTTCACTATTCTCCCAACACATATGCTAGGCAAGAGACAACAAAGAAAGGGAGGTCTGACAGGCTATAAAAGACTTTGTAAACAACAAATTTCTTGTGAGATGCTTTGTTAAGTGAAGACAACTTTATGCCAGTACAGGCCCAGATTACCCATAAGGCCAACAAGGCCATGGCCTATGAGCGCAGGCCTAGGAGGGCGCCAAATCACAGACCAAAAAAACCCAACAACCCCTTTCTCTTCTTCCTTCCTTAGGCTGTGGCACCTCCTTCCTTCCCTCCCTCCCTCTCTTTCATTCATTCCCCCTTCCACTACATCCGAGAGGAGGCGTGGGCCGCCGTAGGGGGATGGGGATGGGAGGGCGCCCTGGTTGCTTAGGCGACATTGTCGGCCGCCTTCATCCCGGTGTCCTGCGTAGCGCCCGGCCCTTTTCGGCAGCGGCGTCTGCAGCCAATGGCGCGCCTCTCCCACAACCAACCTGCGGGGCTGGGTGATGTCAGGCGCGGCAGTGAGGGCAAGGAGGAAGAGGTGGAGGGAAGCCATGGCGCCTCTTTGCGAGCGCCGCAGCCTCTGCCTCCTCCTTCGCCATGTTCCTGGGTTCCGCAGCGGCCCCGGGTGCTTCCCTTCCTTCCTCTTCCTTCTCCGAGGAGGAAGAAGGAAGGGAAGCCCCCGGGGCCGCTGTGGAACCCAGGAACATGGCAGAGGACGCTGCGGTGCTCGCGCCCTGCCACGCATGCCCGGAAGCGGGGCTTCCAAAGTGTGGCCTAGGGCGCCAAAAGCAGTTAATCCGGGCCTGTGCCAGTATAATAAGCCAGTCATAAGTTGAATTATTTGTGGAAACCATGATTAACATTATTTGTGGCTTGTCCAAGTTAGCATTTTATTATTATTTGTGATTAGCCAGAAATAGACCTATCCAGAGTCCTCCTCACCACTGATGTTAAGGACCACTGAGGCAAGAAGCTCATGCATGTGCAAAATAGACTTATATAAAAGGCCAGTTACAGGAGGGATTTGTGAAGGAGTTTTCTTCAACATAGCACTGAAAAGGTCATACCTTTTTGTTTCTGTGTGCCGCTACACTTGCTTGTGGTCTAATGAAAGTATCTTCTTCCAGGTCACCACACAAGTCTCCATGTGTAGATTTAGTGGGACAGAAAGAGCGAATTCACTGAAATAATTCTTTAACCAATTCTGTTTCTGATGGAATAAAAATACAAAATCTCGCTCATTCTTTTCCTTGGTACATCATTCTACACTGAACTGCATTGGTATCAGTCAATCAGAGAACTATGGCCTAATTTGCACAAATAAGTATGATAGTAGGTAGAGATTTTGTGTCACAGCTGTGCCTAGGCCATATTGCACCACACACCAGATGACAGTTCAAGCAGCTGTCTCCAAGCTTCTAGCCAGGTCATGCATAAAATTTTATTCTTGCGGCAGCCAGACACCATGAGTTTCTAAGGTTTCAAAAACAGCAGGACAACCAGCCAATTGTCTTTTTAAATGTAGAGAAAGTACACAAATAATTGTCCTTCCTTCATAGGAGTAGAGAAGGAGCAAGATGTGCTACTGGACAATACTGTTTCAAGCTTCAAGTAGGAATCCACATGATTGAATGCTCCTCTGAAAAACCATTTCCCTTTTCATAGACCAGTATACTGTATGTCAGGAAGAAGCATTTGCAGGACATTTGCCCCATGAAAACCATTGAATCTTTGTGGCTCTGTACTACACGCAGTTGGAAATTGTATTGTTTTTGTGAGCTCAACTCATGCCGTGCCTCATTAGCAATGTTTTGAAATACAACTGCATGACCAATTTGCATCTCTGGAGATCCTAGACCAATGTTTCTCAAAGTGGTGGTCCCTGGTCTTGTGTAAGTTTGCATGAAAGAAAGAAATAATTGTACCCCATGGGCACAGATTTAATCCTGGTCCTTGGCACATTGGGAAGTCATAATTGCTGCCCCCCACATAGCCTGAGAAGCACCGCTCTACACTGTATTAGTCTTGTGTCCTTTGTAAGATAGGGATGCCTACTCAACTGTCTCTAGCAATTGCAGTGTTTCAGTTGATTGTTCTACTATCATTGTTAGCGTGCCTTACCCTAAAATACCCTGAAGACTATAGGTCACTTATACAGCAAAATAGATAAAGGTGAATGTGACAGAGAGCATATCCCTGATACTGAGAAAACAATTAAATACAATGGAAGTGATGGTGAATATAAAAGATATGCAAAAGTGGAAAAGTAAAAACGAGACAAACATGAACACTTGATCTGCAAAACAATAGCAGTAAGTGAGAGAATTGTTATTGAAATGATAAAATGTATTTTAAACCTAGAGAGACAGAAACACTGTTCTGTGGTGTATGTGCACATTTTGTTTGTGTCACTATTGTCACTCACAGTATGCACTCTACTTCTCAATACATTGGGACCTTTCAAATTAAGTATCTTCTGAATCTAATGCCTACAGAAGATGCTAGAACTAGAACTCTTTCCCCCATTCCTCCTTTTTATTACATTACAGAGACCAATAGACAGCCTCAATGTTATGAGATATATGGTTTCATCATATGTTGAGCACACTAACTACCTCACACCATTTCCCCCTTGCATCACCTTGTTTGCCTCCTTTTCCCCTCTTTTTCCATTGGAATGGTTAAGTATGTCACAACTGAGTCCTTTGTAAATAAACTTGATCTGTGAGACTTGGGGCTCTTCCAGTAGCCATATAACCCAGAATATCAAGGCAGAATAACCCACAATATCTGCTTTGAACTGGGTTATTTGAGTCCACACTGCCATATATCTCAGTTCAAAGCAGATAATGTGGGATTTCTTTTCAGCTTTGTGGAAGGGGCCTTGGTCTTAACTTTTAAGAGTTAGCGGGTGCTTTAAAATAAATACAGCATGTCCTGGATTTTATGGAGTTGTCAACTGCTGTCGGCCATGTGCATTGACCAGTTGTTGGGTTTCATCTCTATTTGAATTTGTCAGAACTGCAAAAACAGCTCTTGATTCCCAACACCAGTTTCCTTCCTTCCTTCTGGTTATCATTTTGAGTCTTGATCCCTAAAGAGTATAGGTAAAAACTCTGACAAAGAAGCTTCTTTCTACAAAGGGGTTTTAACCTTCATCCAGACTCCTCTTCCATCTCCTCTATGTAGCTAGAAGGGTTATTTTTTAATTTTTTAAAAAGCAAACCAGAACTGGCATTGGGAGAACTGTGGAATGCTAGAGAAACAGACCTTTAGGGTCAGAGAAAGAAAATAAATAATCCACAGATATATTTTGAAAGAAGCTTTCAAATAGTCTTTAGAAGGTTTAGAGCAGGGGTCCTCAAACTCAAACTAAGGCCCAGGGGCCGGATATGGCCCTCCAAGGTCATTTATCTGGGCCTCGCTCAAGATCAACCTAAGTCTGAAACGATTTGAAAGTACACAACAGCAACAACAACAACAACCCTTTCTCATCAGCCAAAAGCAGGCCCCCACTTCCCATTGAAATAGTAATAAGTTTATATTTGTTAAAATTGTTCTTCATTTTAATTATTGTATTGTTTTTAAGTGTTTTTGTACTACAAATAAGATATGTGCAGTGTGCATAGGAATTCATTCATCTCTCCCCCCCCCCCCAAATTATACGAGGGTTGAATGAAAAGTAATGCCACCACCTTCGAAATTGAGGTCAAACATAGAAATAATCATTAGAATGTGCTCTTTAGCAATATTCACTTTCCCACATAATTACCAGACTATTGGATACATTTCTGCCAACGATGAACAAGTTTTCTGAAGCTGTCATGGAAGAAGTCGACACTGTCACACAAGTCAGATGTTCCCACATCAACATCTTTAAACTTACTCGCCCAACGACGCACAGTACTAACATCAACACAATCACCATAAACAGCATACATTCCCTGACGAACCTCCTTTGGGGTGACACCTTCTGCTGTCAAGAATTCAATGACTGCATGTGGCTTAAGTCGCATTGACTGACCATCTGCACAGAGTTTCATACTTCGCACTTTAACATCACAACCATTAAATGCTATGTCTTCCTGCCAAAATGGAACTGTAAAGGAGAGTCTACTGAACAAGCCAGTTCCTGCCGTATACCAGTACTGCCATCTGTTGAGGAGTTACGAAGGTAGAGGCATTACTTTTCATTAAACCCTCCTAATCCAGCCCTCCAACAGTTTGAGGGATTGTGACCTGGCCCTCTGTTCAAAATGTTTGAGGACCCCTGGTTTAGAGTGTGTTTGTTTAGCAAGATATATCTGTATTTGTACTCCACCTACTTATAATGTTGCCAGAGTAGAAACTGGAAAACAACCACATGCCTTTGAGAGAAGCAGGAGAGAACCGGTGTGGTATAGTGGTTTGAGCATGGGATGGTGACTGGAGACCAGACTTTAAATACCTACTTGACCATGGAAAGCCACTGCATGGCCTTGGGCCAGTCACACTTTCTTAGCCTCAGAGGAAGGCAAAAGTAAACTTTTCTGAACCAATATTATCAAGAATACTCATGATAGGGTTGCCATAAGTCAGAAATAACTTGAAGACACAAAGTAAAAAATAATAGAAGAAACAGAAAACTAGATCTGTTACAAGTAAAAGTTGTCAGAATTGTCTCTTATAAATTGACTATTGAAGTTAGAGGACTACTCTCATGCCTGGAAGCCCTGGCAACCTGTTCTTTGTATTTAACCGTAGGTGCAATGGGTTAAACTCTTGTGCTGGCAGACTGAAGACCAACAGGTTGGAGGTTCGAATCCGGGAAGAGTGTGGATGAGCTCCCTCTGTCAGTTCAGCTCCCCATCCCACAAGGATGGTAAAATATCAGAACTTTTGGGTGTCTCCTGGGCAACATTCTTGCAGACGGCCAATTCGCTCACATCAGAAGTGACTTGCAGTTTCTCAAGTCGCTCGTGACATGAAAAAAAACAAAACTGTAGGCCACCTGAGCCATATCTACACAGCCAAAATAAAGTAGACACATTACTCAGCTGCTGTTGGGAGTCTACATGATGTATGGCATGCAGCTATTAATTCATGTCTGTGGAACACAGGATTTTTTTTCCTCCAGAGCTTCCTTAAAGCTCTAGAATCATCCTGCAATTTCAGATGTGTGGACCATTGGATCTGGTGGGCTCTGGCCTCATCTGTGACCACACCATCAACAGAACCACTGCTGCATCACCACTAGCAAGCTTTCTCCCAGAGGGTTGCTGGTGCTGTCACATTTCTGGTCATGTCATTTCTGGCACTGAACCATGTGACTAGAAATATGACATTGCCAGCAAACATGTGCTGGCACCTTCAGACAACTGATGAGCACTCACCCAGCCTGCTGTATAGATTGCCAAAGAGCTCTGGCGACACTCCTGGGCTGAGTGAGCACCAGATTTATCTGGTAAGTGCAGACGCAGCCTTCATTTAACATTGGGTGGCTCTTCCACTGCTACTGGGTTCTCTTCATTACTGTTTCACTCACTCACTCTCCCTTCCTTATAGCATCAGGACCTTCATAACCCCTTCATCCACCATAGTTCTGGACCTACCAAGCCATACGGCTGTGAAATAAAATATTTCACTTTGTTTTGTTGCAAAAAAAGTTTGCGAGGTTTTAGGCAGCCCTTTATTGCTATTTAGAAGTGATATCCCTATCTGTGGCCTTTCTTTGGAGAAGTATCTGTATGTTTCAGTGGAAAAATGTATGCATTGCAGTGAGTTACAAAGCTGCAAATTCTATACATTAATTCCTTGGATTTTGTGTAGACTAGAGTGACTAGGATGGAAAAGTCATTTTCAGCACTGATGGGTTTGCAAAAGTCTCCCATACTCAGAATGATATAACCATAACTCCAATGACATCTAAATCAAGAAAGGTGAAATACTTGCACTATGCTCTCTCAGTTTCTATAAATTCTTATTACATTTGCAGAGTCTTTGCATAAGAGCACATAAAGAATCAGTCCATGCATTACTTGAATGATAGGATGTCATTCTCATGACCATTCTTTTTAATTGCCAGTTTCTTTCGAAAGCTAATCATGGCATAAAGGATATTCTTGAACAGTACTTTACTCATCATAATGGAGATCTTATAGGTCAATTGTTCAAACAGTCCTTTTTACCATTGGCTTCTTTGGCTTTCGGGAAACTTTATTATACTAAAAAGAGAAAGATATTAATTTCAAAATAAACAGTGCAAATGAAGATGCATTTTGGGTAAAAAATTAGAAATACATTTTTACATTAAAGATTAAAGTCATGGACTAACCCTACATGCTCTATTATGTGTGTACTTTACTTACTTTCTTAGGCGATCCCTTGTCTGAGTATAATGGCCTTCCAAGTGTAGTGTCTCAGCAGTGGGTACATAGGTGACTGTGGAACCCTATTCTTGATCCGCATGCTTTTCACAGTGAGGGCATCGGTTTCCAGGTGGAAGGCGGTCCCATTAAGGGTTAGCTTGACATGACTTTCTCTTGGCACATTTCTCCCTTTCTCCCTCCAACTGCTGGTCACAGTTAGAGCCAGGGCTTCCCAATTCTCAGTGTCTATGCCACAGTTTTTAAGGTTGGTTTTCAGCCAATCTTTAAATCTCTTTTCATGTCTACTAAAATTCCATTTTCTGTTCTTGAATTTGGAGACGGTGATCGGGCATTCAGCGGAGTTGATGGCATAGGAGCATCACTTCAATGCTGGTGGACTTTCCTTCTTCCAGCATGTTGACATTTGTCCGCCTGTCTTCCCAAGAGATTTGCAGGATTTTTCGGAGGCAGTGCTGATGGAATCGTTCCAGGAGTTGAGTGTGGTGTCTGTAGACAGTCCATTGAAAAAGCATGATCTGCTAGGATCACGCTCTTTGACTCTGAATTTATCAGGTAACAAGGATTCTATAAAATCCAAACAGTTGCTATTTCAGTGCATTTATATAGAGAGTAGTTCAGGTTGACTCCCACTGATGTTAATTATTATTTAATCCCTGACACCAGTCGGAGCAACTGAGTGATTGCTGTAAATTCCAAGTTAAAATGTAATTGAAGTCTTCATTTGTATTATCTTGCACAGTTGTCTACATTTTTAATGGAAATGTAGTTAACACCGGTTCCAGGATGGAGTAGTGTTGGAGGATGTTGGGCATTAATAGGAAAAACACAAATTGAAATTCCAATTATGAAAAAAAACATAGGATGGCTACCATCAGGTAGACAATGGGGGTACCAATATGCAATAAATCTCCATAATAGGTGGCTTATGCAATAATAGATCTCCATAATAGGTGGCCTATGCAATAAAGTTTGTCTATTTTTATTGAGCCATTTTGCATTTTACAAGTACTTCTATAAGGATTTGATGATGGATCTCAGAAAAATGTGTATGATCATTTAGCTCTTTTGGACTATTACCATCTTGGCCCTTGACTTTCTTTCCCCACCCATCTTCTGCATTGTGTGAGCCTTCATTAGTTATAGGAATTGCAGAGTTAAGCACAAATATGCCCTTGATATAATTAAAATTATGGTAGTGGGAAGTGTTCTTTTGGCAGGTGGGCAAAGAAGCAAATTGTTGTTTTGCAGAAAGAGAAGCCAGCCCATAGATCCAAAGTATTAGGTAATGGTAGCAGGGAATCAGTTCATAAATCTTTCTGATCTGATTCCAATGTCAGTTTTTGCTGATGTTGTTCCGGCCTGCTTTCCCATCAGCGACGGATCTGTAAAAATATCAATTGGGGTCATTTGGGAATATGTAAATGTAATTTAAAATATATATCTGAATATCTATATTTTAAAACTTGTATGTATATACCATTACTAAATGTAATTTAGAGATCAAGTTAAAGTGATTCATTTCATTGCTATATTTTATCCTCGTCTTAATATTCGATATGGAACTAGATTGAATGAAGTCTGTGTATATTGCAGCGCTGTATATGTGGAACTGGGGGAAGGGGTAAAAAATGGAAAGAAATAGAGAAAATAACACAGGGGAAATGAAATCCTGATCCTGGATTATTCTTGCTGTTGAAAGGTATATTATGAGGGGAAAGCTTATGATGTTTAAATGAAAAAGAAATCCATCATGGTGCTCTCTGGCATAACATCTGCACTCTTGCTTCCTCAGTAGTATTTTGTAGCTAGTACCAGTTCCAAATCCTCGATATTGGGAAGTTGATTGAGATTGCCAGTGAGAAATCTTAAAAGAACAACAAAATTTGCAAGGAAAGGGTCTGGTAGTGAAACTTGACTGAGAAGCAAGATGCAGAGCTGAACCACTGGTGATACTTTAGAGGCAAAAATGGCACCCGATTTTGATGTCTCTAAACATAAAATTTATATTTATTTATTATTTATCTGCCATGCTTCTATACCGCCTCTCTCAGCCCGAAGGCGACTAGAGGCGGTGAACAAGCGGCAACAAGTGCCCATATACAATACATCACAAGATAAAAATAGTCATATAAAAACATATACAATTAACAGTTAAAAACGACAAAATACAAATCTCAGCTCCACAATCTTAAAATCGGTTTCCGTTTCGTCGTCATAGTAATCCTTGATCTCGATTAAAGTTCGTCTGCGAATGCTTGCTCGAAAAGCCAAGTCTTGACTTTCTTACGAAATGTCAGGAGGGAGGGGGCCGATCTGATGTCACTAGGAAGGGAGTTCCAAAGCTGAGAAGCCACCACTGAGACCCTGTCTCTCGTCCCCACCAGGCACGCCTGTGAAGCAGGCGGCACCGAGAGCAGGGCCTCTCCGGATAATCTTAAGCATCTTTATGGTTCATAGGGAGATATGTGTTCGGAAAGGTAAGTTGGACCAGAACCGTCTAGAGCTTTAAAGGCCAAAACCATCACTTTGAATTGTGCCCGGTAGCAAACTGGTAGCCAGTGGAGCTGGCACAAAAGGGGAGTTGTACGCTCTCTGAGTGCCGCTCCTGTTATCAACCTGGCTGCTGTCCGTTAAACCAATTGAAGCTTCCGAGCAGTCTTCAAAGGCAGTCCCACGTAGAGAGCGTTGCAGTAATCTATACAGGATGTAACCAGAGCATGGACTACCGTGGCCAAGTCAGACTTCCCAATGTACGGGCGCAGCTGGCGCACAAGTTTTAATTGTGTGAATGCTCCCCTGGTCATCTGGGGTTCCAGGCTCAGCGATGAGTCCAGGATCACACCCAGACTGCGAACATGCATCAGCCCTCTGCATCAGCCCTCTGTATTTTCAGATCCTGCACCCACAGATTCAGCCATCCATGATGTTAAAATATTCTAAAAAGCGAGCTTTGCTATTTTATATAAGACACATCATTTTATTGTGCCATTATATATAACAGGACTTGAGCATCGATGGAGTTTGGCATCCATGTGTGGGGTCCTGGAACCAAACCTCAGTGAGTGTGAAAGATCCATGTGTATATGTAATGTGCGTTTTGTCAAAATGCCCACAGCCCTTTCTTTTTATAACAACCTGCCCTCCCTCACAAAGTGAACAAATGAATCAGTGGTATATTTGTGAATTTGTTCTTCTTTGCCCAATCTTTATCTTTATTTGCTCAGCCCTTTGTATTGCCTGCTTCAGCTAAGTCTTCTTGCTAAGGATGCAGGTTGTCAGAGATGACTTCCAGTCCTTCCGGTTTCGTTGAACTGCTATTCTCAAGAGTTCTTCACCAGTAGCCATACCCATTTGGGTAGGGCTGCTGAGAGCTGACATTGGGCTGTGGAAAAGGGGCACGAGTGTCTCTTCCCTCTGTCCATTTGACAGGTTTGAGCTGTTGAGATACCAACATTTATTTTGCAATGTATTTTTACCTCTTCACTGCCAAGAAGTTTGAGTCTTGTTGATTTTCTTCCCTTGTACCTCTCGTTATCTGGAAGGCCACGTGTTTCTCTTTCCTGTATTACATGTTCCTGTTTAAGACGCAAATACTTGCATACTTGCTTTTAAACAAAAGACCAGTAAGAAAAGCCTGTTTTGAAACAGAAGAGACTTGGCAATTCTGTAATGTACAGAAATGATGTTCTCCATCTCTTTATTTCTGTCAAGCTGCTTATCTTCCTCATAGAAAGTCTTTGTTCTTCCTGTTCTTGAAGAGAGTTGAATACAAAGTTCTGGACAAACCCAATGTATATGAATATTCCTGTTAAAAATGTTGGGTTTATATGGCTTAAAGCAATGTTTTTCAACCTTTTTTGAGCCGCAGCACATTTTTTACATTTACAAAATCCTGGGGCACACCACCAACCAAAATGACACAAAATGACACTCTAACACAGTAATACATATAGTTAATATGTTTTAAAATGTATTTATACACTCAGTGTGAAACCTGGGCCTGTTTCAATGAATACAACATAGATATCCTGGCAGGAATGGTAGAAAGACACACATGAAGGTCTTGCTCAACAGCTGGGAGTTGTAGTTCACCCGCAATCAAAGAGCATTCTGAACTCCACCAATGATGGAATGGAATCAAACTTCCCACACAGAACTACCATAACCAAGAGAAAATACTATAAGAGTTTGGTGGGCATTGACCTTGACTTTTGGAGTTGTAGTTCACCTATATCCAGAGAGCACTGTGGAGGGGAGGGAGGAAGACGTGGGACGAGTCTACGTAATAGCGCCTGCACGGGTCACGTCTTTCTCCCTCCCCCCTCCCGCAGAAGCGGCAGTGTGATCAAAGCGAGGCAGAGCAAGCAGAGAGAGGCTGGGAAGAAGGGAGCCCGAGTGGAGAAGAAAAAGTGTTCGACAGGAGGGGGAAGAAAGGGTATTGGAGGTTCCAATTTCCCACGGCACACCTGATGATAGCTCATGGCACACTAGTGTGCCACGGCACACTGGTTGGGAAACACTGGCTTAAAGTGTACATGTCAAGATATCAATATGGTTTGTCAGGGTTTTTTTTTGTTCTGACAGCATGTCCTGAATAATTTAGAGTTGCTTCTGATATGTGTTCAACATAAACTAATTCATTCAAAATTTGTTCTAGTTTGAGTGTAGCATGCCTATCCCACTCTTGTTGAACATTGTGGAAATATTAATTTAAAATAACTTAATTGTTGTCTTTGCTTGGAAAGGCCTTGTTTTTGTACTACAAATCCACAAAAGGGTGCATGTTTTTCAAATAACATTCTGGCTTAAAGTCAAAAAGCTATGTGAATTGTTCCATTTGCATCTGACATTTGCTGTGATGCTAGAACTAACTATAGAAACATGTGCAGTTTTGTTTTCATCATAATGACACATCAAATACCAGTCACTGTGACAAGAGAGAGATTATAATCAGGTCGTTACACTTTATTAAAAAGGTTATTCACATCCGTTTCCCAGTGAAGATCTTATCCTCACTGAAGAGCACTGTTGTAGAATTTGAATGCCAGTCACATTTGTGTTTGCCCTTCTTTGCCTTTTGTGTTTTCACCATTCCCAAACCTGAGCAAGCTGTGATTCTCTAGATTGGTGTTTCTCAAACTGTGCTTCCCCAGGTGTTTTGGACTTCAGTTCCCAGAAATCCCAGATAACTTATCAGCTGTTAGGAACTGTGAGAGCTGAAGCCCAAAACACCTGGAGGAGCAGAGTTGTGCTCTAGATCAGTGGTTCTCAACCTGTGAGTCCCCAGGTGTTTGGGCCTTCAACTCCCAGAAATCCCAGCTAGCTTACCAGCTGTTAGGATTTCTGGGAGTTGAAGGCCAAAACATCTGGTGACCCACAGATGTTTTTGGATCTTGCCTTCCATCATCCTTTATTGCTGGTCTTGCTGGCTAGAGGTTAATATAATTGGAACACAATAGTATATGGTGGGGTACAGATTGTCTTCCTCTTATGTAGTTGTATGTATGTGTTAATTCCTTTCTTAAAGTGCTGATGTGGATTTGCCTGCCATCCTCCAAGGGCCAAAGTGAAAGCATGAAGTAGATTCTGCAACTTAACATGAGACCCCACTCCAGTGGAGTAACTCCAGTTTGAATTCTGCCTTTTCACTGCTCTCAGAAGTCATTAAACTTGGTATTATGTGCTAGAGCAGTGGTTCTCAACCTGTGAGTTCCCAGGTGTTTTGGCCTAGAACTCCCAGAATTTCCAGCTAGTTTACTAGCTGTTAGGATTTCTGGGAGTTGAAGGCCAAAACATCTGGGGACCCACAGGTGGAGGGCCACTGTGCTAAAGTGAAAAGTTGAACTGCTGTTCATAATTCTAATCATTTTTCCCATCCTCTCCCATTGCACACTACCATATTACTTTGTGGTTGAACACTTTCAGAAACTCACCCACACAGTTACAGAGACCGGTACTTTCCCTATTTGAAGTAAGTGCCCTATGGCAGCTTTGTATGTATGATGAGCAATATCTTTGTGTTTTCATCTGTTAAAGGCATTTTATACTTTTGGTATTCAGGTGCATATTTGTTGTATTTAGTGAGATGAATGGTTTGTTGTTCAGTTCTACAGTGTTGGTTTGAGTGGCCTAGGCAATCTCCAGCATATTCAAAAATCTATGGCTATTGATAATAGGTGTTCAAGATAATGCTTGGAATGCAGACAAAGAAACAAAAGACTCGAAAGAGTGATCTCTACAGTGTACAATATACTCTCTTAATAAGAGTGCTTTTAATACATACTCATGTTTTAATACAAGATGTACAAACAATATTCCCTGTGCGTACCTCTGTTGGAACTTATGTTAGGGTCTGTTTTGTGTAGAGTAAAAGCTGTGAGTTGACTTGAATATATGTTGAAGTGGTAATAAAAGTTGGATTGATTGCAGCCATAAAGTAATTAGTTTATTTACACTATATACACAAACATAGCACACAGCAAGTACGTCCATACTGATGCAGGAACATCTTCGAAAGACGGCGATTGCAGTCTCCTTCTTATCAGTAAAGGCATGCCTCTCAAATTCCATTGCTCGTCTTTGCTACACCAGTATTTTGACGGCTTGATAACAACACTAATGAAACTGGATAAGAAGACCATTGGGGATACAATAATGGATGTGGATGTGATCGAGAACATGAGGGATAGTCTAAAGCAGAACTTTTCCACCTGGTATCCCCTATTTAAGAGTGATCTATACCGCCAAGAGTACTTGCAAGAATTAACTGTGGTGACCCTCAGGAAAGCCTTTACAGCCTTGCGGTTTCAGACAATGCCTTCAGCCTGGCTGGAGGGAAGATATAGAGGAACACCTTATTCCCAAAGATCATGTATATGTGGTTCAGGAGCGATTGAGGATCTAACACATTACTTACTACATTGCCCTCTGTATAAGGATCCCAGAAAGAAGATTCTAGGATGGCTTCTGGAGGATAGGGTGGCTTGGCAGCAGACAGCAGTGATTAAGGATTTGCTAGCAGACTACTCTAAAGATATAACAATAAAGGTTGCCACTTTTGCAGTGGCAGCTCAAAATATCCGTGCGAAATTAGTAAAATCCTTAGTGAAGGATGGGAAATAGCACAGGATGATACAGTGCGTTGTAGACATGACTGGAATTTAAAGAACCAGTTTTAATGAGTTTTAATATTTGTACTGAAGTTTTATATTGTGATGTGTACTCACTAATATGTGCGCTTAATTTGTAATGGCCCATGGCTAGAACAATAAAACTTATTCATAATCCAAATTCCATTGTGATGATTGAAGTCCGCTCTCATCACAGGGAGCAGGAAAACATTTTACTGCCCTTTCTAGAATAACTTAAACCTCTGTGGTCTGTTAACTCTACACATGATAGGCAGCTTTGCAAACACATAGCCAGCTTTAAAAAACACACTATTATATCTCCTAATTAATCAAATAACAGTACAATATTAACCCTTGAACTCATCTTGTGATATAAACAGTTGACAACTATGTCATTCTTCTCTAACTATGCATTTTTCCAATTCAAAAAAATTAAACTGATCCCTTTCACCAATAAATATTTCAGATACGTCTAAGAGTATCACTAAAATCATTTTGTAGATTGAAACTATTATGTTGATTCAATTGTCCAAATGTCTACCTAGCCCATTTTTCATTCATACTGATATTGAACATGATTCATTTTTTTGCCTCTGTATGACCAGGTATCCAACTTCACTATCTTTGCAAATGTTGTAATGTTGATTATGCTAACCTTTTATTTCCTGAAATAAGTCTAAACATTCATTTTGTGTTGTTCATATGCACAGAATGATTTGCATTCAACATTTCTTGTTATTCCCTGTCAAATCAGTCATTATAAAAGCCTGTATCTCAAAACATACACAATTTATCATGTCTGAAGAAACAACTATGTGGACTGATAAAGGTCTCCTTTTTTCCAATGTTCCTTCCTTGATTGTAGCTTGGTGTTTATTTCTGTTATAGTTCGTTTGTGTCCCAGATTTTTCTGTATCATCAGACGGAGGAAAAATCTGTATTTAATAAATAAAAACATAGACTTGGATGTTTGGTAACCATAGAAGCGATAATGGAGAGACAATGTTTTCTCTATGTATTATACACAACTTCCAGGAAGAGTGTCACTGGAGCAAGGTCTGAGTGATGGAACCGAGGAGAAGGTTGAAAGTAAGGAGATGCCACCTAATTAGGAAGATTGGCTTTGGTCTAACAGAGTACTGGAATAGCATAGGGCATGCAAAACAGCCAAACAGAGAAAATTGCATTATATACAATCGTATTATATACAGGTAATGCCATATTATGTATATCATGTTCCCAGGTGCACTTTGGTAATGTACATGTACAGGAAATTGCAGAAGTCCTAACTAACCAAAAGCCACTGCATAGGACTAAACCATTGCTTAGGACTAAACCAGTGCTTTGTGTGGTTTTAATCATGTATTTTAATCGCTATATGGTTTTAAATATATGCTTTAATGTATATGTTCATTTTATATTTGTTATTGGTATGGCATCGAATTGCTGCCATTGTAAGGTTGCTCTGAGTCTGCTTTGGGCTGAGAAGGGTAGGGTATAAATACTGTGAAAAAAACTAAAGGTTTCCCCTGACATTAAGTCTAGTCGTGTCCGACTCTGAGGGTGGAGCTCATCTCAATTTCTAAGGCAAAGCAGCTCTTTGGCTTAGAAAAGGAGATGAGCTCCACCCTCAGAGTCGGACATGACTAGACTTAATGTCAGGGGAAACCTTTAGTTGTCTGTAGACTCCTCCAAGTTCATGTGGCCAGCATGGCTGCATGGAGCACTGTTACCTTCCCACCGGAGTGATACCTATTTATCTACACATATTTGCATGTTTTCAAAGTGTTAGGTTGGCAAAAGCTGGGGCTAACAGTAGGAGCTCACCCTGCTCCCTGGATTCGAACTGCTGTGCCACCGGGGTCACCTATAAATACTGAAAATAAAATAAAATAAATTTGATAGTGTCAGGATTTACTTGCAGCTCCCTGCAATGTGGAAAACCTTTCCCCACCTGTCTTAAGCCATTTTAAGGTGCAGGGGAGCTTAATAATAATAATAATAATAATAATACACTTTATTTTTATTCCACCCTTCTCCCCAAGGGGACTTGAGGAGAGAAGAAACATTGTTGACCTCCTAATTCTGTTGCAGAAGTACTCCACTAGATCAAACCATGTAATAAAATAATTTTTACTCAATTACTGAAATCTCATTTGAAATATAAGTCTAAAATAATTCAATTCAAAATTGAGATTGTAGTAATGGGACAAGCCTCTCACCCCGGTCACTTTTAGGAATGGGCAGGGATCTAGCTAGTAGTGGCCATCACTATGCCTAGTCCCTGTGAAGGTGAGGCTTTTGCTGGCATGGAGTTTTGTCCTACCTCAAATTCTATCCCCACTTTTTCTACCTTTAATTGAGGTTACAAAAGGCTAGCCATTTCTGTCCAGCCCTTAAGGGAAATGGCCTAAGCTTTGAAGGTGGCTGTTCTTAAACATTATCTCTGAAATCATCAAACCTATCTTTATTTTATCCTCCCCCACTGCTCTGGACTTTGGCCATCCTCAAAGAGAGCCAAGCTAAGTGAATATGGAAACCTGCAATGCAGCTGGAAAGAGATATCCCCTGAATGGAAAGAGTCTTGCAGCACTTTAATTACTATCAAGTTTTAGTTGGCATAAGCTGTTGTGAACTGCAGTCCACTTCATCAGATATGAGAAGTCATCAGATCAGATGCCAAATCAGACTAAGCAGCCACAAGTCTCTTTTGATGTTTTACAGCAACATACAACAAAGCCTCAAAATTCCCTAGAAATCATTGCAACTGAACCAGTAAAAAACATTGTGGTAGGAATTGCTGACACTTGCTAGGGCGCTTGCTCCTTCACCTGTGTCAGGAACGGAAAACATATGCCATTCCAGGTGTTGGTTATAGCTAATGGGAGTAGCAGTCTGACAGTACCTGGAGTGACACATATTCCCAGCATCTGCCCTGAATGAGCAAACATACAACTAATTATGCAGCTGGTCCAAATATATAAAGAATCTTGCAGAAAATAACATTTTTAACGCAATTGTTGCAGGCATTCTGAATAGATCTACTGGGATTTAAAAAATAAAGAACAAGACTTTTCCATTCAGGATTAGTGGACTTTCATGTTCTGGTGTTGTGACAAACCCATCCTTAGAAGTAATGTTGGCAGGAGGATTGTTTGCATATTTAACAGTGGTTTCAACTTTTCGTTATTTAGTTAGTTTATACCTGTTAGAGCAGTGTTTCTCAACCTTCCTAATGCTGCGACTCCTTAATACAATTCCTCATGTGGTGACCCCTTAACCATAAAATTATTTTCATTGCTACTTCATAACTGTAATTTTGCTACTGTTATGAATCATAATGTAAATATCCGATATGCAGGATGTATTTTCATTCACTGGACCAACTTTGGCACAAAGACCCAATACGCCCACATTTGAATACTGATGGGGTTGGAGGGGGATTTAGTTTGTCATTTGGGAGTTGTAGTTGCTGAGATTTATAATTAACCTACAACCAAAAAGCATTCTGAACTCCAACAACAATGGAATTGAACCAAACTTGGCACACAGAATTCCATGACCAACAGATAATACTGGAAGAGTTTGGTGGGCATTGACCTTGAGTTTTAGAGTTGTAGTTCACCTACGTCCAGCGATCACTGTAAACTCAAACAAATATGAATCTGGAGCAAATTTGCCATGAATACTCAATGTGCCCAAATGTGAACACTGGTGGAGTTTGGGGAAAACAGACCTTGACATTTGGGAATTGTAGTTGCTGGGATTTATAGTTCACCTACAATCAAAGAGCATTTTATATTTAAAGAGCACCGGGAATGTGGTGCAGCTGGCTAAGTGTCAGCTGCATAAGATCTCTCTGACCAGTAGGTCATGAGTTTGAGGACTGTCCGGGTCGAGGTGGGTGCTCGACCTTTAAGTGTAGCCTGCTGTCGACCTTTGCAGCCCGAAAGACAGTTGCATCTGTCAAGTAGGAGATAAAGGTACCACATTAAGTGGGGAGGCAAATTTTGACTGAATTATGAAGCCATAAAAAGAACTCCAGGAACACTGAGGAATGTGGAAGGAACAAGGAGGGATGTTGGGAACGCTGAGAGATGAGGAGTGCGTCAGCTCCCCTGGTGGCCAGATTTGCCTCTGTGTGTATGTGTGTATGTGGAAAATGGCAGGGATTGTCTGCTAAGTATGTGTACCTGTAATCCGCTCTGAGTTCCCTTCGGGGTGAGAAGAGTGGAATATAAATAAAGTGTATTATTATTATTATTATTTTCAACTCCACCAATGATAGAATTGGGCCAAACTTCCCACACAGAAACCCCATGACCACTGAAAAATACTGTGCTTTCTGATGGTCTTTGGCGACCCCTCTTACACCCCGTTGTGACCCCCCCCCCCAGGTCCCGACTCCCAGGTTGAGAAACGCAGTGTTAGATAATAATTTATATGTAATTATTAATGTTCTATTTGTCTTATAAATTTTGATTCATTTTTGAAAACATTTTATCTCTTGTCTTTGTGTTGGAGGCAGCCTATGATCCATGGGTTGTTGGGAGGAGGTTTGTGGTAGGGAGGAGCTGCATAGAATTCACCTTCCTTATGAACTTTAAGGGAGGGGGGGGGGTTAATTAATTAAAGTAATAAGTTTGTGTCTTTCCCTGTTATCATGGATGAACTCCACATGTTTCCTGATTAATGATTAAGTTATTTCTAAGCTTTAATGAATTAATTAGAATTCATTAGAAATTGGAGGAAAGCTCTTTCTTTATCAGATCCAGTAAGATAGGAAGGCCTTGGGAGAAAACACATCACTTGTTCTTTACTTGCTGGCGTGTTCTAATGAAACAAGAAAAGGGTGAGGCATTTCCTGGAAAGAAAGAAGAAAATGTAGGGGTGGATAGGGATTGTTTATTTATCAGTATTGGACTTTTCGGAATACCTGACCACACCTGGAATGCTGTGTCCAGTTCTGGCACTGCAATTGAAGGGAGATGTTGACAAGCTGAAATGTGTCCAGAGGAGGGCGACTAAAATGATCAAGGGTCTGGAGAACAAGATCTGTGAGGAGCGGCTTAAAGAGTTGGGCATGTTTAGCCTGCAGAAGAGAAGGCTGAGAGGAGACATGATGACCATGTATAAATATGTGAGGGGAAGTCATAGGGAAGAGGGAGGAAGCTTGTTTTCTCCAGCTCTGGAGACTAGGACATGGAACAACGTCTTCAAACTACAAGAAAGGCGTTTCCGCCTGAACATTAGAAATAACTTCCTAACTGTGTGAGCTGTTCAGCAGCGGAACTCTCTGCCCCAGTGTGTGCTCAATGCTCCTTCTTTGGGGGCTTTTATTCAAATGTTGCATGGCCATCTGTCAGGGGTGTTTTGAATGCAATTTGCCTGCTTCTTGGCAAGGGGGCTGGACTGGATGGCACACAAGGTCTCTTCCAACTCTGTGATTCTAGTGTTGAAGGATAAATTTATCTTTTACCTACAAACTGTTTGGAATTTATTGGGAACCTTTCTGGGTGAAAAGTGAGAGGTGCTCTCCGATTTTTCAACTCTAATTTTTATTAATCTTCTTTTTAATGTTTTTTTTTAAATTTTGTGTAGTGCAATTCGATTTGCATTGCAAGCAAAGGACAGTATTCCCTGGTTGCATTTCTACTTGGCCAGCTCACCAAATGGTTGCTGAGTGGCATTATTGGGATGTGTAGGATGAATTTAGGACAGACTGATTCTAGCACTACATTTGAGACCTTTTATCCCTGTTCCTGATCCTATTTTTGGTGCCGTAGAAACCTCCTCTTGGCTGGGCAGAGGGGCTGTAGAATGGGATCTCCAGTATTGGGAGTGGGAAAATGTTCAGTCCTCCCCAGCCTTACGTCCTAAGACAGGAAGGAAGACAATGAGTGACTGTGCTTGTTTTTCTGTGTGGGAAAAAGGAAAGCATGAGTGTGTATGTAAGAGAGAGGCTATACCTTAGCTTTCTTGTGTGCATGTTTCACTGCCCTTTTCCTCCTTGTATATATATATTTGAAAATGCAAAGAGGGAAGGGTCAGTGAAAACTGCTGCCACCAGTTTAGCTGCACAATCCACTAACATGCCTTCACCCCCCCAAACCACATTATTGCATCATTAGACATTTATGAATTGTATTCTTGAAATTTAAAGGAACTGTATACAGAACTGGGGTTTTGGACTGCAGTTCTTAGAAGCTCCATACCAATTAGGACAGTGAACTGCCCTTTTGAAATCCCCTTAAGGCAGTGATTTTCAACCAGTGTGCTGCGGAACACTAGTGTACCATGAGAGATCATCAGGTGTGCCGTGTGAAATTATTTTTGAACTTCATTCATATATAAACTATAAGGCGTATCTGTCCCTTTAAGAAATGGAACCGTAGCACTCTTGCATCACCTAAGAAGTGACGCGAGAGTGCTATGGTCGCGCCAGCTTGGATTTGCTCAGACGCGACTAAGTAAACAAAGTTAGAGTTAGTGCTGCAGCTGCACGTCAAGTGACAGTGGCAATTTGGGATCACAGCAAGATAAGCGAGTGACAGTGATGGAGAAGTTTTTGAGAAGGGAAAATGCAAATGCCGAATAGGGCCCTGAACAAAATCATGACACAGATGAAGGCCCTAATATGAGTGGTGGACAAAAGAAAAAAGAAAAGACGATGAGCTCGAGGCAATACAGCAAAAGCTATCTTTCATTTGGATTCACTTTCACCAGGGATGCGACGGCACCGACTCTGCTGTGCTTGTTGTGTGGTGAGAAGCTGTCCAATAGCGCCATGGCACCAAGCAAGCTTAAATGCCATCTCCAAACGAAACACCCTTCTGTTCAAAACAAGCCGACGGACTATTTTGTACGCTTACGTACAAACAATGAGAAACAGGCAAATTCTTTGAGAAAAACCACAAAGGTAAACGAGAGAGCTCTCAAAGCTAGATACCTTGTCACTGATCTCGTAGCTAAATTTAAAAAGTCCCACACTGTGGCAGAAACATTTATACTGCCAGCTTGTAAAGCCATTGTAAATTAGATGCTCGGCCCTGACGCAGCCAAAGAGATAGCTAAAGTGCCTCTCTCAGATAATACAATTGATCTTCCTTTGGACAGTTTTTGGTTATCTGTTGCCAGGGAGTTCCCCATTCTGGCCAACAAAGCTATTTTGACATTGCTCCCGTGTTCAGCCACATATCTGTGTGAGATGAGCTTCTCAAGCTTGACTGCGATAAAAACTAAAAACAGAGAGAGACTGACAGCTGTTGGGCAAGAGCTTCGTGTGTGTCTTTCTACCATTCCTGCCAGGATATCTATTTTGTGTTCATCGAAACAGGCCCAGGTTTCACACTAAGTGAGTGTATAAATACATTTTAAAACATATTAACTATATGTATTACTGTGTTAGAGTGTCATTTTGTGTCATTTTGGTTAGTGGTGTGCCCCAGGATTTTGTAAATGTAAAAAATGTGCCGTGGCTCAAAAAAGATTGAAAATCATTGCCCTAAAGTACCTTTACTTTAGGTAAAGTTGGTGGTGCAGTAGGTTAAACTGCTGAGCTGCTGAAGTTGCTGATGGAAAGATCGGTGGTTCGAATCTGGGGAGTGAGGTGATCTCTGGCTGTTAGCCCCAACTTCTGCAAACCTATCAGTTCAAAAACATGCAAATGTGAGTAGATTAATGGGTACCGAGTCATGCACTCATGCTGGCCACATGACCTTGGAGGTGTTTACGGACAACGCTGACTGGCTTAGAAATGAAGATGAGGTCCACCCCCCAGAGTCAGACACAACTAGATTTAATGTCAAGGGGAGACCTTTACTTTTACTAAAGTACCTTTATAAAGCTTTGGTAATACTCAAGTCAAGACAAGTAAGACAGATTACAGGTTTATCTTTCTACTTTCAGGTTTTTTAAATATACTTCAGTAACAAACATTTTAAATATGTATTTTGGTTGTTGCAGGAAGAATAATACAATGATTATTCTTGTTTTGAAATGTAGCCATTACAGAGGGAGGAATTATGGTAATAATTAATTGATGTTACAAAATACACTAGAAACATTTTTGAGCTTTGTGATATTGTTTCTAATATTATTTAACAGATGTGAAAACATGTCACTTTCAGTTTTGGTGGGGGTGGGGGTGGGAAAGACTAATACTTTCTAGTCTGACGGACTGAGAGCTCCAATGGGGCTGTGGATTCTATGGAATAGATTAAGTGTCACAAAAATTGTTTCCAACTACTGAGCAAGGTAGTGCAAGGTCATGGTAGCTACGACCGTAAGAGCTGGTGGTCTATTGAGCTTTGAAAAAGGACTTGGTCACTTTACTGTCTGTATTTCTATTCACTCTGAATTACTTTCTAGAACAATAGCTTAACATATAATTATATTATTGCTGGTTTTGCCATCACAAGATACTATTTTGCTCCATGAAATCAGTTGGAGTTTTGCAATTATAATTAACTCAGTAGTACGAGGAAGGCAACACAATGTATACACCAGTGCTTTGAGAATGATTAATATGTTTCACAAGCTTTTGTACTACTAATGAAAGGAAACTGAGGGAAATGTCCTGCTCATTAGTATGAAAAGCAACTAAACTGTACCAAGTTTACATTCTCCAGTTATACTTCAATACTACAACACTAATCAGTATTCTGTTGTGAAAACATTTCCGTGTGATTAATTGAAAACACTGTGACCACTTCAAACCTATTAGGAAGTAGAAAAAGAGCAGCCTGTGCTAAACATTTCTCCAAATGTGGTCCATAAACCACAAATGTGGCCTTGGGGATACTTTCAACACAGTCATAGCGCTGCTGCTCAACCAAAGCTTCTCCACTTGCCTGTTCCCTCATCTTACGGTTTGCCGCCAACACTATTAGCTGGCCAAGCTACTGTATGGGCATATGTAAGAGCAGGGTTTCGGGGGAAGGAGAAGGAGGCTTAGCATGGAAAGTTTGGGGAAGGAGAAGGAGAGAAAGAGAAGAGAGGAAACATAAGTCAGCATAGGGGCTGAATGATAACATATGAGAGAAAGAATGGGAAGAAGGACAATTACAGGATGGATTGGCTGGTGTTTTGGGAAGAGATAACATCAGGGCTTTTATTATTATTATAGCCATTTTTCTACATACTGTACACTCCACTGCTTCCTGGTTTCCATAAAGAAGGAGTGGGCAACAGTGGTGGGTCCTAAAACTGTACGCATCCATAACCCAGTGGTCCACATCTAAATCTTTGGATGGAAGTAACTGGAACATAACTTTAGATTTCCCTAATTTGTCACTTTTTTTTACTGGGGCTGCATAAACTTTGCTTTTAAAAAATATTTTATTAATTTTTTACAGTATTTATATTCCACTCTTCTCACCCCGCAGGATACTCAGGGCAGATCATAATGCACATATACATGGCAAACATTCAATGACATAGACACACAACATAGATAGACACACAGAGGCTATTTAACTTTCCAGCCACTGGGGGAGCTGTCGCTCCTTTTGCACAGCTGCTGGAGATTTTTATGGCATTGTAAATTAGTTAAATTAGCCTCCTCACATAAGCGGTACCTAAATTTCCTACTTGACAGTGGCAACTGTCTTTCGGGCTGCAAAAGTTGACAGCAAGCTAGTGTGGTGTTTAAGCCTGGTGCTCATGTGCATGCTAGGGATGATGGGATTGTTCCTAGGGATGATGGGATTGTTCCTGAAAATGCTGATGATGAGATGCTTAGTGAGAATTCGGAGATGCAGTGACCTTTCAGATGAGGCTTGCTTTCATGGGAACAGTTCTCTTCCCAGGGCTTTATTAGATGAGAATTCTTGTGTTCGGGGCTCTGAAGGTCTTGATGTTGATAATGGGACACCTGGGAATCTTAACGAGCTTCCATTCAACCGCCGAGATAGCATTTGAGAATCTAGGCAGGCTGCCATCCTCCAGCGCAGCAGTCGGTTTGCAAACCGAAACTGATTTGCCTTTATATTAGATTGCTAGGGAAATTGGCTTCAGCTTCCAGGCTTCGTTCAGAATACCATGGCAAGCTTTATTTTGTCTCCAAGCTCTTGATTTTGCCTAGGCCTCTGTGCCTTGTATTATTCATGGGATTTTGCATCAATCTTTCTACCTTTGCCTTTGGATTTTGGGACTAATTGAACTGTGTGATTTTACCTTGGATATATTCTACAACTGATCTTCTTTTAACCCTTTTGTTGGACACTATATTTGTTTCAATAAAAGCCTATTATTCAGACTGTCTGTTGTGTGTGTGAACTAGTGGGTGCTACTTGTCTGAAGTGCAACAGCTAGAGAACTGGTCGGGAGCTTACTCTGACCTGGGCTGCCTTCAAACTCATGACCTTTTGGTCAGTAGTGATTTTAATTGCACCTAACTCCCAAGCAGCAGTGCCACACCCAGTCGTTTTTTTAAAAAGTGAATCCACAGAACTTTGGTTGTCTTGAAAGTAGCACAAAAGCCCTATTTGTAATTTATGGCCCACATTTTGAGTAACATTCAGTACAGGCTGCTCTTTTTCTACTCCAGCGCCCTCTGAGACAGGGGCTACATGTAGCTTCTTGGCTACATATTTGCCACCCCTGCCATAAAACTTGCACTTCAGAAGAACTGTTTGGAAGTGAGTTGGAACTAAAAAGCTGAGACAGGTGACAGGGAAGAAGAGAAAGTGGAATTAAGCAAAGATGGTTGCAAAACAGACTTCTTGGGAGGGAAATACAAGCAGTCCCCAAGTTGCAAACAAGATAGGTTCTGTAAGTTTGTTGTTAAGTTGAATTCGTATGTAAGTCAGAACAGGTACAATTTTAAAGTAACTCCAGCCCAAAAAAAAAAATATTATTTTAGCATTGGATAACATGGGAAAGCGTTTTGCTGCTATTGGTCCTGTTTAGAAGATTTCACCTCACTTTCTGTCCCTGTGATAATTGGATTTTGAAAAAAATTGGCTTGTTGTGGAAACAAGGCTTGGTGAGAAAGCTTTAATGGAGACACCTTTTCCTCATTATAATTCTTTCAGGAGTGAATTTCCCTTCCTATGGGTATATTTTTTCACTTCTTGTTGTTTCACCCCCGTTCTTAACTATGAGTCATTTGTAAGTTGGATGTATGTAACTCAGGGACTGCTTGTAGTGTATGTAGATTTCTTTTTCTGAAGGATTAGAGGGAATAATGATGAAAATTGGAAAGAAATATAAACACCGAGAGCTAATATCCTATAATGTAAACCAGTATGTTTCTTCATATTCAGTCCTAACAGTTGTGTCTTATCTAGAACAGTGATTTTCAACCTTTTTTGAGCCGCAGCACATTTTTTACATTTACAAAATTTTGCGGCACACCACCAACCAAAATGACACAAAATGACACTCTAACACAGTAAAACATATAGTTAATATGTTTTTAAATGTATTTATACACTCACTTAGTGTGAAACCTGGGCCTGTTTCGATGAACACAAAATAGATATCCTGGCAGGAATGGTAGAAAGACACACAATTTTGTCCAGGGTCCTGATCGGCATCTGCATTTCCCCTTCTCAAAAACTTCTCCATCACTGTCACTCGCTTGCCTTGCTGTGATCCCAAATTGACGGCGCAGCTGCAGCACTAACTCTAACTTTGTTTACTTAGCCGCGTCTGAGCGAATCCAAGATGGCGTGACCATAGCACCCTCGTGTCACTTCTTAGGTGACGCAAGAGTGCTATGGTTCCATTTCTTAAAGGGACAGATGCGCCTTATAGTTTATATATGAATGAAGTTTGAAAATAATTTCCCACAGCAAACCTGATGATCTCTCACGGCACACTAGTGTTCCGTAGCACACTGGTAGAAAATCACTGATCTAGAATATAGATTATACATCAGAGCAGTCAAATGTTCAGGTGTTCCCATTTCTTTTAGAACAGTTTATAGTTTGTTTGTTTGTTTTAAAAAAAATTACACAGTTAAAAGTTTTGCTGTAATCTATAAAGCTCAGGTTGGTCTGATTTTTCAATATGGCCCATTGGCCAAATTATTTTTTTATATGATCTCTAATACATCTTCACTTTCTGAACCTTGCTAGAACATCTGACATTTCTCATTCTATATATGAACATCTGGCATTTCTCATTCTAATATTGTTGTAAAAACCTTCAATATCAGTTTGTGTGCATTGATTGATGCAATGGATTGGGTTTTTTAAAAATAACAATGGGAAAGTATATTGAGTGTTTCTTATGTATAGGCCATTGTTTTGTTTTCCATATTTGCTGCAGATACATCTGTTAGCATTTTTATGACAGCTTTGGCAGCTTCTAATATAGATTCTTCAGCAAAGCTTTTCTATTGAAAAGTTGGGTCAATCTTTGGTGTATTTCTTCTATTGTCTTTTGAATTGTGTCTTGATCATATAATAGATTTCTCTATTGATCGTTCAGTGTCCCTATTCTAGGTTTACATTTCCTTTTGATTTTTGAGATGTTACAAAACGATCTCTTCTTTTACTTTGTTGTTGTTGTCTTCTGTTTCTTTGCATATAATACTCTACTTTGCCCCTATGTACAAATTGCTGAAACATTTAATCCAGTTTTCTCATCTGTCCTTGACTATGTGAAGAGTTTTATTAGTCGTCTGATAAGCCCTTGCTTTCCTTTTAGGCATAGATAAATGTATAGTTGCATTCTTCCATGATTATATTCCTGGTTTTGCTCCAGAGTTCTTTTGGTTCCCTTTTATTAAGCTTAGTAGTGCAAATCCGCTCTTGACAGGGTCTTTAAATTCTGTAAGGATGTTCTTTAGGTTATTTTTGACACTGTGATTGATTTTAGGTACTTTTAAAACTACCCACATAGAAGGTCAATGCTTTATTAATTATAATATTAACTGGAGATGGAGAATGAAGGTTTAAGCTGGGAAAGGCATCATAGTGAAAATATGTCAGCGAAAAATACAAAACTAAAAAAAAACACCCCATTCTGAATCAGCACATTCTGTCTAAAAGAAGGAGGCTGAGTCATAATACCTCCAGAAACGTTTTGTAATTTGCTTGAAGTAATACCTTGGGGGACAAAGAAATAAGTCATTTCTAACATAGGATTAGATACCAATGATGTCAGCAGTTGCTAGCTGATTACACCATATTTTGCCTGCAATTTTGCTCCATCTATTTGTTGTGATTTGTGATAAGTAGAAAGCCTCAATGGCTTTCACTCATGGTAGTTAAATGGAGCCCCCAGGCCCAGATGCCGTGTCCACAAAGCTCGTACTAGAAAGGCAAACAACATGGGAGAATTGTTTCTTAGCTGTGAGCTTTTGGAATTGAAATAATATTCAAAGGAGTCCTGCAAAATTGTTTTAAAACATGGGTTTTTTGAATGTTGAAAAATCCTGGCAAGAAGAATCTTTGACTGGTGAGAATCTTCTTAAAGCTATGCAAAATTCACATGTGATTGTTCTGCATAGAAACCTTCATTTTCTTTGAAGAACACAGCAAAGAGAATGTTGTTTCTTGTAAGAAAATGCTTTTTTAGTGTCAGGAATGACTTGAGAAACTGCAAGCCACTTCTGTGTGAGACGATTAGCCGTCTGCAAGGACATTGACTAGGGAACACCCAGATGTTTCATCATTGTATGGGGGGCTTCTTTCATGTCTCCACATGAGAAGCTGGAGCTGACAGATGGGAACTCACCCTGTTCCCTGGATTCAAACCACTGACCTTTTGGTCAGCAGTCCTGCCAGCACAAGGGATTAACCCATTGCACCACTGGGGGCTGTTTTCCATACACAAACACCATGCATGAAATTTGTACAGAATATGTTCTCAACCTCTGAGGATGCCTGCCACAAATGCAGGCAAAATGTCAGGAGAGAATGCTTCTAGAACAGGGGTGGGCAATTATTTTTTCCAAGGGGCCACATGAGAGCCAAAAAATATTATGGAGGGCTGTAACTAAAGGCTGAACTGCATTCTACATAATATCAATTGAATTTCTTTAATAATAATAAAAAGGCACTCCTCCCTCCCTTTTCCCCCATAAGCAGGACACAAAGCATCATGTTTGCTTCTTTAACATGTAGCCGCCCCGATGGGAGTTCGGCTCCCTCTCTCCAGGACGAAGCCTTGAGAGATCCCTGGGCCAGACAGCATCGGCCAGTGGGCCGCATCCGGCCCGTGGGCTGCAAGATGCCCAGGTCTGTTCTAGAACATGGCCATACAGCCCGAAAAGCCTACAACAATCCAGTGATTCCAGCCATGAAAGCCTTTGACAATACATATGTTTTGAATTATGGATAAAATATGCAAGAAGCAAATTGTTAAAATTATTCATTGCTTCCTTCAAGAAGATACTTAGCTAATAATTAAATCCCTAGTGAGCATTTGGATTGTGGATTTTCTAACTGGTTTTCTACCCTGGTTGTGAAGTGTCTGGAAGTATATGATTGTCTACTATTATACTCAGAAAGATCCTTTGGTCTATCGGGTTTTATTATTAATTTAACTTTGCAATCCCAACAATTTACTCAGAATCACATCCATTGTGTGCAATGAGAATTTCACCAAGATAAATGTGCATAAGATAAATTTCTGTGAAAGTGGAAGCAATACAGTCTAACTGTACAGATGATGTACTCTAACTCTTATCAGACTTAGGGCACATCTACACAGACCACTTACCCCAAAAGTCAAATCAGCAATCTTGTGTCTAAATAATGCATGGAGCTGATCCAGGTTGACACAAATCAGGGCCAGCTTAATGCATTCTTGAAGCATGTTAACCGAAGTCATGGGTTGCTCCAAATTCTCCCCATGAATCCAGAACAAACTACAGCTTTCGACCCCTGTAAACGGTTGGACTGTTTCCACAGCCTGCCCACTGTGATCGATTTTCTGTGATCAAATATTTTGATTTTATATTGTTTGATGTGTTTATTTATACTGGTTCTTCTATTTTATTTTTCTTTTCTTTATATTTTACTGCTGTGCTTTTGTTGTATACTGCTTTATTGTATGGTTGGACTTGGCTCATGTAAGCTGCCCTGAGTCCACTTGGGGAGATGGTGACGGGGTATAAATAAAGTATTATTATTATTTCCCTGGGCTTGAATGGACTAGGGATATGGGATGACACTTGTCATCCCTCTCCTGTTCTCATTTTGGTAGCTAGTGAGTGTGACATGGTTTTTGTCAGTTGCTTATTAACTGGAGTGACTAAGCTATTTGAAAAAATAAGGGGTGATTTGTCTTCTTCCTCCTCCTTCACTGTGGAGGCCTGGATGATGTCACTCTAAAGACCTCATCACATGGATGAGGTCCAGTATTACAATTCACCAGCCTCTGTGGCAAATTGGAGGAGCAGCAGGGCAATTCGGGCACCCTGACTGGCAGCTGATGCTTTCCGATCACATAGGAAACGTTGCTATGCGGCTTAATCCTGTGGTAGCCCCATTGTTCTTAATGGAACACGAGGAGGCTATCTTGTTGGCAGCACAGTGTCCTACCATGCTGCCACCCAGTTCACCCTTGGGAAGTCAGCCTATGTCATCTGATGGGTGGAGTGGGGCTCCCTGAGTGAAATGAGACAGAAGTGCCCTAGTATCACCCTCTAGGCCCTTGGACTTGACCTCCCTGGATAAACCACACAGCAGCTGAGGTACAACAGGTTTATTGTGAATAAAAGGTATAGGAAAGTGTTTGGAGGCAATTGTATAAGGCCTCCAAATAGCAGCAAATAACAGGAATCAGCAGTGCATAAATAATCCCGTGGCAACAGGGATCCAAGCGGATGGATTCAGGAAACAAGCCGGATGCAGTGGAAGTCTCTCAAAGGTTCCCAGCCGGCTTAAGATGGCAAGGAAGGTTTTCTTGGAAGTAATAAAGTTCAGTAGCTTATAAAGTCTTTACAGGAACAACACAGGAACGTAGCACTGGAGCAGGATCAAGACAGCCCGATGCTGGCTGGCACAGGCTTCTGGAAGGCCCGGAAGTGGCCTCTCTCATAGGAGAATCCTTGAATGCGGAGTTGGTACGAGATACCTTCAATGGGCATCTCCAAGCAGTTATAGTGTCCAGTGGCTTTGATCTGGGTACGTCGAGTGTCAAAGTGGCATGATGGATGACTGTCTTTATGTTTAGCTACCTCAGTCTCTCAGGAATGCACAACTCATTAGGAGCTCGCAGCTGGCAAAGGGAGCTGGACTTGAAGAATCTCCGAGGCGCTTCGCTTATCAGGGGAGGCCCGTTTAAGTAACCTTGGCCTGTCCATGTTGTGCATTCGGTACCTGCTTCTCACGGAAAAGGCAAAGGGGCCCAGAGGGAGTCTCTGGAGTGAAACAAGCTGGCTTGGAAAGTTCTTTGCAGCTGGCATGGCTGCAGTCTCGCTCAAGCAAAACTGAGGCCCTTGAGGTGTGACACCTAGGGTGCTTTTTGTAAAACATATGATAAGGTCATAGATGACAAGTGACCAATATGAGCCATATCACACTCACTGACCGCTGAAATGAGGAGAAAGGGACAATAAGGCAGTGTTTCCCAACCACTGTGACATGGCACAGTAGTGTGCCGTGACAGACCTCCTGCTGTGTCATGAGAAAAGCTCTCTGCCCCCCTTCCTTCCCCCCTCCTCCTGCCGAACTCCTGCTGCTTGGGGGAGGAGGAGGAAGGACTGGGTGGCGGCGAAGAAAAAGAAGGGGCCGGGGCACCGCCACCTTCGGCCGCTTCCCCAGCCAGCCTCCAATCCGCCATGACTCCCACCATGACTCTCGCCCCTCGCTCACTGAAGCCATGTAGAGGAGGAGCCCCACCCACTGAAGCCCGTCCACCGCTCATGCTCCTCCTCCTCCTCTGCGCAGCTTCAGCAAGCGAGGGATGGGAGTCATGGCAGAGAGCAGTGCCAGGGACAGGGGCCATGACTCCCACCCCTCGCTCGCACTGCCCCCTCAAGGCTGGAGAAGCTGTGGGAGAGCTGAAGCCGGGGGGAGGGGGCAGGGCATGGCGTAGCCTGGCTCCGCCCTCTGCCCCTGGCTTCAGCTCTCCCACAGCTTCTGCAGCCTTGAGGGGACAGTGCCAAGCCAGCATTGTGCTGGCTCTGCCACCGCTGGATTGGCACTGCCCCCTCAAGGCTGGAGAAGTTGTGGAAGAGCTGAAGCCGGGGGAGGGGGCGGGGCATGGCTTGGCCTGGCTCCTCCCCCTCCCCTGGCTTCGGCACTCCCAGCAGCTGCTCCCAGCAGGCCACCATCCCCCAGCCGTTCTTTACTGTGTTAGAGTGTCATTTTGTGTCATTATGGTTGGTGGTGTGCCCCCAGATTTTTTTTAATGTTAAAAGTGTGCCGCAGCTCAAAAAAGTTTGGGAAACACCGCAATAAGGTGTCAGTCTGGTGTCTCCAAACCCAGTTCAGTGCCGCTAGATGTTCAGGACTGCCTACTACCTCTGGAGTGACTGAGGTCTGGGGCTTGGTGATATTCTGAAGTTGATCAAGTATTCACCACTGGATTGTTCCCAGGGTAAATGGTCGGTATAGCTCCATCTTTGCTGTCATGGCCAATCAGTAGGAAAGATAAGACATCATTACCTTCTCAGTGGTGGCCCCTTGGCTGTGGAACTCCCTCCCCAGTGAAATTAGATCAGCTCCCTCCTGACCTTTACAAAGAAATTTAAAAAACGCGGCTTTGGGACCAAGCCTTCGGACAATAATTGGGTGCAATAAGTGGATACAGAATAAGTGCAATTACGACTGGAATGGCTCCTTGGACTATCATTTTGGATTGGATGATTTTAATGTTAGTTGTTTTTTTAACTTTTGAGTTTTATTTATTTATTTACCGCATTTGTATACCACCTCTCTCAGCCCAAAGATGACTCAAGGCAGTTCACAGTCGGCAACAATTTGATGCCCCAACAGATATAAAATACAATTAAAAACATTTAGCATATAATATAAAAACCGTACAAAAACAATAAAAATATAATCTTTTTCATTTGTATGTATGTCTTTGTGGCATTAAATTGCTGCCACTTGTAACCACTCTGAGTCCTCTTCGGAGTGAGAAGAGTAAAGTAACAAACAAACAAACAAACAAATAATTTAGCAGTATCTAGAACAGTGGCTCGCAACCTTCCTAATGCTGCGACTCCTTAATATAATTTCTCATGTTGTGGTGACCCCCAATCATCAAATTATTTTTGTTGTTAGTTTATAACTGTAATTTTGCTACTGTTATGAATCGCAATGTAAATATCCGACCAACGATGGAATTTAACCAATTTTGGCACACAGAACTCCCATGACCAACAGAAAATACTGGAAAGGTTTGGTGGGCATTGACCTTGAGTTTTGGAGTTGTAGTTCTCATCTAGAGAGCACTGTGGACTCAAACAATGATGGATCTGGATCAAAATTAGCACGAATAGTCAATATGCCCAAATGTGAACAGTGGTCGAGTTTGGGGAAAATAGACCTTGACATTTGGGAGTTGTAGTTGCTGGGATTTATAGTTCACCTACTATGAAAGAGCACTCTGAACTCCACCAATGATAGATTTAGGCCAAACTTCCCATACAGAAACCCCATGACCAACAGAAAATGCTGTATTTTCTGCTGATCTTTGGTGACCCATCTAACACCCCTCCTTGCGACCCCCTCAGGGGTCCCAACCCCCAGGTTGAGAAACTCTGATCTAGAAAGCCCCAGGTAACTTATTCCTGTAGAGCAGGGGTGCTCATTAGGTGGCTCGCGATCGACTGGTCGATCCCGGGACCTTAGGAGGTTGATCCCAGCTGGATGGGACGCTTCTGAGGGGGTGGAGCCATGCTGCGCCAAGTCCCCCCCCCCCGGCTACAGCATTACCACAGCTTCTTCAGCCTTGAGGAGGGTATGCCAAGCCAGTAGTGGCTAGCTATGCCCCTACTGGCTTGGCATACCCTCCTCTAGCTTGGAGAAGCAGTGGCAGCGCTGTAGCCACAGCGCAGAGGGGGCGGAGCCAGGCCGCACCAGGCCCTGCTCCCTCCCCCGGCTACAGAGTTATCACAGCTTCTTCAGCCTTGAATACGGTATGCCAAGCCAGTATGCCACTACTAGCTATGCCACTACTGGCTTGGCATACCCTCCTCTAGCCTGGAGAAGCTGTGGCAGTGCTGTAGCCAGAGCGGGGAGGGGGCGGAGCCAGGCCGTGCCAGGCCCCGCGCCCTCCCCCGGCTCCACCCTGCTTCTCTCTCAGGTAGATCTTTCTGACTTGGTTTTATCATAAGTAGCTCACATGCTGAAAAAGTGTGGGTACCCCTGCTGTAGAGTGTAGTATGTAATACATAAACATACACAAGAGATAGAAATTACAAGGCTACACTTCATTCTCTCTTCATCCTTGCCTTTAAAATTAAAGGTCTTGGGAAATAGTTGCCATTTATCGAAATGATGTTTTTACTTTGAAATAGATTAGAATGTTTAAAAAACATAGAATTTTCAAGGAACTTTTCCAACCTATTGGCCACTTTGCTATTTCTCACATTCTGTGTCCCAAATGTCTGTAGCATTAAAAAGGTAAATCTCTCCTTCAGAGAAATAGGGCTCCTCACAAGAGGGAAGAAAGTGTTAAGCTAAAGAATAGCAAGCAGAGCACATAAGCATTTGAATGCAAGGCTCAGCTAAATCCAGCTTGCTGTATGTCACAATTATAAATGTGATGTGCTATACAGTAATTGTCTGTGACTTTACAATTTTTAAAAATTTGCACAGGGCCCTGTGGGTTTAGCTGACCCAGTTGTTCTTCCCATAGTAAAATCTTTTTGATTTCATGAATATGTGTGTGGTTCATTAAAATAAATTGTGGTCGTTATAGGTATGTAAGAACTGTGCCATTTAATACAAAAGCAAAAGGACAAAAGGAAAAAGAGATGAATGACTGAATAAGAGCTGAACAGAAAGCCATAAATGCATGTTCCTTTTATTGCCAAAATACATGAAGGTTATTATATTGCGAGAATAGTTTAAAATTGTCATCTTTCACATGCCATAATAATGACATGTCAGTCTTTGGGGCTGCATTTCAGTAAATATAAATGGGCAGTCATATAATTCATTAAGTATTAATGTAAGGGAATGCAGCAAAATAGAAATATAATAGTCCATTGATGTGACAGGGTGGTGTAAAGTTTAAGGCATAGAAGACACCTGTCATGGTTGACTTGGGCACAGGTGGGAAAGCCTTCATTTGAGGTTGAAGGGAAAGCAAATAGCTTTAGAGAGAAGATATGCAGGAGGTGAAATTCAGCCTTCTGAACTGCGAATGCAGCACTTTCAATCACAAGCATCAGCTCTGTAATGGTTCATTCATTGTCTCTCCAAATGCAAAGGTAGCTTTACTTTTAAGATAGACATCTTGTCTAATGAAAGAAGATAGATACCTTTGGAGGACCGTGCTATTGACATATTTTACATGACACTGTAATAAAATGTTCTGCCATGATTTCAAGCAATTTTGTTCTCCTTGCCACTTTTTATATGTACGTTCTCTGTTTCCGTACCTAAAACAAGATGTGCTCGTGTGGCCTCTGGCCTATAAAAGCTTATATCAATTAATAGTATGGGTAATTTATCATCATTCTTATGTTTTTGTTGAAGGTTGTGGCAGCTGAGCATATCGGTGTGAGAGCGGTTTAGTTCTAACTTTGAAGGAGCTGAGTTAATTACAGGGAGGTTACAGGGAGCGGTCGACCCCCTTGTTTAAAAGCTCCACGGGCTGCCATTTATTTTCCGAGCCCAATTCAAGGTGCAGGTGATTACCTATAAAGACCTAAACAGTTTGGCACCTGCCTACCTTCGTGACCGGCTCTCCTCCCATGAAACAGCCCGAGCCCTTCGCTCCTCAGGGGAGGCCCTCCTTTCGCCCCTGCCAGTCTCACAGACCCAGCTTGTGAGCACTAGGGAGAAAGCCTACTCCTCTGTGGCCCCCCGTCTTTGGAATTCCCTCCCAGGAGAGATTAGGAATGCCGCCTCACTGGAATCCTTTAAAAAAACAACTGAAAACCTGGTTTTTCCACCGGGCCTTTAGAGATTAGACTCCCCAAATGCCCCCGTTTCTAGCGAGACCTCTCCCCCTCCCTATGTGATCCTTTATGTTTTGACACTACTCCAGTTATCTCCCCCGAGTTTTTAATCATTTTATATGTACATGTGGCTCGCCCTGTCGTTTCTGTTTTAGATTCACCTATGTTGTTGTGTTTTCATAGATGTATTTTTCTATTGTGTTTATTGTTTTTATTGTGTTTATTGTTTTCTGATGTTTTTGATATTTTCTGTGATTTGTTGTTTGGGCACGGCCCCATGTAAGCCGCTCCGAGTCCACTTTGGGGAGATGGATGTGGGTTATAAATAAAGTTTTATTATTACTATTAATTAACCAATTTGGGGAATAGGATTCAGCATCCTGGCTAGCATCTTTACAGTGTGGACCAGAACAGCTTTATTCGACACTCACACCAAAGCTACCAACCATGACCAATTATAGGCAAGCTCAATATTCCTAATCCTGCCTCCTGTTAAACTGTTGTCAAGATATCTTGATCTTGAACTAGTTTTAAGTTGGTTATGGTGTAGTCTTTTACCTATGTTTTTAACTAACATGTATTTTAAGCAGTTTTTACTGTTGCAAATTTTATCTATTTGTGTTTTCAATCAACTCGATGTTCTTAATCTCATTACCTGCATACCTTGTATGTTTACAGTGCAATAAGGGTCTTTGGACCATAATAAAATGTTGTTGTTGTTGAACTAGTTTTAGTCCCAGCACACAGCCCCACCCCAGCACACAGCCCCACCCCAGGGTTGGGAGGGCGATCTGCTATCGCCCTCCCAACCAAACTCCAGAGGCAGACTGCTATCTGGAAAATGAAGTTAAACAGGCCTCAAAAAAGAAATACTTTAGTCATAATGGGGGACTTCAACTATCCCCGAATAGATTGGCCAAATTCTTGTTCTACGCATGAAAGAGAGACAAGATTCCTCGACATGCTAGCTGATTATTCCCTTGAGCAGATGGTCATGGAACCAACCAGGGAAAGGGGATCCTGGACTTGGTGCTAACTAATGAACAAGATCTCGTTCAAGATGTCCTTGTAGCTGAGCCCATAGGTACCAGTGACCATAACACAATAACCTTCAACGTAAGTCTGGATAGCAAACTGTCAGTGAAAACTAACACAGAGACATTAAACTTTCACAAAGGGAATTTCACCAAAATGAGAAAAATTGTAAAGAACAAACTAAATGGAGCAGTAAAAAAATCAAATCCCTCCAAAATGCTTGGAAACTATTTAAAAATACCTTAAAACAGGCCGAACTAAAATGCATCCCAATAAAAAGAAAGAGGCATGGAAAGTCCAAAAGGACACCAGTATGGCTTACAAATGAAGTAAAAGATGTGATTGGAAAGAAGAAAAACTCATTTAAGAAATGGAAGGCTCTTCCTACCGAGGAGAACAGAAAGGAACACAAGCTCTGGCAAACTAAATGCAAAGCAACAGTCAGGAAAGCCAAGAGAGATTTTGAGGCACACATAGCAAAGAATATTAAAAAAAAAAAAAAAAAAAACTTCTTTAAGTACATCAGAAGCAGGAACCCAACTAGAAAAGCAGTTGGGCCACTCGACGACAATGGTCAGAAAGGGAAAATCAGCGAAGACAAGGATATTGCTGAGCGGCTAAATGACTTCTTTGCCTCCGTTTTCACACAGGAGGACAGACAACATATGCCTGCAGCTGAGTCAGTTTTTCAGGGAGGGAATTAAATGAATTAAACCAGATAGAGATAAACAAGGAAGATGGTCTCACATGCCTTACTAAACTAAATGTCAACAAATCACCAGGGCCAGATGGCATCCACCCCAGAGTTCTTAAGAACTCAAGTGTGAAATTGCTGAAATTCTAGCCAAAATATATAACCTTTCTCTAAGATCAGGCACTGTACCCGAGGACTGGAGGGAGGCAAATGTAACTCCGATCTTCAAGAAAGGATCCAGGGTGATCCAGGAAATTATAGGCCAGTCAGTCTAACCTCAGTTCCAGGCAAAGTGATGGAAACCATTATTAAAGAAAAAATTACTAAGCACATAGAAGAACAGGCATTGCTGAAGGAAAATCAACATGGTTTCTGCAAAGGCAAATCATGTCTTACTAACTTGTTAGAATTCTTTGAGGGTGTAAATAAACACATAGATAAAGGGGACCCAATTGATATTGTTTACCTTGACTTTCAAAAGGCTTTTGACAAAGTCCCTCACCAAAGGCTCTAAATAAGCTCTTCAGCCATGGAATCAGGGGACAGGTCTTGTCCTGGATTGGAACCTGGCTAAACTGTAGGAAACAAAGGGTGGTAATAAACAGACATTTCTCTGGGTGGAAAGAGGTGAGAAGTGGTGTACCCCAAGGTTCAGTTTTGGGTCCGTTACTTTTAATTTATTCATTAATGATCTGGATGTAGGAGTGAATTCTGAGGTAGCAAAGTTTGCAGACGACACTAAATTGTTCAGGGTAGTTAAAAATGAAACTGATTGTAAAGAGCTCCAGAAAGATCTCTCGAAATTGAGTGAATGGGCAACAAAGTGGCAAATGCATTTTAACCTAAACAAGTGTAAAGTCATGCACATCGGGGCAAAGAACCCCAACTACACCTACAAATTGATGGGGTCAAAGCTTTCCGAGACAAACCAGGAAAGGGATCTTGGGGTCTTGCTGGACAGCTCAATGAAGATGTCAACCCAGTGCGCAGCAGCAGTGAAAAAAGCAAATTCTATGCTAGGCATGATCAGAAAGGGAATCGAAAATAGGTCAGCAAATGTTGTATTACCTCTCTACAAATCGATGGTAAGGCCACATTTGGAGTACTGTGTACAATTCTGGTCTCCGCACCTTAAGAAGGATATAACGGAACTGGAAAAGGTACAGAAAAGGGCAACAAGAATGATCCAAGGGATGGAGCGGCTCCCTTATGAAACCAGGTTGCAACGCCTTGGTCTTTTCAGCCTTGAAAGACGGCGTTTAAGAGGTGACTTGATCGAAGTGTATAAAATCATGCATGGGATAGAAAAGGTGAATAAAGAAAAACTGTTTTCCTTGTCACAAAACACTAGGACTAGAGGGCACTCCCTGAAGCTCCAAGGTAGGAAAATTAGGACTAATAAAGGGAAATATTTCTTCACCCAGAGGGTCATTGGGTTATGGAACTCGCTTCCAGAAGAGGTTGTGACAGCTGTCAGCCTGAACAACTTCAAGGCAGGATTAGACAGATTCATGGATACCAAGTGTATCGGTAGTTACTGAAAAGGACATTCAAGTGCCACCTCGGAGTTGGTTGAGGTAGGCAGGATTTCCCTGGGTACTGGTTGTGGGGGGTCGGGAGCAGGTCAGGGTTTTGCCCTCCCTTCTGCTCGAGATCCCTGTGTACAACTGGTGGGCCACTGTGTGATACAGAATGCTGGACTAGATGGGCTGAGGTCCGATTCAGCATGGCTCTTCTTATGTTCTTATGTTGTTATGTTCTTTCAGTGCTAGATACTGACACACATTATTGCTGTAGCGTAAGCTTTGTTGATGGTAAATGAAGCAACAGATCATAGAATCATAGAAAGAGACTACAATATCTATTCTTCAGTCTATGAGGCTATAAGGGCTAATCAGTCCAACCTCCTGCCATGTAGAAATACACAATCCTCCCAATAAAAGACCATTCAGTCTCTGTTTAAAAAGATCGTAAGAACAAAACATGATCATATTCTGAACAGTGTATTACACGTCAAGCAGCTCCTACAATCAGGAAGTTCTTGGTACACAGCAAAGAACCCCCCCCTCTTTTGCTGACCCAAACAGCCATTACAGCCAGTGTTAAAATTACTGTGAATTCTGTCAAGAGTTATAATGTTGACAAGCAATCAAATCCATATAGCTGCTTGGGTTAGTGTACATGTGTGTTCAATCCTTGCCAAGATGGGCTCTTAAAGATTACATAGTGCAGAAGCAAACGAAAAAAAATGGAAGTGCACAAGCATGGCCCACACCTCTGCTTAATAGCATTTTTTTTTCATGTCAGGAGCAACTTGAGAAACTGCAAGTTGCTTCTGGTGTGAGAGAATTGGCTGTCTGTCGAGTAGATGCCCTGATGTTTGATGTTTCAACATCCTTGTGGGAGGCTTCTCTCATGTACCTGCATGGGGAGCTGGAGCTGACAGAGGGAGCTCAACCCGCTCTCCTTGGATTCAAACCTCTGACCTTTTGGTCAGCAGTCCTCCCGGCACAAGTGTTTAACCCATTGCACCACCAGGGGCTCTCTTAATAGCAAAGACAACTGCAAGTTGGTTAGCAAAACAGGAAGATAACTCTGCCCCTTGGTTTTCACCTTTTAATATTTTCTCAGCTTCAGACTTCAAAATGAGTGTTAAAAGGATCCAAAAAGATTACTGATACACATTAACATAGTCATATCATTGCAGAGTTATTAATATATGGCTATGATGCTACCAAGGACTCTAAAACCCATTTGCTTGTTGGCAAGGACGCAGCTTACTACACACAACCTCTCTTAGGATGAGTTCTGTAATGTGTGAGTTAACTTCTGAGCTGTGATAAATGAAAAGTATACTGAACTTGAGCTGCCCTCTTTCCTTCCCACAGATTTAGAATTTATGAGCAGTGTAACCCTGTAATGCTCGGGGCAAGTGTCTATTGTCATAGAATAAAAATGCCAACCTTTTCTTATACGACTTAACCATCGCAGGGGAAGAAAACCCTTTGCCCCAATGTGTATGTATCCATCTTAATAAAATATATTTCTCATACTCAAACTCATTCTGCTCTTCATCCCTTGGAAAGTTAAGTTAGTTACAGCTTCAACAGGTCTAATCCCAGTAGAATAAGACAGCATGGTTAACTAAGAGAGACGAATGGTACTTACATTTGCATTTAATTGAAAGTTTCTTGAATTTCTCATGATAAATTGGGGAGATTATTCAATATTTTTTTTAAAAAATCTGCATTCTATTCCAATTTCTAAATGGATCTCAGAATGCGTAGTTACATGATCAACCAATAATAATTTTTGGCATCGTAATAAAGTGAAAATAATTTAGGAGAAAATCTTTACTATACATGCATAAAGATTTGGTTGCACCTTATGTAATAGCAATACAAAAGAGGGAGCAAAAATAAGAGTTCTCGGACTTGTAGGCAATATTTCAGAGACATGAGTGAATGAATGAATAATAGTCATGACTTGGTAGAAATAACATCTTACAAATATAATTACCTTGTACCACTTTCAGTTGTTATTCCAAACTAGAACAGACCTATTTAATCTTGAATTTATTTATGGACCGATCATCAGGTTTCCATTAATTCAAAGAGCCTCTTCTAGTTGGGGTTAAACATTAGAGCTTGAATTCACAAAGTACAAATGAGCAGTCAAGAATTATGCATCTGTAACTGAATCATATTCATGATCCCTATTTAGACACAATCAAGGCAATTGTGTAGGGAATGCGGGGCGATTGTAAAACTCCCTCAATCCTGCTTTATTGGGTATCTGTCACTGCAAGCAACAGAGATTTGTTTTTCTGTCAATTGCGACATAGCAGACTGACGTATTACTTGGCTTTCATTAGCCTTTGTAGTGACTGTCTAAGAAATAAACATGTTTTTTCACTGAATCATATTCAAGCCTATGTTTATACCAGAACAGCATGATGGTAATTAGTTTAGTAGATTGTAAAACAGGGTCATAATCTTCAAATATTTTCATATTTTCTGTTTACCATACCTGAAACACACGATTTTACACAAGTGGGCCATTAGCAGAACAGAATATGTTCTCTTTTGGCGTAGAGAAGCCCCCTACAAGCTTAGAACCTTCTGCATGTTTTGATCTGGGTTTTCTGACAGTTTAAGGTAACAAAACTTTAAAACAGATCTATGATCAACAAAACACTTTTAACAGTAGGAAAGTGAAGCTTGGCCACATAGTCGAAAGGCCAAACAGGGCATAGGGTTACAGCCTGTGTTGGATGGGGTTACACTTCCCCTGAAGACGCAGGTTCTCAGCTTGGGAGTGATCCTGGACTCATCGCTGAGCCTGGAACCCCAGGTTCCGGCAGTGGCCAGGGGAGCTTTTGCACAGTTAAGACTCATGCGCCAGCTGCACCCGTACCTTGGGAAGTCTGATCTGGCTACGGTCGTCCATGCTCTGGTCACATCCCGAATAGATTACTGCAATGCACTCTACGTGGGGCTGCCTTTGAAGACAGTTCGGAAATTGCAACTAGTCCAATGGGCGGCAGCAAGATTATTAACCGGAGCTACATACAGGGAGCATACCGCCCTCCTGTTGTGTCAGCTCCACTGGCTGCCTGTCCAATTCCGAGCTCAATTCAAAGTGCTGGTTTTGACCTTTAAAGCTCTATACAGTTCTGGCCCAGCTTACTTGTCCAAACGCATCAGCCTCTACGTCCCACCTCGTAATTTAAGATCATCCGGGGAGGCCCTGCTCTCGCTCCCGCCAACTTCTCAAACGTGGTTGGTGGGGACGAGAGAGAGGGCCTTCTCGGTGGTGGCTCCTCGTCTGTGGAACGTGGTTCCAAGTGACATACGATCAACACCATCCCCCCTGGCATTCAGGAAAAAAGTGAAATCTTGGCTGTGGGACCAAGCGTTTGCACATTAGCACAATACAGCACTTTGGACTGGATTTGTAACAGCAAGTTGATGGATATGGCTCAATGCTCCTGTTATGGACGAAATATTGTTTTTAACTTAAGAGAATGTGTATGATGTGTTAATATTAATTGTATTTTAATGTGTTTTAATGCTGTATGTTTTGGTTTTATATTGTATTTATTATGTTGGCATCGAATTGTGCCTTTTGTTAGGCCGCTCTGAGTCCCCCCTCGGGGGTAGAGAAGAGCAGGGTAGAAATGTTGGAAATAATAATAATAATATTCTGCAGTCAAAAGCAGCAATAAAAGCCACTTGTGAAACATCTGTACCCTCACATATTTAACATATCCATCAACAGATGACTAGCTTACTTTTAGCTTGATAAGCATGCCTGTTCCTGAGACTTATTTTGAAAAGACAGTATTGATTGTTTCAAAAAATATTATGTATGTATACATATGTACATTTGCTTGGGAAAATGGAAGGAAAAAGGAAGAGGGGCCGACCAAGGGCAAGATGGATGAATGGTATCCTCGAAGTGACTGGCTTGACCCTGAAGGAGATGGGGGAGGTGACAGCCGACAGGGAGGTCTGGCGTGGGCTGGTCCATGAGGTCACAAAGAGTCGGAAGCAACTGAACGAATAAATAACATACATATGTACACATGTACATCATTAGTCCCATCGTCATGCAGGCTCCTGTGTAGAGTTTCATTAATAAAAGAGTTCTTTGTTCCCAAGAAACAAAAAAAATACAAATTTAGATGTGACAGAAGGAGACAATGAGGTAGAGTGGAGAGAGAACATTATAGAGAAAAGTGTGTGTGTATGTGCAGGAGAATGAGGAGTTAGGGCCGTCCAGATATTGTTGAACTACAGCTCCCATCATTCTACAGCATTCCCTCTCATAGGTAGGGTTACTGGGAATTCCAGCTGAACAACATCAGGACAAATGAGGCCCTGTGCCAGTTAAGTTACGAGGCCCCTTACTTGGGCCCTGAAAAAGGAAGGTCCAGTAGGCTTATGCTGCCTGCTTTGTGGCAAACCCACATAGATTATCAACTTTATCATATGTCTGGAATTGCTCCAAAATGGAATGCCTTCAAATTTAGAATTTCACCAGACAAGCAAAATCCACTGTAAACCTTTTTTTTGGCAGGAAGATTCTCCCCCCCTCTCCCGGATGAATGGGCCCTGTCCTTAAGCGCGCCTAAGCACAATGGTAAATCTGGCACTGTCCCTCAGTGCATATCTCAAGATTAAACCAATTTACAAAAGAAGGAGGTTTGGCACAATAAAAAGGTGGCACCACTCCCTGAGTGATAAATGGAATTACAGGGAACATTCGCCATGGACCTTGGGGGCAGATGTTCAGAGCAATTTCCAGTGCAACCCACAGTAGAGGGGCTCTTTGGCTCCCACCTGCCCCACACTTTCACTCTCATACCCTGACTGCCTCTAAATGCTTTGCTGTCTGTTGCTAGCTGTTCCCACTACAGAATATTCTGTGTTTATTGCTGTCTGCATCCCAAGATACTTAGATGTCCTTGCATTTTGCATCAGATGCTGTGCAGCAACCCAGCTTACTGATTGCCGGAGGCATGGAAGCAGAACAACAACACTGGCATGGCAGCAACTATATTTGCCATTTTGGTACGCACTGCTATGCTTTTTCTCCCCACCAACATGTGTACATTTTGGAAAGTTATTGCTCCATCCATTTTTTTGGTTCTGTGCCTTCAAGTTGTTTATGACATATGGTGATCCTGTCACAGGGCTTTTTTTGGGCTCTTAGTGGGTGACTCACCCAAGATCTTCCAGTGGGTTTCTGTAGTTGAGTGAGGAAACGAACCCTGGTCTCCAGTTGCTCAAACTACTACATCACATTGGCTCTTTGCTATAAATTAGTTCCCATCACATTTTACTTTTCAAACACTGTAATGAATATGTAATAAAAGCTATATAAATTAACTCTCATGATTTGTGTAGGAGAAAGCGACATACTTTCTTTTTCAAAATTGGTTGTCTAGAATGCCATAAAATTTGCAAAAATCCTTGTCAACATGACCTCTTTCAAAATGTTAGAAGAAGAGAGAAAACAGCTATTATACCAGTATATTCCTTCACTTTATGTTTCTTTTGGGGTATGAACGTCTACTTAGAAATAATAATAACTCATTACAAATAACAAAGTGGTTTGCAACCTTTCAATTTTGAGTTCTGAACAGCCCAGCCAGTATACCTCATCATAAAAAATCACGTTCTGTTGCTGAAAGCTTGACACAGAACAAAACTATGTTCATGAGTTTGCCATTTGTGGTTATCATGATTCGCAAGTTTGCCACCAGTCTCCCAAAGCCAACTGCCTTGCCTTGGGAGGGAGGAATACCACCAACCAGCACAGCAGTGATGTTTCTTATCAATCACTTCCCAAAGCTGGCTGCTATGTGGACTGGGAGGTGGTTGGTGAGGGTCATTGCTGATGTTCTGCCTTCTCAAAATCCCTTACAGAAATGACAGACTTCAGGAGGGTAGAGCAGCAGTGATCACACTGACTAACTGCTGCCTGAAGCCCACATGGCTGTCAACCAGAAGAGTCTTCTTTCCAAAGTGCACTCAACATGCACACAGCAATCCAGGTTTTGACAGGGAGGCAGTGCCTGTGATCACCCCCCCCCCCCCCCCCCAAAAATTCCTCCTAAACTGTGAGGCTGTTGTATGCATGTCTATACCATGGTACCAGGCTTTGGAGTGGTGATGGGTGGTTGACATGATTGCCAAGCACACATGCCTCATACTCTCCCCCTTCAAGGAGACTGCCATTTGTTGGCTTCACAGGTCTGAGGAACCCTCAAGGAAGCCTTACCTCACCTCCACTGTATCATGATTTTTCCTCTTTTACAGGGGCCCTATATCTCCACCTCCCACAAATTTATAATGAATGAAAGCAGGAAGGCTAAGGGGCTGTATTATTTCCCCAGGAGACCTTGGAGGGACACATCTGATCCACCCCCCCCAAAATACCTCCATTCTTATACCCAGATGACTGGGGGGTGGGGAATTGAAATATTTTCACCATGTTTTGGGTTACAAAAAAGGACTCACCTTAGCCAAAATTGGCCTGTGAAGCTTGCAAAATGTGATGGAAACTAACCTTACAACCCAAATGAACATTTTGGATTTGGAAAACAGCATTTCAAAACAATTTTAAATGTAAATACTGTTTTGATCCCTGGGGGATTTGGATGGGGTGTAAATTTTCTCAGCCGTGCTTTTTTTTGGGGGGGGGGGGGCATTCTGGAGTTTTTAAAATGGATTTTTTTGCCATTATTTTTGCTTCCCATGTGCCACAAATAGCCTGCACAGGGAGGTGGGGTGGCCTGTAATATGCAGCTTATGGGCCACTCCTTGCCCACCCTGAATTTAATGGTGTTTGTTTCATTAACTCAAAGTGACTGTGCTACAGTTTATTAGATTATTCTATGCTCAATAGAAGAAAAATGTTCATTTTCAATTAATCAGATATGGAATGTGGTTTGAACACCCCCGGCCTTGCTACTTGGAATATTCCAGGCAAGAGAACATTTCTTATTCCCGGCACCCATTAGTGTCAAAAAGATGAACCTGTGGGCTAGTGTGCAAACACTTCACATCCTTGTGCTTGTGTGTTGAGCCAAAACTTAATTTGATGCTTCTGTTCCAGCTTTAGCTGATACCTGTGATGGAGAAACAAAAAACATGATCTCTTGACTTCCCTCTGAAACGAAGGAAATTCAATAAGACATTAAAGGTGGATGGATGCACATATTCCAGAGGAGGCTTTGAGAAATATAGACTGCTTTTGGCTTCTTTATCTTGTGCTGAGGTCTGGTGTGCTTCTTTGTAACTTCAGCAGGAGCCTGAGTAAGTTTAGAAGGTTCTTTGAAGCTTTTTTTTTTTTTAAAAAACGAGACAGATCTTAAGGGTATAGGTACCGTCAGTACCTTCCCTTCACAGCTTCCCTGGACAAATCTGATATTCTGTATCAAACCCAAAGAATGACTTGTGATTCACCACCTGTTCTAACTCATTGTTGAATGACTAATGAGACACACTTTGACTGCTCTTAGGTGGGTCATGCCCTGGCATCCGAGTGGGAAGTGAGTCACACAAAAGTCACCTTTGTGGTGCAAAAGAGATGTGGTGCTATCATCTGCTTTCCAATAGGTTTCTGCTCCTCTTGCCTCCTACATGAAAAGTGTCCTAGATGAGAGGCGTAGTCTCAGGAGGAGTGTATGAGGTCTTGGTTCATTGCAAAGCTGCAAAGTTTGAATTTTTATTTTTTAGAGCTACAATTTCCAGACGTTCAGGGAGTTGTACACCAAGCCCTGTAAATTCCTGTATGAAATGGCCTGACCTTCACCTTTCAGACCAATGTGCCCTGGCTTTGCGCTCAGAGTGTCAAGAGAAGATTGTATTTTGACATTCACATTATATTGGTTTCTCAAAAAAATATCAATTTATTTGATTCATTGATTATATCTTTCCAGTCTCATATGTCAGGAAGTTACTAACACTGTAGAAAGATAAGCTTTTCATATTCTTCATAATCCTGCTATGATATAAGAAGCTCTAACCTTTGTGAAGTAATTTGATGATGAACAATAAATCATTTGTTTGGTGGGAGAAGAACATACTCAGTTATTTCTCTTGAAAATATTGTATCTTGATTACTTCATTATCTCCACTGTGTTTAGTTGTTAGATTGGTTCACACAAATAAAATTATGCACGTTGAATGGTTGAGGTTAAATAGATTGGGATGGTTGTGTTCTTCTGTTCTGAACGTTTTCGTTATCTTTCTGAATATTCCAAATTGCTTTTTAATGGATTTCTCCGTATGTGTGCTTTTGTTTTGAGAGGCAGGCAGGGCACATTGCATGAAATTAAATTTGACTCAGAGTTTGATGGCATGGAAGAAATCGGTATAGAAGTGAAGGCAATATTTTGAAAGTCTATTATGGAGTCACCGTGCTGCATTAAGGGGGAGGTAAATCCTTTTCCATGAGCTCTGAAAGCTTCCATATGAAAGAAGTAGTATGAGGACAAGAGTCTGAATGAAGGAGACTACTAAGGGAACCTATTCAGATGTGTGTCCTTGTTTAAACCATCCAGTGCCAAACACTTGGCACAGAAAATTAGTTTGTTGATGGGAACAGTAGTTCTTTGAAGGCCAACAATTATGTTTTAGCAGCTTAATTAACCAAAACAATTTGTGCTCAGCACTGGAGAAGTATGCCTTTCCAACATTTCCCCTCTTAGTAATATGATAAAGCTTATAATGGTAGGTATAGATAGGGTTAATTTAATTAACCCCATTCTACCAGGATCAGACATTTTAGCTTACCAGACTTGCATTTTATAGGAAAACCAACAATATGTATAATGTGAGCATTATGCAGTATTGTCACTTGAACACTTGTCAACTAATTCCATAAGTTTCAATTACTTGTCATGCATGTGTTTTAAAAATGTAATTGGGTTTCTTTTTATCATAGAATTATGAAAAATATGAAAGGTTTAAACCAGGCATGGGCAAACTTTGGCCCTCCAGGCATTTTGGACTTATTTATTTATTTATTTCCACCATTTCTACCCCGCTTCTTCTCAACCCCCGAGGGGGGACTCAGAGCGGCCTAACAACAGCAACAATTCGATGCCAAAAACACAGTATACATATAATAGAAAACCAAAAACAGTCAAAATTAAAATACATTAAAATACAGTTAGCATTAAAATACATTAAAATACAATTAGCATTAAAATACATCATATACATTCACATAAGTTAAAAACAGTATTCCGTCCATAATAGAAGCATTGGGTCATGTCCACCAGTTTGCCATTTCAATCCAATCTAAAGTGCTGTATCGTGCTAATGTGCAAACGCCTGGTCCCATAACCAGGATTTCACTTTTTTCCTGAATGCCAGGACGGATGGGGTTGATCATATATCAATTGGGAGTGCGTTCCACAGACGGGGAGCCACCACCGAGAAGGCCCTATCTCTCGTCCCCACCAACCGCATTTGAGAAGTAGGCGGGAGTGAGAGCAGGGCCTCCCCGGATGATCTTAAATCACGAGGCGGGACGTAGCAGCGGATGCGTTCGGACAAGTAAGCTGGGCCAAAACCGTATGGACTTCAAAACCCACAATTCATAACAACCTCAGGCCCTTTCCTTTCCCCCCTCAACTGCTTAAGCGACTGAGGGGAGAAAGGAAGTGGCCTGAGACTGATAGGAATCGTGGGAGTTGAAGTCCAAAACACCCAGAGGGTCCAAGTTTGCCCATACCTGCTCCAATGGCTCAGCAAAATCTAACTCCTTCTCAAGTCTGCATGAGATGCTGGGGGTATTCCTGAGGTATTCAACACTGCAAAGTCCAAAACACCTGGAAAGCAGAAGTTTGCCCATGCTTGGTTTAAAGTATAATTGCTTTTTAACTTGTCTGCATATGGGAATAGAAAGATAGGATCAATAAGCCAGTCCCACTGAAAATCTCATGGTTTTTTCTGTTGGGGTACTTAACACATGATGTCCCATTTCTGTCCACCTCCACAAATTGGGATGTAGGGAAATAGAGGTAACTTGCTGTACTTGTTAATAGGTTTATTTGATTGGGAGGATATTGGAGGAGGACAGGAAAAGTCCCATACTTCCAAAAGTGGACATTAAACCCTAATCTTGGCTATAATCCTCAATATATTACAATTCCCATCAGGTCCAGATAACATAATTCCCACAATTCCTCTCTCTCTGCAATTGTTTTAATGTCAAAGGGGCAAGGTCACATATATTTCTTATTCTAGTGAACTGATATTTGCAAATAATGGCTAGTTCCTCAACTGTAAAAGCTGTATTATCACTGAAAATGATATGGGTTAATCAATAAAATGTACTACTACACTGGAAATGAATGTGAGAATTTAGTGTAGGCTTATCCTTACTCATATTTGATATGCCCTGATTGTCTCCAATTAGCTTTCCACTTCTGTTTTCTTTTTCATTGCGAAGTAAGTACCTCATTAAAAAGGTACAAACCTTACAGCAATTCATTTCAATGCAAATATCATTATTTCCTTACCTCCTAGGCATTATTACATCTTCATTTGTCAAATATAAGTGCCTTTGGCCTTAAAAATCATTTTATGCACAGATACATCCATTCTTGCAAACACTCAAAACTGCATTATCCAATATCTATCTAGTCTGCAATGCTCTACTTCAGTCTTCCTTAATTTGGTGTCTTCTGGATATGGGATATGTTGGACTTTCAATCTCCCATTTTCTCCAGCCAGCATGGCAAGTGACCATGCTAGAGGAAGATGGCAAGTACTATGGCCAAGCTCATCTGGAGGGCACCAATTTGAGGTATCCTGGTCTCTTTTGAGTCTTTAGGGGAGCCCTCTAACATCTTAGGCTAGCAGATACTTTCCTGAGATCCTTCAAAGATGGGCTTTTGCATGTAAAGCAGTTGTTCTTCACCATTGTTTTGGTGACTCACACAAAGGGAGTTTGTGTTCCCAGGACCAGATTAGCGGCCTGTGCCACCCAAGGCTGCCCGGTCTAAATGCCACCCCCCGGGGGCGGGGCCTCTTGTGGGGGGCGGGGCCGGCGTGGCGCAAGGCGCCGCCAGAAGTCCCGCCCCTAGGGCGACTCACGGCTTCCCTCGTGGCCGCCGCGTCCGCCTCGCACCTCCTCCCTTCACTGAAGGAAGGAGTGGCGCCCGCCTGCGCGGGGCGGTAGCAGGAGAAGCCGCATGAGTCGCCCTAGGGGCGGGACTTCCGGTGGCGACTTGTGCGTCTCGCCGGCAGCGGCTCCAGCCCTCCTCCCTTCAGTGAAGGGAGGGGGCGGAACCGGCAAGAAGGAGAAAGCGCTGCTAGAAGTCCCGCCCCTAGGGAGACTCACGCGGCTTTCCCCACCGCCGCCCCGCTTGTGTTTGGGGCACTGAGGGAAGGAGTGGCGTCCGCCGCATCAATCGCCTTAGGGGCGGCGGGACGTCCCCCCGGCTCCTTGTCCCACGGGCGGGCGCCACTCCTTCCTTCACCCCTTCCTTCAGGGCCAGAAATGCCACCCCCAAAATCCGCCACCCGAGGCGATGGCCTTGTCTGGCCTTATGGGTAATCCGGCCATGTGTGTTCCTGCATAGAAAACCCCATTTTATGAGTTCACAGATTACTACCTGAAGAACTACAGTTACAGGAATGCAACCTGTCCAGTTACTGAAACAATGTGGCAAAAATATAAAATTGAGGAAGTCACCTTTTGGAATGCAGTCACAGAATCCATGGGCCAAGTTGACCTGAGACTTTAGGAAGTTGTAATCCACTTTCCTTGCTCAGCAACAACCCGAATCCCCAATGTTGTATCAGTATTTTGTATTTTGTTGCTGTATGAACTCTAGACCAGTGTTTCCCAACCAGTGTGCTGTGGCACACTAGTGTGCCGTGAGCAACCATCAGGTGTGCCGTGGGAAATTGGAACCTCCAATACCCTTTCTTCTCCCTCCTGCCAAACACTTTTTCTCCTCCACTCGGGCTCCCTTCTTCCCAGCCTCGCTCTGCTTGCTTTGCCTCGCTTTGCTCTGGGGCGAGTCTGCACAGTAGTGCCTGCATGGGTCACATCTTCCTCCCTCCCCCCTCCCCTCCTGAACATGCTCCCGCTACCCCCTTGATCAAAATGGCAACAGAAGCGGCAGTGTAGAAGAAAAAGTAAGTGTTCGGCAGGAGGGGGAAGAAAGGGCGCGAAGGGGGAGGAAGAGGTCTCTGTCGAAAAGCTGGCATGGGCAAACTTGGACCTTCCAGGTGTTTTGGACTCCAACTCCCACCATCCCTAGCAGCCTCAGACCCTTCCCCCCCCCTCAGCCACTTAAGCAGGAAAGGGCCTCAGGCTATTAGGAATGGTGGGAGTTGAAGTCCAAAGCACCCAGAGGGCCGAAGTTTTCCCATGCCTGTTTTAGGTACCTTAAAGTTGTGAGCCTCCTTCCAACATTGTGATTCTGGATAGAAAACAAACAACAACATTACATAACATTGTTTGAGTCCACAGTGCTCCCTAGATGTAGGTGAACTACAACTTCCAAACTCAAGGTCAATTCCCAAGCAAATCCTTTCAATACTTTCTGTTGGTAATGAAAGTTCAATATGCCAAGTTTGGTTTAATTCCATTGTTGCAAGAGTTCAGGATGCTCTTTGTTTGTGTGTTAACTATAAATCCCAGAAACTGTAACTCCCAAATGTCAAGGTTTATTTTCCCCAAACTCCATTTGGGCATATTGAGTATTCATGCCAAGTTTGGTCCTGATCCAACATTGTTTGAGTCCACAGTGCTCTCTGGATATAGGTGAACTACAACTCCAAAACCCAAGGTCAATGCCCACCAAACTCTTATAGTATTTTTTCTTGGTTATGGGAGTTCTGTGTGGGAAGTTTGTGTCTTTCTGCCATTCCTGCCAGGATATCTATGTTGTGTTCATCGAAACAGGCCCAGGTTTCACACTGAGTGTATAAATACATTTAAAAACATATTAACTATATGTATTACTGTGTTAGAGTGTCATTTTGTGTCATTTTGGTTGGTGGTGTGCCCCAGGATTTTGTAAATGTTAAAAATGTGCTGCGGCTCAAAAAAGGTTGAAAAACACTGCTCTAGACAATTCGCAGCATTATTTAGGAACATATAAAATGCAATAGTAGTCTTGATTGGCTATAATTAAAATGGCACATTCCATTGTAGTTTAAGAACTTGAATTACATTTTGGGTGACACTGTAGTTTGCCATAGGGAAAAAGAAAGTTAAACTGTGCTGAAAAGCACTGATGCATACACTTTCAAAGTGTACATAGCTGCCAGGGAAAAAGATAAACACTAATTTTGTTTGTGGAGACTCTCATATCTTTGCATGAAGGAAGATTAAATAAGGTAAGTGTGTACACTGCGATCTAAAAGGCAAAAGCCCAGGTACAGATTCATCACCTCACTTTAAGTTTATGTGCAACAATAACGTTAAGCATTTTCCTGCCTGTTATGTAAAATTATGAGAGAAAGAAAATTGAAAACAATTGTTTTCTACAGCTTTTTATTTCATGTGGTGCTTCTGATATTAAAACAAAACTTTGATGTTTTTACTCTTTTCATGGGTGGAAAATTTTACAGTTACTGACAGCTTTTCAATGGAAATAGACAACCTTCCAAAAATGAGAATGTGACTTTTCCCCATACAATCCCATCTCAATGAGAATTAATCAATTTCTTGAGGCTTTTGAAAAGAAATTCTTCTTGGAGGAAAAAAAGGAAGACTCTTCCTATTTCTTGGCTCTCATTCTTTTTTTGACTTCAGATGCAGTGTTTGATCTTATGTAAGTTCCTTAGTAAATACATTGGAAAAAGGATTCAACCTATCTTCTTAAGAGGATGTCATGGGCCCTAACAGCTCTTAAAACTGGGAGGAGTGCAGAGCAATACGAGTTTCTATAGCTACAAAGGGGAGCAGTTTTTGCTAGCAGCTATGAGGGAATTTCTCCCATTATTATTTTTTAAAGCTTGATTGTTATCTACTGTGGCAGCAAACCCAGTTCTTCTCAGGCCATTCTCCTGCCCCGCCAGTTTAGTTTAAGGATTACCTGAACAGAAAATGCAGAGTTCACCCCTAATGCCATCTGCATCATTTCTGTCTTTGCAAAATCTTTGAGTTTCTCATCTGATGAATCATAGGCCTGAAAGTATTCCAGCTTAAAAAACTATTTGAACTTTTTTGTTGTTGCAAGATTTAACTAGACATTGTATTGGATATATTTTAGTGCCGATCAGTGCTGAATTAGTTGCAAAATGGGTTCATTGGAATTGTTTGCTGAGGCACAAACACTCTTTGGCAGAGAAAGCTCCAACTCCCAGGATTCTATAGCATTGAGCTATAGCTGTTAAAGTGGTGTCAAACTGCATTAATTCTACAGTATAGATGCATTCTCAGTCATTTCAAGATAATTTAATACTTATGGTTAGCAATGGTCACTTCGAAATAATGTGAATATGGTGTGGAATCTTCTAAGATGTCAGTGTAAAGATAGCTTTGGGAACCTACGCACCTCAAGCTTATTGTATGCATTTTATTTGTAAAATCGTCATAATACACCAATGCTGTTCAGTTAGATCAGTAGTTCCCAACCTATGGTCCTTACAAACTAAAATATGGTCCATGGCCTCACTGTTATTACACCGTTGCAACAAAAGCAACTGGTCTCACAAACCCCTCATATAGTGCCAACGCTTATTAAATATGTTTCCTATGGGTGAGCTGATGGTGACTACTGGCTGGCATATGTTCTGTATCAGAAACCAGAGCCGATGTGGTCTATCCAATGTAATTTTCTGAATCAGCACCCCAAATAACCAAACCAAATCTAAAGGTAAAGATTTCCCCTTGACATGAAGTATAGTTGTGTCCGACTCCGGAAGGGGTGTGTACTCATCTCCATTTCTAAGCTGAAGAGCTGGCATTTTCTGTAGACGCATCCTAGGTCATGTGGTTGACATGATTGCGTGGAGTGCCATTACCTTCCCACTGGAGTGGTACCTATTGATGTACTCACATTTGCATGTTTTTGAACTCCTAGGTTGGCAGAAGCCGGGGATAACATCAGGAGCTCACCCTGTCCCCATGGATTCAAGCCACCAACCTTTTGGTCAGCAGGTTCAGCAGTTTAACCTGCTGTGCCACTGGGGGCTCGAAATCTAAAGTTGACCAAAAACTGATTTGTAACTCTTTTGGTTCTAAGGTTAGTGAGTGGTCCCTAGTTTTTAAAAAAGGTTGGGAAACACTGAGTTAGATACTAAGCATTTCTTCAGTAAAACACATTGTATCATGCAACATCATATCCGAAGTCGTCTAATGGCCACAAACTGTTTTAACTATGTTTAACTGTTTATTATTTTGTTCTTAATTGTTTTTTGTTTTTGATTTACAACCTTTTGTTTGATATTATGTATATTGTTTTTGTGTTGTGAGCTGCCCTGAGTCCCTTTGGGGAGAGGGGGCAGGATACAAATAAAGTGTATTATACTTTTAAGGTTGATGGGGTCTGGGAAGGGATATGTTGTGTAACATTGGTGTGTGCGGTGGATGGGGATAGCAGCTATTAAGCACCCATGAACTGCTTTGCTTAATATAAATATTAGAAACAGCGTATCGAAAAATAACCCAGATGGATTCCACTGCATAACAAGACTTATTTTTTGTAGCCTTTGGAAAGGATTTTGGGCTCTCAATACATAGCAGCTGCCGAAGCCTCAATTTGCCCATGCCTGGAAGAGTTGATTTCCTCCTTCAGAGCCCCTTTCCTGCCTTAAGCAACAATGACTGCTTGCAATTGTCATACCTGACCTATTTTCCAGTAATTTCTCCAAAGATAACAAATAGCCCCTCTAACTTCTCAGCCTATGGGAAAAAACAACTAGGCAGAAGAGACCCCTTTTCTAAGGACAAGCCTATGTGTCTAGAGCTGGAACAAAGTCCTGACATTCTTTATGCAAGCATGATTTGAATCTCCGTTTAGAAAAATTCTAACATATTAATATCATTTGTTGACCTTCTAAATCTGAATTATTTTTAATAACATAGCAGCTCTGAGAGTACAGAAATATACAAATGGTGAGGAGAAATTACTAGTAGCTGAAATTGTGTTTCCCTCCATGTTTTCCCATAACATTGTTGAAGGATGCAATGCATATACAAACTGAAATAGGTATTTTCAAACATTTATATTGCCTTAAGGCAGTGTTTCTCAACCTGGGCGTTGGGACTCCTGGTTGGGGGGAGGGTCGCAAGGGTGTGTCACAGGGGACGCCAAAGACCACCAGAAAACACAGTATTTTCTGTTGGTCATGGTGGTTCTGTGTGGGAAGTTTGGCCTAATTCTATTGTTGGTAAGGTTCAGAATGCTCTTTTATTGTGGGTGATCTATAAATCCAAGCAACTACAACTTGCAAATGTCAAGGTCTATAACATTAGACAAAATAATAACACATCAAATCAATATACAACAAAACAAATAGGCCAAAGGAACAAATTATAGGCAAACAAGATTAAACAATAAGCATTATAAAACATTAATTAAAATCACAACCATTGCTATACAATGAATAAAAGTCCTAAATAAAAGTCCCTTGGTCATTGGTATAGGAAGCCCACACTTATCTGATGGGCTAGGGGGCAGAGTGCTGTCAGAAAGTGGAGTTGGTTGAAAAGTGAAGTCCAGATTATTTAAGATCGACAAGTGCATTTTGGTTTTTGAGAAACCTAAATAGCATACCATATATCAACTTCTCAACCCCCGAAGGGGGGGACTCAGGATGGCTTACAATAAGCCCCATCAAGAGGCTATTACACATGATACAATAATAAAATCACAAATAAAAACATATCAAAATTGATACATAATTAAAAACCATACAAAGCCATCAATTAAAACCATAGACCAGTCTCGTAAATTCCTATACATCCTGCACATATCATATTTGTAGTGCAAAAAAAATGAAAGAACAGTGCTCTATTTAAAATGAAGAACAATTTTCACCAACATTAACTTACCAGTATTTCAATGGGAAGTGTAGGCCTGCTTTTGACTGATGAGATAGTTAAGTTAATTAAGATTGTTGTTTCAGACTTAGGGAGACTCTAAGTCTAAAGTTTAGGGTGGGGAGGGCAAAATGACCTTGTAGGGCCACATCCATCCCACAGACCTTAGTTTGGGGACCCCTGATATAAACAGTCCCAAGCGATAGTCATAGGAAAAGATTGAACTGATGAGAGTTAGCTGTAATTTGTAAACATTGAAAATGTGGGTTTAAAATATAGCACTGTTCTTTCATGGTTTTTTGGGTAGTAAGGTCATGTTCCAGTAGCATTCTCTCCTGACACTTTGCCTGCATCTGTGGCTGGCATCTTCAGAGTTCTGTTGGTAGTGAGGCACGGTGTGTGTATAATGTCCAGGGTGGAAGAAAGAACTCTTGTCTGTTTGAAGCAATTGTGAATGTTGAAACTGCGAGTCATCATAACATGAGCCATCAAAGGGTGAGAAAGCCTATATTAAAATGATTTGCAATATTCAGAGACCCGTGGCACAACAGGTTAAACCGCTGAGTTGCTGAACTTGCTGACCTAAAGGTTGGTGGTTTGAAATCAGGGAGCGGGGTGAACTCCCACCATTAGCCCCGGCTTCTGCCAACCTAGCAGTTCCAAATCATGCAAATGTGAGTAGATCAATAGGTACCGCTCCGGCAGGAAGGTAACAGTGTTCCATGCAGTCATGCTAGCCATGTGACCTTGGAGGTGTCTATGGACAACACAGGCTCTTTGGCTTAGAAATGGAGATGAGCAGCACCCCTCAGAGTCAAACACGACTAGACTTACTGTCTTGAGGAAACCTTTAGCTTTTACAATATTCAGATAGTTAGGGTTGAGCTTACAGTTGTTTAAGCAGCTGAAGGTTCTCTGACAGCAGTATTTTCATTTTGAAAATGGAGGGGTAACTCATTTTTTAAGCATTTCTGAAAGAAAGATGATTGCTTAATAGGTTGGCAGTAATTACTTGGAAAGGAAAGCATTAGGTGAAAAGATTTTTTTTAAAGAGGAGATGGAGCAAAAGGACTCAAGCAGTCACCACTAAGTATTAGTTGACACTTTAGCCATGGCTTTTATCATTTCACATGTGACCTTGCAGGACTAGTGGAACAAATGGTACCGCAGCTTCAATGAAAGCTACTGGTATTTCAATTTAATAGTTTGATTTGATTTCTAAGTGTTGGGGTTAATATGAACAAAGTGCCAATGTTTTCCACATTAAAGAGCCACTTTTATGGAAAACTAAAAAGGTTCCTTTGTAGGTTTCTGTGGGAAAGAAGCAATTGCAAGTAAGCTAAGCGAACCCATCATAATAAATTGGAGTGGGGTTTATTGCTAACAGGACAGTTTAAAAGGTAGTTTGTAAGTACCAACATATTAATCATGTTTTAATTTAACAGAAAGTGTAAAAAACAATAAAATTAGCATATGAAGAGTAGTTAAAAGTAACGGTTTCCTCTTGACATTAAGATAAGTTGTGTCTGGCTCTAGGGGACGGTGCTAATCTCTATTTCTAAGCTGAAGAGCCAGCGTTGTCCTAGATACCAAGGTCATGTGGCCAGCATCACTGCATGGAGTATCGTTACCTTCCTGCAGAAGTGGTACCTATTGATCTACCCACATTTGCATGCTTTTGAACTGCTAGGTTGGCAGAAGTTGGGGCTAACAGCGGGAGCTCGCTTCACTCCCCAGATTCAAACTGCCGACCTTTCAGTCAGTAAGTTCAGCAGCTCTTTGGTTTAACCTGCTGTGCCACTGAGTAGTTAATTATATTTACAAATAAAAACAAAGTTTTTCATTTGTTGGATTTTAGGCAAAGGATTTTTTAGTTTCTTATCTAATAAAAAAAAGCATATTCCTTTATCAATACATGTATAATTAACTCAGACTGGAAAATAGCCTACATTCTATTTCTACTTAACTAAGCAATTGAAAATAACTTGTGTGAAATGCAGTCCTGTGGGTTTAATGCTATACTATTGAAACCTCTTAATTAAAACTATAGAAGGAAATTGTCAATCAAATCTAATATACTCCTATTTTGGCAAAAGCAGAAGTATGCTAATTGCAATGTACAGTACAACCCCCATATCCACAAAACTGATACATGGAGTTTCCTTTATCCATGGTTCCATTTATTCATTTGCAACCTCCTGCACGAGCTATGCCCTTTTCTTGATACCACTGTTCATCTCTTTCAAAGTAATGGGGTTTGCTATTATCTGTGGTTCCACATATCCATAGGAAGTTGGGAGTGTATCTCCTTAGGATACAGGGTCATACTTAAGTTATTTGAAAACGACTATCTATGACCTTTATGGTGATGTTTTCCCTCTCTGTCTTGGGAAGTGAATGAATGCACCAAACAATGACAACTTTGTCAATCCTTCTGTTGCTTAGGGTTACCCCGAGATATTTTGTTACTTGCAGAACAGAACAAAATTGTATTCTCTCATTTTACATGTACAAAATTCAATAGGACTGACAGCTGAATTTCCCTTTAACACACAATGATACAGCATCCTTCATCATGTGTGGAGCACCAGATTAGCTAAGAGAGCATGTAACAAGCCGCGGAGTACTGAGCAATTCACTCCAACACTTTGTTTCAGGAAATATTTCTGCTAAAATATTCTTGGGATATACTAGGATTTGGTTCTAGGAACCCCTCATAAATACTAAAATTTGGGAATGCTCGATTCCATTATATACAAAGAGGAAGTAAAATAGTCTCCCTTATATAAAATGGCAAAATCAGTATTTGCTATTTGGAGATATAGATTGGGGAGGGGGAGGAGCAGCAGTGGTGCAGCGGATTAAACTGCTGAGCTACTGAACTTACTGACTGAAAGGTCGGTGGTTTGAATCAGAATCAGTAGAGTGAAGTGAGCTCCTGTTGTTAGCCGCAGCTTCTGCCAACCTAGCAGTTCAAAAACATGCAAATGTGAGTAAATCAATAGGCACCACTGTGATGGGAAGGTATCAATGCTCCATGCAGTCATGCTGGCCACATGACCTTGGAGGTGTCTACGGACAACGCTGGTTTTTTGGCTTAGAAATGGAGAAAAGCACCACCCCACAGAGTCGGACTCAACTAGACTTAAAGTCAAGGGGAAACCTTTAGCTCTTACAATATTCAGATGGTTAGGGTTGATCTTATTTGTTTAAGCAGCTGAAGGTTCGCTTATTAGGGAGGGGGCCCCATTTTCAAGCAGTGGATCTCTGGATATGGACTCTGTGAATACAGAAGACTGATTATACTGGGTATAGAATTATTTTTTTCTCCTACTTTAAGTATCTTTTTAAAGACTCCATGTTGGTGTTTCACATGGTAGGTGCTTTGTAACCCAACAAGTGTGTCATGAACTATTAATGGAGAGAAAAAAACCCAAAAGAACTCCTTTCAAGACAACAGTGTTTCAAAGAATATTTCCAAAAGAGCAGAGAACATATTCTCCATTAAGAAAATGTGGAGCCCTATGGATGAATGAAATGTGATCATTTTTTTTTTGAAATTACTTCTGTTGATATTTTTTGGCCTAGCTTTATTGAGCTGCAGTGACTGTTGTGAAACATTTTGTTGTTATTTCAGCAGCATTTTGTTATGAATAGATGGCAGCATACTCACAACTGTTAGATTTTCAGCATTCACTGTGCTCTTGCTTATCAGGCATGATGGAGTGTGTGTCTTGTAAGCTGAAGGTCGGGAAGTATCCTCTTTGATGACATGTATATAAATATGTGCATTAGTATTTTCCACCGAGTGATAATCCATATCACTCGGTGCAATGGGAACACTTTATTGCCACCTGATCAACTCTATTGATAGTCATTTTAAATTGATTGTACAGCTCTTGAGAATTATGTTTATATTCAAAAACTGATTTCAGAATATTTTTCCTGTTCAATCTTGTAATAACAATCAGGAGAGAAAATTATTTTGATTCAGCTGACACACTCGAAGCAGATACATTTCATTTGAATTATATTTATACTACTCATATACATTTCACTTGTTTCAACTTCCAATACTCATAAAACAGCTTTTTTGTGGCAGTCTTTAAGTTAGAAGAATTCTCTCATGCTGGTCCAAATAGTTTCCCAATTCCCAAAACTTTTCTATGCCAACACTGCAGAGGAATTGCAGTGCAAAATAATGACAATTCTTTGGCCAGCAAAAGTTCGTCAAGTTAATGTTAATGTGCAAGACTTTGAAGACCTTTGGGGAGGGGGGGCATTCCCAGACACAATAGTCACAGTGAATCCTAAGAGTTGTAGCTCACTATAAAATAGCAAACATTAGATTTGCATGTTCTCCAATGTTTATGCACCTTCTGCTTGGCTGCACTAATCTCCCTTTGTGTCCAAGACAAATGCCATTTTGAAGAATTTGTTTTTCCTCCTGTGTGAATTAAGAAAGCCAACAGTATAAACTGTTGCACAAAAATATCCTCTTACAGATAGATATAGGGAATATATTTATTGCATACATTACTGATTTTGAGAAGGAGAGATCAAAATAGAATTACCTTTTTGTGCACTACTGGAATAATTTTTGCAAACATGCTGTTTATTGAGTTGTGACTTGAAAAAATGTGTTTATGGGGGCCCTAGTGGCGCAGTAGGTTAAACCACTGAGCTGCTGAACTTGCTAACTGAAAGGTCAGTGATTCAAATCCAGAGAGCGAGGTGAGCACCCACTGTTAGCCCCAGCTCCTGCCCACCTAGCAGTTCGAAAGCATGCAAGTGTGAGTAGATCAATAGGTACCACCTTGGCGGGAAGGTAAACGGAGCTCCATGCAGTCATGCCAGCCACATGACCTTGGAGGTGTTTGAGGACAATGCCGGCTCTTTGACTTAGACATGGAGATGAGCACCACCCCCCAGAGTCGGACATGACTAGACTTAACAGCAAGGGGAAACCTTTACCTTTACCTATGTCCCTAGGATTTCTGAATTTGTTATCAGGAAAACACAGGGCCCTTCCACAAAGCCGTATATCCCAGAATATCAAGGCAGGAAATTCCACAATATCTACTTTGAACTTGGTTATGTGAGTCCACACTCAGATAATGTGGGATTTCCTGCCTTGATATTCTGGGATATTTTTTTCATGTCAGGAGTGACTTGAAAAACTGCAAGTCGCTTCTGGTGTAAGAAAATTGGCCTTCTGCAAGGACATTGCCCAGGGGACACCTGGATGTTTTGAAGTTTTACCATCCTTGTGGGAGGCTTCTCTCATGTCTCCGAATGGGGAGCTGGAGCTGACAGAGAGAGCTTATCCCCACTCTCCCCGGATTCGAACCTGCGACCTATTGGTCTTCAGTCCTGCCGGCACAAGGGTTTAACCCAGTGCACCACCGGTGGCTCTTTTCTGGGATATAGGGCTGTGTGGAAGGTTGTACTGGAATGAAATAAAATAAAATGTCATTCATTCATCTAGGGAAGAAAAGCCACATGCCTTAGTCAAGATCTTTACAAGTAGCCAAAGACCAAGGCCTTGAGCCATCACGTTGACCAGATCAATGAAAACCAATTGTCTACCAGACAGAGGAGGTGGAATCATACTGCCACACTAGGGAAGAGTTTCTCGTTTGCTCGTTCATTCACATTCCATTACAAACTTTTAATGGGTCAACATCAGCCCTAGTACTGTATTAAAAATGTGAAACAGAAATCTAGGTCTGTGGAAATGTACAGCAAGTTTACATCCTCCTAAAACAGAGGAGGTATGTGGTGTCAGTTCGAGCTTTTATATATATATAACTTTGAATGTTCTGAATTACTGACAGTTGAATGGAATTCTTTTTTTAATTGAATGTGGATGTATCCTTAATAGATGTTTCTAACGAGGTATGCAGAGACCATTGCTTTTGTATCTGGAATGGCACTGTGCTTTAGTATTTTGATTTAAGAGTGGAACGATATGTTTTCTCTTTTTTCCAATCTCCTGTGATCATCTGCCTCTTCATCTTATCATAATGACTAGTTTTAGGAAGCGCTATTCAGAGTGAGTGCCTTTGGAGCCAGCCAGCACATCCCTTCTTTAGGCAACTCGAGTACTTCCTAGCCTGCTTTATAATTTATGTCACTTGAACGACAGAGGCGACTCCTGACAAGTTTTAGGAAGAAGTAGAACAACCCTTTGATACTAAGAGAGTGCAAGGCAGAGTTTAGCAGATGGCGTTGTTCGTGATTTGCATGAAATTATTATCTTGTTTTAGATGGGTCTTTTGTTTTAGGCTCTTGATAAGGAGCTTCATTTGTACACATCATTAATATCTCTTGTGGCGTGTACTTTTAGTGACATTAATATAGGTTTTAGGCCTGAAGCACTATTAGCAGGGTTGTCCTCATAGACTTTATTGTGTTGTCATGCTCTTAGCAGTTGTGTTTGTATTTTCAGAGAAACTAATCATGCAGTTCCAAATTATCCTGAAAAAGCATTACGCATCCTCATGGAAAGTTACCTAATTTCTTAGATTTTTCTCTTACAGATGTATAGCTTGGTTTTGCCACCAGTTGTTTATCTGAACTACGATCAAGAAATACTAGAGGAGAAAGATTTTTAAAAACCATGTGGAGTATTGAATCAAATTCCTAGCACACATTGTACTTGTGTTGCTGCACTCGCAATGTATATTCTGCACACTCTGTTTTATCCTGCTTGCATCCTGCTTTTAACTGTTGGATTTTACAGTGTCTTGTATAGATGTTTGTTAGATGTTGTTTCTGTTGGTTTGGAGCATTGTGTGTGCATGGGTGATACACCTCCTGCCTAATAATCAATAAGACGCAGACACAATTGGTTGGAATAAAATTGGCCACTACTCATTTATTGATAACAGGAACAAGGGTTGGCAGCCATGCATGGGTCCTGGATCCGGGGTCGGACAACACACTGTTGTCCGAAGATGCTTGCATGCCTGGGTGCCACCGGTCCACTACCGGTCCACGAAAACTCGGCACTCCAGGGGCCAGGGCGTTATCCCCCCTTCCAAAACAACCACAGGTGGTTCTCGATGAGAAACTGCCAAAGAAAACGGAATCAAATACGTATTGTTTTTCAAATACTGTATTCCTTTTCAGTTTCAATAAACGTATTCAACATCAAATAATATTCTTATCTTGTATGGGTCTATACAATGTATCCTAATAGTCCAAAATCATAAAGGTATATCCTTATTCCAATAACAGAAGGTCTGAGAGTCGACAACCAAATTCAATAATATAGGGTTCTCCCAAAGAAATATTTATAATCCATCCAATGTGGTGGCGTCTTAAAGGATTCTTCTATGGTCGACAGACAAAAATATATTTCAAAGCGCTATCCGTTTCGCTATAAATCCAACTTCCTCAGGACCATGAACACTTTTGTATGGATAGTCAATCCAATTGCATAGGGTCCGGTCAATAATCCTTGGTCATAAGCATAATATGTGGACACAGCCACTGCATTCAAAGGTCTGGTGATCTTTTTGAATACAGTGGCTGTGTCAACATATTATGCTTATGACCAAGGATTATTGACCGGACCCTATGCAATTGGATTGACTATCCATACAAAAGTGTTCATGGTCCCGAGGAAGTTGGATTTATAGCGAAATGGATAGCGCTTTGAATATATTTTTGTTCGCCGACCGTAGAAGAGTCCTTTAAGACGCCACCACATTGGATGGATTATAAATATTTCTTTGGGAAAACCCTATATTATTGAATTTGGTTGTCAACTCTCTGACCTTCTGTTATTGGAATAAGGATATACCTTCATGATTTTGGACTATTAGATACATTGCATAGACCCATACAAGATAAAAATATGATTTGATGTTGAATACGTTTATTGAAACTGAAAAGGAATACAGTATTTGAAAAACATTACGTATTTGACTCCTTTTTCTTTGGCAACGTTATCCCCCCTTCCACCAAGGGGCGATAAGCCAGCCAGATCCAGGGCCCACGCCAAACACAGAGTTGCGACGATGAACACAAGTAACAGCAAGAAAAGATAAGATACGAACAATGAGTGCACAGCATGAAAAGTAAAAAGATACAAACAATTAATACAAGCAGGGTAGGTGGGATGGACAAAAACAGTAATATGCCCAGTGCCTGCTGAGGAGCCTCGGGCAACCTTAAGTAGACTGCTCAGGCAGAAGGGAGGGCCTGGCCCACTGACAGGGCAGAGAGAGGTGGTGCCAGCCCAACAATTGACCAGCTGGCACCTGTGGCGGGAGACTCTCCCACCACCCAGGGGGCTTCTGGGAAGAAGAAGCCCCCCTTCTCCCAGACCAAGATGGCAGCGAGGACACCCTGCATTGCAACGCGCTCGGCCCGGTGAGTCTGGCCGAGCCATTTAATAAATTAGAATCATAGAATTATAGAGTTGGAAGAGATTGGATGAAAAACACTGAGGCTATGCCCCATGCAACTGTCTTAGGTCACAACTTAACATTTCATTAGCATTCAAAGCACCCCTGACAGATGGTCATCCAGCCTCTCCTTATAAAAAGCCTCCTAAGAAGAAGCTTCCACCACACTCTAGGGCAGAGAGTTCCACTGCTGAACAGCTCTCACAGTTAGGAAGTTCTTCCTAATGTAAAGACAATAAGCCTTCTGCTTCATTTTCTATAATCAACTTTCATCTGGAATTTATGCAGTAACATCATTACTTTGGTGAACTGCCTCTTCTCCAGATTAAGACAGAGACTGTATGAATTATTTTTAAGTTTAAGTGCTGCATATGCCAATTGTTTAATTGGATGGTGAGGCAATTACTTAAATGGAGAAAAGGGTACAGTAATATTAAAATTGGAAGTTTAAAAAGTTTGACATTAAAGAGAAGAATGTGATTTTTGAGGACTCTTATGGCTTATGTCAGAAAAGAGATAACAGAGGTCAGAGGAACAGTAACAGAGGGAAAGTACAGCGACTGGTTGCATTTTGCCTAGGGACCCATAGAAAACACATAAGTAGATAGTCAAATGTTTAGCATCTATGGGATAATATGAGGACGGGTGAATAACTCCGCGACTTTTTGAATTTCCCGCCTCTTAACTGGAAGGGCAACACTGCTCCTGTCAACAGGCATCTTTCAGTTTACTCCTGTCAAAATTTGAACAAGCTGCGTCATTTAGTTTGTGTTTGACAGACCTTGATAGCAGACTACCGCATGATTTGAGAAGAAAATGGAAAAAAGTGAATTTTGTGTGCTCATTAAGCATTATTTTTTTGCAGAGAAAAAAAATCACTCAAACCAAGGCTAAGCTTGATAAATACTATGGGAACTCTGCACCATCAATTTCAATGGTAAATAAGTGGTTTACTGAATTTCGTTGTGGCCATACAAGCACGGAAGATGCTGAATGTTCTGGACGCCCAGTTGAGGTCTCTACACCCGAAACAATTGAAAAAAATCACGATATGGTTTTGGCCGATTTGAGATTGAAAGTGCGAGAGATTGTGGAAGCCATAGGCATCTCACATGGCTCAGTGGTTTCAATTTTAAATGATCACTTGGGTATGAGAAAGCTTTCCGCAAGATGAGTGCCATGTTTGCTCACAATCGACCACAAGCGCAATCATGTGACAGTTTCGCAGGAGTGTTTGATGTTGTTCAACCGCAATATGGATGAGTTTTTGTGCCGTTTTGTAACCGTGGACGAAACGTGGATCCACCACAACACACCAGAGACCAAATAGCAGTCAAAACAGTGGGTTTCTCGGGGTGAATCGGTGCCAAAGAAGGCCAAGGTGGGTTTGTCAGCCAATAAAGTCATGGCAACCGTTTTTTGGGATGCACGCGGTATAATCCACATTGACTACCTTCAAAAGGGTAAAACAATCAATGGCGAATATTATGCCAACTTATTGGGTCGATTTAATGAGGATTTGAAAAGAAATGACTGCATTTGGCCAAGAAAAAAGTTCACACATGTGCAGTTGCCATGGCAACAATCCATGAATTGGGATACAAATTGCTCCCTCATCCACCCTATTCTCCGGATTTTGCCCCAAGTGACTATTTCTTCTTTCCAAACCTGAAGAAATGGCTCAGCGGAAAGAGATTTGACTCCAACAATCAAATCATCTCACAAACAAATACCTATTTTGATGACCCTGACAAATCTTATTTTTTGGAAGAGATAAAAAAATTGGAGAAACGTTGGACAAAATGTATAGAGCTCAAAGGAGACTACGTTGAAAAATAAAATGATTTTTTTTATCCAGAAACTTGTGTTTCATTCAAAAAGTCACAGACTTATTGACCCGCCCTTGTATACTCAAGTCTTTTTGCGTTTGGGTTATATACAGTGGCTGAGATTTGGGGAAAATCTGTGTTAACTATAAATATTTACATGGCATAAAATGCAAAGGGTTGGCTTTATCTGATTTTGGGATTACATAGATGCTATTTTTAGTATTTGAAGTCAGATGTTGGATTTACCAAAATAATTATTTATATAAGGATGTTCCTTTGTTATATTAAATTTAAAGAATTGACAGGCATAAACATAGGACAAGTCAGAGAGAGATATTTCAAAGGACATTAATGGATTTTTTAAATTATAAATTTGGTTGGTATCTATGCTGGAGCTGTAGATAAGTAAGAGAGGTATTATTTATAGTGAGATATATTTAAATATGGTTGTATAAGAAGGCGATTGTGCTGGAAAAAGATGAGCAAACTGTTGTAAAAAGGAAAATGAATTATTTGAGATTTCTTATTACAATATATTGCGTAGATTGATTTAGAGAATTAGGATAATCCCTTGATTAACTATGTCAGCTGATAAAGATTAGCAAAACTAATACTGTGTTTTGATAAAGATTACTAACACTTTATTGACTTTTTGTAGAAAATGAGTGTATGTTTTGGCAAGTTTTGATCTTATTTGTTAAAAATATATATCTTATAGAAAGAAGGATAGTAAATTTGTATTGTGAGAGGTATAAATATAATTATAAGGTACTCCCCAAGTTATGAGCAGTGGAGCAACAGGTCAAACCTCTGAGTTTAAACCTTGCTGACCTAAAGGTTGTCAGATCGAAACTGTGGGACAGGATAAGCTCCCATTGTTAGCCTCAGCTTCTGCCAACCTAGCAGTTCAAAAACATGCAAATGTTAGTAGATCAATAGGTACCGCTTCAGCGGGAAGGTAAACAGCTCTTCATGCAGTCATGCTGGCCACATGACCTAGGAGGTGTCTACGGAAAACACAGGCTCGTTGGCTTAGAAATTGAGATGAGCACCATCCCTCAAAGCCAGAGATGAGCGCCACCCCTCAGAGCTGGAAGGGAAAGCCTTTGCGTTTATCTGTGTTTTGTTGTTTCGAGGCATTGGCTGTTTGCCTTTGTGTTTATGTTTGCTGGAATCCACCCTGAGTCCCCTTGGGGAGATAGGGCAGAGTACAAATAAATTATTATTATTATTTGAAACACAACAAGATGAGTCCACAGCAGACACTCTGCTAGCTGTTGTATTGGCTCACACGTCGGACACTTCCCAACTGTCTCGGACTGTGTGATGTATCGGTGAATAATGCATACAGATTCCAGTAAGGTGGCCTTCTGCAGCTGGCAGGTAGTAATTTTGTCAGCGCCGATTGTGTTTAAGGGCAGGCCAAGGTCTTTAGGCACTGCACCCAGTGTGCTGATTACCACTGGGACCACCTTTACTGGCTTGTGCCAGAGTCTTTGCAGTTTGATCTTTAAATCCTCATATCATGTCAGCTTTTCCAGTTGTTTCCCTGCAATCCTGCTGTCACCTGGGATTGCAATATCGACTATTCATACTTTTTAAAACATGATTGTGAGGTCAGGAGTATTATGCTCCAAAACTCTGTCTGCCTGAATCCGGAAGTCCCAGAGGAGTTTGGCGTGTTCAGTCTCTGTTACCTTTCCTGACTTGTGATCCCACCAGTTCTTTGTCACAGGTAGATGGTATTTGTGGCACAGGTTCCAATGAATCATCTAAGCAATGGTGTTATGCCTCTGCTTGTAGTATGTCTGCATGATCTTCTTGCAGCAGCTGAGGATGTGATCTATTGTTTCATCTGCTTCCTTGCAGAGTCTACAGATTTGGGATCTGTCGCCAACTTTTCAATTCTGGCTTTGATGGTATTTGTTCTTATGGTTTGTTCTTGGGCTGCCAGAATCAGGCCCTCTGTCTCCTTTTTCAAAGTTCCTTTTGTGGGCCACAGCCATGTTTTTTCTTTTGTCAATTTGGCTGTCAATTTTCCCCAGAAACTGTCCATGGAGTGCCTTCTTTTGCCAGTTTTCTCTTCTGCTCTGGATTGTGTCTTTGTCTTTTGCACTTTAAGCAGTCTATTACTATTGGCTTCCCTCAATGTTGGTTCTTGACTGCCTTTTACATAATCTGCCAGTACATGTTTCTCTTCTTCTACTGTTTGTTTCACTTGCAGAAGCCCTCTGCCTCCAGGTAAAGTCTGTTGACATCACTACGCCGGTGTAATGAGTAGTGGGTTGTCATCAGTTTTCTTGTTTTTCTGTCCAGATAATCCAGCTTTGCTTGTGTCCACTTCGCAATTCCAATAGTGTATCTAATGGCGGGGATGGCCCAGGTGTTGATAGCCTTGATCATATATCTGCCATTTAATTTGCTCTTCAAAAACTTTCTGACTCTTTGGATATATTATTTGCTGACCACATTTTTCACATGCCCATGCTTGATATTGTCCAACTGTAGTATGCCCAGATATTTATAGACTTCCGGCTGATTACATTTTATGGTTTGTCCGTTTGGCATCTCTATGCCTTTGCTGTGTGTCATTTCCCTTTCTTTAATGCCACTGTGGCATATTTGTCTAGGCCAAACTCCATACTGATGTCAGTGCTGAAGATTCTGACTGTGTTGGTCAGTGACTCGATTTCAGTTTCTGATTTTCCGTAAAGCTTTAGATCATCCATGTACAGCAAGTGGGAAATTTTTGGTGAATTTTTTTGCTGTTTGGTAGCCTGGGTTTGTTTTCTGTAGAATTACTGAGAGTGGGATCATTTCAATTATGAACAGCAGTAGTGACAGTGAGACCCCTTGGAAAATTCCTCTCTTGATGTTAACAGTTCCATAGCTTTCATTGCCCACGAACAACTTGGTTTTCCATTGTTTCATTGCATTTTCAGTGAACTTTCTAATATTTTCACAAACCCCAATGGCATCTAGACATTTGATAATCCAACAATGTGGCAGTGACTCAAATGCTTTCTGGTAATCAATCCAAGTTGTATAGAGGTTTGTTTTGTGGCTTTTGCAATTCTCCAGTATCATTTTGTCAATTAGAAGCTGATCTTTTCTGCCCCTACTTCTTTTATTGCCTTTTTGTTCTACTGGCAAGATATTATTTTCCTCCAAGTAATCCTGCATTTGATCAGCTATTATGCCTGTCAGCAGTTTGAACATTGTAGGCAGACATGTTATTGGCCTGTAGTTTCCTGGTATTAACCCTTTTGCTGGATCTTTCTGTATCAAATATGTCTTCCTAGTTGTTATCCATTTGCTGATGTTTCCAGTTTGCAGCATCTCATTGAATTGTTCGGCCATTTTTGAGTGCCAACTAATCAGATATTTAAGCCAAAATCCGTGCAGTTGATCATTGCCAGGTGATGTCCAGTTCTTGACTTTCTTCACTCTTTCAGTGAACATTTCTATTGTTATTTCATTTTGTTCTCTGAAAATTTATTATCCACTCAGCTTTTTTTGTTGTAACCTTTTTATATTTCCCACATTTATTATTATTTTATTAACAAGATAGGTTATTTAGGTTTGTACTTAAGTTGAATTTTTATGTAACTCTAGTCAAACACACATATTTTAAAGCTTTGGATAGGATAGGGAAGGGTTAACATACCTGTGCTGTTTGCTGTGCTGTCTGTGCCCGTGTTCAGAAGATTTGACCTTACTTTCTGTCCCTGTATAATTGGATTTTGAAAAAATTGGCTTGTTGTGGAAACAAAAATTGGTGATAAAGGTTCGGTGGAGACACCTTTTCTTCCCGATAATTCTTCCGAGGGGCAGATTTTTCTCCCTTCCTATTGTCTCACCCCTGTTTGTAACTCTGAGTCATTTGTAAGTCAGATGTTTGCAACTCAGGAGTTTAAAGAACTGCTGAAAACAAGTTGGGAATCTTTCTGTATCTTTTGTTCATTCTTTGCTTTCTCATTGGGCATTTTGTTTCTTTGTTTCTTTGTGTTTTATGCTATTATTTATTTATTTACTGCATTTCTATGCTGCCTTTCTCAGCCCAAAGGCGCCTCAAGGCAGCTTACATGGCAGCTTATTATGTTTTGGTATTCTATTTTATGCATTCTAAAAATCTTAAAATTAAATATATATATATAGCTAGATGACAATATTTCTGCTAGTGTTAAAAAAGTAAATAAAGTAGTTTAATTTTTAAAATATAATTTTAAATAACACTATTTTAAATTAGAGGGGCAGCGAGGCCCCCTCCCTGAATGGGCACTTCTACATTGTAGAATTAATGAAGTTTGACACTGCTTTAACTTGCCATGGCTCAATGTTGTTGAAGTTTGGTGAGGCTAGCTCCCTTCTTCAGGAGAGGAGGAGGGAGAGAGGAAGACATGACCCGTGCGAGTGCTACTGCACAGACTTGCCCCACGTCTTCCTCCCTCCCCCCTCCCCTCCCCTCCTGAACACACTCACGCTGCCCCCTCAGATCAAAATGGGGGCAGCATGAGCAAAGTGAGGCAAAGTGAGCAGAGCGAGGCTGGGAAGAAGGGAGCCTGAGTGGAGAAGAAAAAGTGTTCGGCAGGAGAGGAAAGAAAGGGTATTGGAGGTTCCAATTTCCCACGGCACACCTGATGATCGCTCACGGCACACTAGTGTACCATGGCACACTGGTTGGGAAACACTGTGTTAAGGCATGAGCAAAGTGGTTTATCTCAGGTGTTAGAATTATTATTCGATTTTGAGAAATTAAGGGGTTTCTGTTTAACAGAATGAAATGCGACAACAGCAACAACTTTTTAAAATTTATCAAAATGGTGCTGCATCAAAAGTATGAATAGTTTGCTAAACAATACCTGGCACTTTTCAAGTCTCTGCAGAATGGGCCAGTTAAGAAATGCAGGAGATGTGACAGCCTTCTTCGGGTAAATAGCTGAAATCAAGGGAACATTTGATCTTATATAATAGTTATGCATTCCTGCAGCTTTCAGGCAAAAGGAGACCTTTTGGTGCCATCAGTGAATGTTTACATTTTGCTTTAATGACAATCTCAAAACAACTCTTATGTCAGTAAGGAAATGCTATTTTCTCCAGCCATAATAATTATCTACTGTCGTCTTGATTGTTTGTAGAAAGTAAGGGACCAAAAATCCCTCTAGACACAAGGAATTATGCTGGTGATGGTTGTCTGGCAGGAGCAATACATTTTATACCAGGGGCCCATTCATGGTACATCATTACTGCATCGTAATCACACGCCACTTAAACAGCCAGTCACAAGTAGGTGTGAAAAAGAGTTTATTGTCCACGAATCACCATGCTTAGAAAGCACTTAAAAGACTAAATTAGCTCAAATAAAGTAGCCTAATTTGGCATAAAACAAACAGTCTTTGTGAGCATCAATAAACAGGAAAAACACAAAAGAAGCAAGATCAAATGCAGAGTCGGAATGGGGTCCTGAGTCGTCATGGATAGGCAGTCCTAAGGGTTGAGCATCAGGCGTAGTCACGGATACCAGGTCAAACAGAGGGAGGAGGCAAGCCAAAGGTCCAGAGCAGCAGAGTAGTTCAAAGGATTTCAAACCATGACAAATGTGGTACCGGCAGCAGCAGCGAAGTTACTCCGTACAGGATACAAGATACAGGATACCAGACACAGCACTTCAGAGTCACAAGTCCCAAATGCAACACCTTGCCAGCCGCAAAGTGAAGTGTCCCAAAGCCTACATTTTATTAGTCTTCCATCTCGGACCCACCCGAGCTTGACAACACCGCATCATTAGCAGGCTCAGCTGCTGTTGCCTCAACAGCTGCAGACTCTCTCCAAGTCTTTCATCTCCTATCAAGACTTAGGTCTCCCCAGCAGTCATCAGGATAGCCTGAGGGCCATTCATTGTCATCAGAAAACCCCCAAAAGGTGTCACTGCTTGTGGGTTCCTCGCACGCAGCCTGAACCTCCCGCACCCTGGCCCAATCCATCTCTGGCTCTTCATCCGAAGTATTCCCTTCACTCTGACTCCCATCCTCCCCAGGGAAGCCCTCAAAAGACTCCTCATCAGTAGGCTCTGTAAGTATTTGCCATATTCTTTTGCACTGAGAGATCTCCTCTGCACTTTGTTCACGAGTAAGCCTTTTGCTTCCCCTCTGAGGCATATAATGGCTATCATCAGCACCACCCAGTTCCATAGTACTGCTAGATAACAAAGAATCAGCCCCACCTAACGCTTTACTACCAGGAGCAGCAAGAGCCTCAGGCTCTACTACAACATGCAGTAATTCCAATTTACTGCCTTGATTCTATCCTGTGGGATCATAGGATTTGTAGTTTGATGAGATATTAGAATACTATAGCCAAGAATCCTAAATTCCCCCTCCTTAAACTGCGAATCCCAGGATTCCATAGGATGGAATTAAAGTTAAAGTTGAAATCATAGCGCTGCAACTATATAGTGCAATGGGGTCCAAAGCAGGCTATTTGTTTTTCTTGTACTGTATATATTACGCCAGAGAGGAACAGATGTTAGGCTTATGATTGATTTTGAAAGAGAAGGCATATTTTTATGAATAAAGATTTTTGAGCACAGGGATTTGTTTTGACTACTAGAACTAAATACTACTAACAAAAATGTATTTTTATTTGCCATAAACGTACTTTACTCCAACAATATAAATTAGGCTACATTGTTTCTTTTGTTAAATACCATAGATGGGATTCAGAGGTTTTTGCCAATGTTCTGCCTATTTATGGCTGATGCAGATCGACACTTGCTTTTGAGCATTTCAGATAAGAGCATTTCCCAGCTCTTCTCCATGATTGCACACTCTGTGTTTGGAATTTTGTAGGGAAAACTGATGCCATGCTACTGAACTACAATTTCCCAGAAGGTTGAACTAAGCACAATGGCAGCATGCATGCATAGTGCCAGGTTCAGTCTGCAGGCAACACCTTTGCATTGACCTTGTTTAACATCTTTACCTAATGATCAGCCACCACTCACAAAGAGCTTTATATATTGATTACCTTGGCCAAACAACACAAGAAAAATACTTTGAAACAGTTGAAAACTAACTTACTAGTGCCCTGAAAGATCTCTCCAGCTACTTCAAAAATAACCAGCCTAACCCTGCCAAGACACAAGTGTGTGCTTGCTGTCTATGGAACTGTGAAGCCAATGGGAAATAGAAAGTTACCTGGGAAGAGCAAGAGCTTAAACACTGTTTCCATCCTAAATATCTCAGTGTTGCGTTAGATCAAACACAAACATTTAGGAAACACTGCATGAACACACAAAGTAGCTGCATGCAATATGGCAGCACATGGGGTGCAGACCCAACATTAATAAGAACATCAGCTTTGGCCTTGTCTTACTCAACTGCTGAGTATGCCTGCCCTGTTTGGCACAAGTTTGTCCATGCGAAGCAGGTGAATACAGCACTGAACAAAATATGTAGAATAATCACAGGTTGTCTCAAACCTACACCAATTGATAGACTCTAAAAGCTAGCTGGTACCCCCCAAATGTGCGATGGGAAGTTGCTGCTAACTGTGAGTGAAATAAGGTTGAACACTGTGAAAGCCATCCACTGTATGGCTATCAGTCTCCTCCCAGTAAACTCAAACCAAGGAAAAGCTTCCTGAGAACCACCACTCCTCTCAAAGTTCCCCCAGCAACAGCAAGAGTATCCCTCTGTGCAGCTAAACCAGGACATCCCTACTGGATGGCCCCCCACGAGGGTCTGCCTCCAGGGGCAAACCAAGAAAGGGCAACTTGGAAGTCCCTAAACAGACTCAGAAGTGGAGTGGGCAGATCAAAAGACAACCTGGCAAGATGGCACTACCTAGAACAATCCTCCATCTTGTGCGACTGTGGAGCAGAACAAACAACTTCACATCTGTATGCTTGTCCACAATGCCCTGCCTCATGCACAGAGGAAGAACTGTTTAAAGCTACAGACAATGCTGTCAGTGTTGCCTGTTTTTGATCTAAAATTATTTAGCCACATATGCTCCGTCTATCAGCTTTATACTTATTTATGCAATGCTTTTGACACAAAATAAATAAATAAAACCTTTGAAAGACATTTTCTGCCTAGAAGGCTATTGCTTTCCAAATTAGATAGTAGAATAATGTAGATAAGGGGTCCTCAAGCTAAGACCTGTGGGTCAAATGCAGCCCTCCAATATTATTTGTATACTAGGTCTTAGGAGAGGATTTATTGGCAGCTGATGGAAAGGCTATCCCGTTCTGTTAATATTTATTTGAATAAATTTCTCTGTGTTTCTGTACCTTTTTCCTCATGGATTTGGAATCCTCAAATTATTTCTCCTGTAAAATACTTATGATTTCAAGCACTTATTAATGATCAAGTCAACTTGTTAGTCCGACCCAGAGTCCATCCACTGTGTTAAATGGGATTTGTGCAAGTGTTGACTTACCATTCATCAACCGAGATATGGGATCAATTCAAGTTTGAACTAGCAAGTGGATTTGTGCCTTAATGCAGTTCATTAAAAAATTGAAATTGCAGTACTGATGACACATTTTAAAATTTAAGCTTTCACTGAAGCATTTATATGAAATAATATTTGATCATACAATAGCAATTTTATTCAGCCCCTTCCAAAAATCTTGCTTACACCTTAATATTTAATGTATAACTTCCTGAGATTTCTACTCCAAGTCAAAACCTGGATTAAATGAGAATAGTCACATGCATGCAGAGATATGTATTTTCTTGATATTTTTTTTAGTTATATTTTTTACACTCACATTCACAATACGGATGTCTTTTGGGAATAACTGTTATATTTTTGCATTAAATGATTAAACTTTTTAAAATAAATTATAATATGATTGTCCACTTGGAAATATCTTCATACTGTAGACAGCAAATTGAATTGATAACATATTTAATATTCGGTGTTGTGAGACAAAGAATAATGGAATCACATCATGAGGGATGATGAAGCAACAGAGAAGGACAAGGTGACCTGACAAAATATTAATGGCAGAATCAACACTGAGCCGAGGTTTGATTACCTAGGGAATGATTTGCATATTCTTGGCAGCATAGTAGAGGAAGTAGATGTAATACATATTAAACAGTGCATCTTAACCATAACCTGCCTTGGTACAATGTGATGAATTCAGCCTATACAATTTTGTTTTCAGATCTTAGTACTAAGGGCCCTTCCACACAGCCCTATATCCCAAAAAATCAAGGAAAAAAATCCCACAATATCTGTTTTGAACTTGGTTATCAAAGTCCACACTCAGGTAACGTGGGATTTTCTGTCTTGATATTCTGGAATATAGGGCTGTGTGGAAGGGCCCTAGAAAACCAAGAAGTAGTCCTTCATGGCTGTGATAGTCAAGCCTTTATGGTATCACCAAGAGCTAGAACTTCCAATCCCAGAGCAGTTTTTCACATTATAGAAGTGTCTTTTAAAAGATAAACAAGGACATTCCTTACCATTCTCATTCTTAATATTAAAGATTCAAAAAGATCGAAAGTCTGCCTGAAGCATAGTGGGCAACACAAGAATTTAGCATCCACAGGAGGCCTTGGAGCCATATCCCATCGGATATTGGGAGTCTACTACATGAAACCGATTCCACCCAATCTGCAGCTGTTTTGAATCTTACTAAGTTTATTGTCTTTTCTAGTGAGTCATGTATTTTCACGACATACCCAAATTATGACAGTTTCAGTTTGGTCATCTTGGCTTCTAGGGAGAATTTAAGGATGATTTGCTTTTGTACCCATTAGGCATATGCAAAAAAATTGGGAAGTTTTGGAAATCATAAGAAAATCAATAAGTTTTGTAAGTCAGAAGCCATATTCGAAGCGCTTGCATGGCCCACACCAAATATTTTAGAATCAAAACTTACTAATTCCTTTTTGTTTTAGTTTTGTAAATCTCGGAAGGCTCCCAAAGTCAGTTTCATAATCAATGCAAGGCAAGGAAGCAAAGCTAAAGGCTGTCTTACTATGTTGCTATTCCTCTGTGAAATGAATGCTGTCTCAGCATTAGCAGCGGGCAAAAGAGGAAGCCGTGCATTTTGGGAACAGCACAGAATTCTGGGAAATGTAGTTTGGGAAGGGAGGAGCCCTATGCCAGAGAATTCAAAAGGCCCTGCCCTAAACTACATTTCCCAGATTGCATCTGCATCAAAAAACACAAATCAGTTATTTACTTTGAACTACTTTCAAAGTAAAGACCACACGATTAAACCGGAAATAACACTTTCAAAGTAGGAACATATTTTCTTTATTATTATTGTACCCTAGGCTTGACTGGACCTAAGTAACCCACTCAACACAGTCTCTGTGGTTAAATGCTTTATTTAGAATAATGGTTATAGGAAAGATAAAAAGAAGGAAAAAAACCAGTAGAAAAAAATGTCAAAAATAATCCTCGATTGTCAGGCAAGTCTCTGGGAGTTGCAAGAAAATCTGTCAAAATTGCAAGGTAAAGTCTCTTGATGCCACAAAGGCTAATCCACAGGCCCGATAGCCCGACTCGGAAACAAGGTCTCCACGGCTAGGCGGACCCCTTTGGTCCCCTCGGTGGAGCTAGGCAAGGAAGATCAAAAGTTGGCACGAGATAAGGACTGAAGTCCCGCTTGGGCCTTTATAGGTCTGTCTCGACCTAACTCCGCAATGCGCTGACTTCTCCTGATGCTTCCCACGGGAACAGAAAGAGAGTCTTTTATGGCTCTCCTATCTGCAGTCTTCTGGAATTCCACCTTGTTAACTGGAACAGCTGTGGAAGAGGGAGGCCTTGGGCTGATTCGACTCCAGGTGCTATTATCTCTATGGGAAAGGGCTGCACGGCATTTCTCTTGGAACCGCTGGGGCCCTGTTGAGGGAAGCGGTGAAACCTGGCTTTCCATCCTCTCTGCCTTCTTGCTAGAGACATGGTGGTGGTTAGGTTTGCTTGAACCAGGCTGTGGTGTGACAATTATTTAAAATGTTTTTATAAAAACTTTTAAAATTAGCCAAAAATTAGTGGATAAATGAAATGTAGTGAAATTTGGAGGGCTAACAGTGGTAAATGTGTTCTACCATTGTAGCAAGTTTCACCTCAATCGCTTTAAAAATGAGTGAAATAGGAGTCCCTGAAGTTTCTCCAATTATAGTCATTTAATTATTCACAATTACCATAACGAATAGTAACAAAATGTTCACTAAGTATACTTTAGAAATGAAGCACCAGCACCTCCTCCGTTTTATAATGACTTTTGAAGCATTTTAATGGATTGCACATCCCTAGTACCCATTTATTTGTTTTGTCCATGATATCTGTAAACTTTTCTCCAGCAGCACAATTTAAATGAGTCAATTTTCATTCTTAATGGCTCTCTTCACAACCATGCATAGAAACTAGGAATACGATGGCATGGACAATCCTGACTTTGATACTCTATGACAGTGTTTCCCAACCAGTGTGCTGGAGCTGTGCCGTGAGCGATCATCAGGTGTGCCGTGGGAAATTGGAACCTCCGGGGAGTCTAGTATGTTGAAGTATAAGAACCCTAAGAAACCTACCTCGATAAAAGCACAAAATTACAAACACCCACCCCCTCCCCACCCATTGTCTACTTGGTCTCTCCCTCTCCATGCATTGGGAAGGCCCGCCTCCCTTTCCCTAAGTAGAAACCTCCTCTTGCCTCCTGGGGGTTCTGTGTGGGAAGTTTGGCCCAGTTCTATCATTGGTGGGGTTCAGAATACTCTTTGATTGTAGGGGAACTATAAATCCCAGCAACTACAACTCCCAAATGTCAAGGTCTATTTCCCCTGAACTCCATCTGCATTCATATTTGGGCATATTGAGTATTCATGCCAAGGTTGGTTCTGATCCAACATTGTTTGAGTCCACAGTGCTCTCTGGATATAGGTGAACTACAACTCCAAAACTCAAGGTCAATGCCCACCAAACTCTTATAGCATTTTCTCTTGGTTATGGGAGTTCTGTGTGGGAAGTTTGTGTCTTTCTGCCATTCCTGCCAGGATATCTATGTTGAGTTTATCGAAACAGGCCCAGGTTTCACACTGAGTGTATAAATACATTTTAAAAACATATTAACTATATGTATTACTGTGTTAGAGTGTCATTTTGTGTCATTTTGGTTGGTGGTGTGCCCCAGGATTTTGCAAATGTAAAAAGTGTGCCGCGGCTCAAAAAAGGTTGGGAAACACTGCTCTATGAGACATCTTTGAATAAGTAGAAATAAAAATGGAAACAATTTATTTATTTTATGTACTGTATTTTTACCCCACTTTATCTCAACCCCGGAGGGAACTCAGAGCAGCTTCCAATTTGGCAATAATTCAATGCCACATTGCAACATAAAGGTGACTTATTCGTCAAATGAGAAGGACATGAATTACTGTTGGAGAAAAATGCTAAAGAGATGTTTATGAATGCATTATAAAGACATTACAGAGATATAGGACATAGGAATGTTGAAAATGAGAGTAACTATCAGTCCTATAAAAAGTAAGAAAGACATGATCAATCTCTTTTGAAGTGTAATCTACACAGGCATACCTTGTGCAGTGACTTAACTGTTTTGTGGGGGGGAAAGTAAAAATATGACTCTGTTTACCCTATATTTTAAGGATGGTACACATTATGACTGTGATCGAGCAAGTAAAATAATGCATGCATAAGGAATAGACTTGTTTGGCCTTGCAAAATTTCTCTTGGAGGCCTCGGCTTCTGGGCTAAGAGATGTTACTGACAGCAGTTTTGGACTATCTATGATTTGTTTTCTTTCCAAGAATGCAGGAATCCCTACAGTATCATTGGATAGCCTTTATTTATTTTTACAGGGCTATTCTAGGAATTCTAGACTTCTCATTCACCCAAGGTTTTACTCTTCTGTGTCCTGTTGAATAAAATTTATTGCTTTTGGCCAAAGGCGCTTGCAAGTCCGTGTCTAAGCTTCATCCTTTTTCGCTTGCTGCTCCATACTGTTGGAGTATCCCCCTCAAACTATTTGCAGATTGATTTTCTCTCTCTTAATATTCTATGTAGATTTTCATCTCTGCTAATAAATCACAGTGATATCAGTTGTTATAATATCTACCAAATGCCATGCTAATTTAATATGTGTTAAGAAATAACTCATGATTCCAATTAAATTTGAATTTCTTTGTAATCTAAATTGATATAATTTGTACCTTATAATGATTGGGCAGACTCTTCCTTGCTTCAGAATTAGTTTTTTATTTCAGACTTTTGTCAGAGAACGTTCAAGACTGTTCAGTATATTCCTGGGAGATATCCAAGGAAGACCCTCACTCATTCAAACTGGAGGAGCAGGGGGATCTTTGGCAGGTTAGGCTGACTGGCAATGGCATGGAGCTCCTTGAATTCCATTACATTGGGAATTACGTTAAGCATGAAGTGAGTGTTTTTCTTCACCTTGAGCCGAAGTCTACAGATCTTAATCATCACATCTCGGATTCAGTGAGTTGGACTCAAAACGTCATCAGGTTTTGGGCTCAGGTTGCAATAGAACTGGAAATTCGGAGATATAGCATTTAACTTTCAAGCCTGCTTGCTATTATATTGCTTGTGTCATTAGCAAATTCTAGTTCAAAAATTTCAAGCAAGGGCTCAAGGTGTTGATCATTTGATTTATCTGGCTTTCCCCCCAGCATGAATTAAAATAGGAGAGTATAGATTCATGCAACCTGCGCATACCAATACAAGTATTCCGGCTGTTACATCTCAAATAGACTACTGCAACATGCTCTTCGTGGGGTTGCCTTTCAAGACTGTTCAAAAATCTGACTGCCAACAGGTGGCAGTCAGATTTCTCACCAGAGCACCGGACAGCGAGTATATAACGCCCCTGTTGAGTCAGCTCCACTGACTGCCAGTCTCCTACTAAGCACAATAAAAAGTGATGGCTTTAGCCTATAAAGCTCTAAATAATTCTCGCCCAGCTTATCTCTCCGAACGTATCTCCTTCTATGAACCATCTCAGAGGTTAAGATCTTCTGGGGAGACCTGGCTCTTGGTCCCACCTCCTTCACAGGTGTGGTTGGTGGGGACGAGGGATGGGACCTTCTCAGTGGTGGCCCCTCGGCTATGGAACTCCCCAGGAAAACCATATCAGTTCCCTCCCTCCTGACCTTAAGAAAGAAATTAAAAACATGGCTGTGGGACCAAGCCTTTGGACAGCAATGCAGTGCAATAAGTGAAGATGGAATATGTGCAATCTTGACTGGAACAGCTCCTTGACTATGATTTTGGATTGTGTGGTATTTTAATAATGTATATGTTTATTTTATTATATGTCTGTTTTAGGTGGCATCAAATTGTTGTCTAGTGTAATGGTGCTGAGTCCCCTTCAGAGTGAGAAGGGCGGGGTGTAAATACAGTAAACAAAATAAAATAAAATAATTATTTTTTCTTTTCTCACTACTTATCTTTAGACATTATTCCCTGTAATGTTTGTTATCAGATAAAAGAGCATCTATGTGCTGTCGCATGCTGGGCCTGTAGAATGGCTGTTTCTTGGACGTGACTTCTGTATGCCCAACGGGATGCTGGGGTGCCTCAGCTGGAAGGGCCCCTTAGTTTCCCCCAATGATAAAGGTCCTTTGTGGCTTAAAATAAGTTTAACAAAGTTCTTTATTTGGGCTTAACAAACTGGAAGGCTTCTTAACAAACTGGTGACTTTCTCAGTCTGCAGAAACAGGGCCGGCAAACTGGGCAAAGCTGGTCTTCTCTTTTGGGGGGAAACCTATGACCCTTCCCTTGGGCAATCTTTCTTTACCTTGCTGGCGTGAGGACCCTTCTTCCGACTCCAAGCTGCGTTATGGATAGCCAGATGTCCCGTACCATGCAAGGTTTCCTTCAAGGTTAGCCAGGTTCCCTTCACAAAGGATTGTGAAGTGTTCTTTTACCCCAGCAAGGTGGGGTCTGTTAGGATTGTGAAGCTGTTCTTTTACCCCAGCAAAGCGGGGTCTGTTACACCAGCAAAGCTGTAAGATTTAAAGCTTTTTCCAAGTAGGAAAGAACAGGCAGCCTTAAATCACATCCTCTCCTGTAGAGTAGCTGTTAAGACTGAGGAAAAACATCCTCTTTCCCTCCCAAATCCTAGGAATAGGGGTGGGTCTGCTACTCTAGATTGATTGGCAGCCCTCTGGGACCGTAAATGCAAACTAAGAAAGTCACCTACAAGTTAAATGCAAGGGGAAGCAAACTTGCAGTGCAACAAATGAAAAACAGAGCCCTGTTGGCACTGCTGTGCCAGAACAATCTACACTACAGGTATTTTTATAGTAAGTTGTTTCCTTTATTTATCCTGCCTTCAGATGACGGTAGGCATACCACAGGACAAAGAAAAAGTTTCTTAGATTTTAAATGGATATAACTTGGAGTGTCAAGGGCTGCAGAATATGAGAAGGTTGTTGTGTTCCAAGGTTTCTTAGGGTGTCTCTACACGGGCACTGTAATCCAGTTTGGAACTGGTTTGAGAGAAACTGGTATCACTGTGGGGGTGATTAGATAACATAACATATAAGAGTGAAATTATTTTTTCATTTAATAACTGAAATTGTCCATTTCTGTTTTAAGATTAATGAATTATGATTTAGAGTTGACCTTTTCCCAATTTGACAACATTCTCTTTTCAATCCCAAAGATATATTTTTTTGGCATGATGAAAAAATAATTAATGCAAAAGGGTAACGTTGTCTGTTACTTTCAGCTCTAAGATGCAACATCGATTGATTACTTTTTAATGCTTTTAAAAAATAAATTACAGACAGAATTTCTGTGGGGGAAAAAAAGACTGTCCAAGTTCTGGGGAGAAAAAAGGCAGGCATACAGTTAGTCTCTGGCAAATGACCCTTCCTGGCTGTGCTTTTTGTCATGTGATAATCTCTAAGCTTCACAAGGATTCCTTTGATTTATTTTAATCTTTCAGAACATACAGTGGTACATGCCCTAACCAATTTTTTGGGGTATAGATCAAACGAAAGGGATCTGATCAGTTATTTGGCCGCACACTTGAACCTTGAACATCATAAGAACCTGATTCTTTGATATGGGACAGCTCAGTGTGAGCTGCCAATACAAAAATCTTTGAGAGCAGAGTTATAAAGTGCATATAAAATCAAAATGCTGACACAACCTGAGCTGTAATAATGAGATACGATAGTAATGGGAGACTTAAAGGAGGCATTTTATTATGCCAGATATTACAGTGTCCCCGCATATGGAATCATCACACTGTAGTACTTAAGAGTTACAGAATGTTGTAGATATTATATAGTGTGTGCTGAATCACACTTTTGGCTAATTCCTTTCCCATCTATTGTAAATACTGCTGCCTTTCAGCCCTAGACAAAATAAACTACTCCAGCAGCTTTGTATTCTTTCCCCCCCCCATATCCCGTGGTTCCCTTCATAACAGTTGGGAGAGTATTCCACCTTTGATTCTTAATTGCTCTTGAGATAATTTGAAAACTGGCATGTAATCATTCTCTCTGGACTTTCAGAAGTGCTGCAGAGTGTAAGTTATTGGCTATATGTTCAAGGTGTCCTATACAAAAGATTATATGCTGAAACTTTTAGCTATCAAGGTAATTTTTTTCAAACTGGTTATGTCTTAGTTTTGTTCAAAAGAATTACTTCTGAGTTTTATTTTCATTTTTTTAAAGAACCACATCTTTATACCAGATTGTTTGACAAAGAAACATATCTTTTTAAAGATTACTGTCAAAGAGTTACATTTCTACTTAGTAATTTTGGGATCGGTTGAGTTCTGTGCGCGCGCGTGTGCAATTGAATGGATATTTTAAACTCAAATATCAGGTTGTCTTACATTATGTCATCTTTTATATCAGAAATTTTGAAGTCATAATAATTGACAGTGCAAATCCAAATAAATGTTTTAAAATAGTTTTTACATTATGACGTAAAAGGTAAAGGTAAGACATTACGTCTAGTCATGTCTGACTCTGGGAGGTGGTGCTCATCTCCATTTCTAAGCCAAAGAGCTGGCATTGTCCTTAGACATCTTCAAGGTTATGTGGCTAGCATGACTACATGGAGAGATAGCACAGAGAGGCCGGAGAGATAGCACAGCGGTAACCCTGCTGTGCTTGCAATCTGAAGGTTGCAAGTTCGATTCCCGAGCTGGCTTGGACAACCAGCTGTGAGCCCTGTCCACTGCTCACCCAGCAGTTCGAAAACAGCCCAGCTGTGAATAGATAAAACCGGGAACTGCAAAGTGGGGAAGGATTTTTACAGAAGGACTTTACAACGCCTGAAAAGTCGGCTGTCGGGAAGATGGAATGCGGAAAAAGAAGCTCCCCGTCATGAGGATGGAACAACAGCACTCCCTTGTGATGTAACGACGCAGTGACATAACAACAATGACTTAATGGAGCAATCACACCCTGTGACGCAGCCAGAAAAGAAGGAATCCTTCTAAAATCACACTGTGTACTGTGTATTGTAATTTGTATGTCTTCCGACAGGGACTGTCTGTCGTATATGTAATGTAATCCACACCGAGTCCCCTTCGGGGTGAGAAGAGCGGAATATAAATAAACAGTATTATTATTATTATTATGGAGCACCATTACCTTCCCACAGAAGCGTTACCTATTGATCTACTCACATTTGCATGTTTTTGAACTGCTAGGTTGGCAAAAGCTGGGGCTAACAGTGGGAGCTCACCCTGCTCCCCGGATTTGAACCACCAAGCTTTTGGTCATCAAGTTTAACCCACTGTGGAACCAGCCCCCCCCCCCCCCATTATAGGAGGAAATATAAAATCTCCAGGTGACATCTACTGGTGGTGGAATCTAAACACTTTTCCTTCCATGGATAGGAAAGCACTCCCTTGGATAGAAAAAGACTATTTCTCTGATTGGTATCTAAGATTAGTGTAAGCTCTGTGACTTTAATGGGCACTCCTGAGGTTTCTGTTGTGGTTTGTCAAAGTGGGCATAAATTATACATAGGACAAGATGTATTCAGTGGATCAGGGAAAGTGAACATGCAAGTATCACAAAGTGGATCTTTTCTCTACCCAAACTCCCAAGTCATGCTTAAAGCTAATGGGTGAGATGAGGAGTTGTTGGGTTCTTCTGTTCATTCCCCTAAGGTGCAAAGCATCACATTATGTATTTTCCCACCCACTTTTATCTTTGTATTACCATTTCCATGTTGAGCACTATCTTTCTCCTAGTTCTTTCCCATCCTACATATATGAGCAATTCTAGATTTACTGTCCTGCCTGTAATATTCCAGATAGAACATGTGAAGGGGAGGTAGGTCGCCATTTTACTGTCAAACTTACAAAGTACAGATAGCTATATACTTCACTCTCATTCTCACTGTGGTATGTTTTCTGGTACCCTTCATACCCTCTGTCAGTGATCTCCCAGAGTGCAAGCACCAAAACTTGCTTTACAACTAAATTTGGAAAGAAAGCTTAGTTTGTGTGTTTTCACAAGCAATAGCTCAATCAACTGATGTATTTTCCACATCAGCAATTGACGTGACATTGTGCTCGTGACAGTAAAGTTTCTGACATTAGCTGAGCTGGCATGATGGCCCTGAATGTTCACATGCTTGGAGAATATAGCAATTATAGCAGAAACTCTGTAGTAGAAAGGAACATTGTCAATTCACTTGAGCTTAAATCCTGCACATTGTGGTGGGAGAGGAATGATAGATGGAAGCTGGAAATCAGTTAGGGGAAATGTATCCCAAAGTCAAGGAAGCTGGACAGGGGGGAAATAAAAGTGGGTGTAGAAAAAAGACAGAAATGAAGAGAGAGGGCTCTGAATGAAGGATATTAAAAATTGTTGGAAATAGCGACCTTCCCAAGCCTCCACTAGATATTTGTTAAGTATACAATTGCCCCTGGTGGTGCAGTAGGTTAAACCGCTGAGCTGCTGAACTTGCTGACTGAAAGCTCACAGGTTTGAATCCTGGGAGCTGCTGTTAGCCCTAGCTTCTGCCAACCTAGTAGTTCAAAAATATGTAAATGTGAGTAGATCAGAGGGTACCGCTCCGGTGGGAAGGTAACAGCGCTCCATGCAGTCATGCTGGCCACATGACATTGGAGGTCATGCTGTCCATATTTATTTGTTTATTTTAAAGTTTTAACATTCACATTTGGCCCGCCCGAAATGGTTTTAAATTGTCTGTTATTGCTTGTGTTGAGTTTTATTGATTGTATTGTTTTTTATAATTGCTATTGTTTTGTTATTATGTGCTATTGGTCTTGGCCTCATGTAAGCCGCCCCGAGTCCCCTTGGGGTGCGGGGTAGAAATAAAGTAAATAAATAAATAAATATGGACAACACTGGCTCTTCGGCTTAGAAATGGAGATGAGCACCAACCCCCAGAGTCAGACACGACTGGACTTAATGTCAGGGGAATACCTTTATAATTGCTTACTGTATTATATGTGTGTATTGGTTTGCAATTTTACCTAACCACTTTGTCATGGGCGGGGCTGCAGACCATGTGATCAGAATTGGGCATGTCCAGGCTCTGACTCCATTTTAGTTCAGTGTTTGCTTTAGACTTCAGTGGAGTTACATGCCTTTAGACTTCAGTGGAGGTAGAAGCCATTAGACTCTTAGAGAGAGCAGAAGACATCTGTATACTTTAGAAGTTAGTCTGTGTTTTGTATCCGAAGACTGCAGGAACAGTACAGTTTAGACTTCAATGCAGGAACAGTATACCTAGAGACTTATTAGACCAGGGCTGCCCAGGAAGTCGATCGCGATCGACTGAGACCGACGGAGGTTGATCGTAGCCGGATGGGGCGCTTCTCAGAGGGGGGCAGAGCCAGGCCGCACCAAGCCCCGCCCCCTCCTTCGGCACTCCCAGCAGCTGCTCCAGCCTTGAGGAGGGCAGGGCCAAGCCAGCTTTATGCTAGCTATGCCACCACTGGCTTGGCCCTGCCCTCCTCAAGGCTGGAGCAGCTGCTGCTAGAGCTGAAGCCAGGGGGCAGAGCCAGGCCGCACCAAGCCCCACCCCCTCCCCGGCTTTGGCACTCCCAGCAGCTGCTCCAGCCTTGAGGAGGGCAAGGCCAAACCAGCCTTGTGCTAGCTATGCCACCACTGACTTGGCCCTGCCCTCCTCAAGGCTGGAGCAGCTGCTGCTAGAACTGAAGCCAGAGGGGGGCGGAGCCAGGCTGCCCCAAGCCACGCCCCCTCCCCTGCTTCACCCTGCTTCTCTCTCATCCAGAAGCAAACGTGGATGGTGCGCAGCATGGGAGGCGCGCCTGCAGGAGGAGAGCACGGGGAAGGTAGATCTTTCTAACTTGGTTTTGTTATAAGTAGCTCGCATGATGAAAAAGTGTGGGCACCCCTGTATTAGACTATCAAAACAGAGAGATGCTTTGGACTATGGACTATTGATTCTAAGAAAGATGACCTATGTTACCTACACAGAGAAATTTCTTAAAATCCTATTGTAACTGGATTCATAAGCAAAGTGCCTGTATGCTGTATACATGAAGTTTTGTGCGTAAACCAACTCTGTTACTTTTAAAGAAGAATGTTTATTTTGTCTATTGAGAGCATGATTTAAAGGCAAATATATTTGAAGGGAGAGTAGATATTTTTGGGCAACTTCAAGAAACACCTCTGAAACTCTGCTGAATACATATGTTTTTGTGCATTGGCATGTCTTTGTCCCTAACAGTTCAAAGACATACCTTGATACATCAGTTTAACAGCTGAGAGACTTCGTTGCCAATTTTCCCAAAATGGTTGCGACTTCTAAGAAGGTCATGCCTTTCCTATGACCAGTGGCTTTCCCAACAGGTTATGAATCCCATTTCCCAAATGGTTATGGAGATTCACATCCCCCCCCCCAAATTACCCTTCACAGATGAGTAAGAGCTGTGTATTGTTGGAAAAAGAGGAATGCTACAGAGAGTGGCTGCTTCTAATGGTAGTAACAGGAACTAAGCTATACTTGGGAGATTGAGGGACTCAAGTGACCGATGAAGTAAGAGAGAAACCTGGCAATAAACAGAAAAGCAGGTGCAACTAAGAAAGGTATCATTTGTTGGAGACATGAACTTACAGAAAGGTGGCATGGAGGGTCTAAATCTGGGTCAAAAGTTCAGATCGGGCATAGAAACAGATGGAGCTACTAACAGATGGAGTTTTCACTACTAACAAGAAAGAAGGGAGGATACAAGAGAGAGGAGCATAGGGCTGGGTAGGTCTAGCATCTCTACCTGGGGAATTTGGCAGCTGTGGCTTTCTGCTGTCACTGCAGTCTTCTGCTCCGAAACATGAAAAAGGCAATGAAAGCCAAGAAAGCAAATGAAAGCTGATTTTTCCATGCTTTGATTTCAACAAGCCAGCTGTTTATTTCATTGCAAGCTTTTATTAGCTAGAAAGCAGGGGCTATAAATATAACTTCCTTGTACTGTAACGTCCAAAATCCAAGTAATCATGCTGGCTGGATTATTCTATAGTTTTTTTAAAGTATGAGTTGTTATATATTTATTCACTTTATATTAAACTTTCGCAGCAGTAATGTTGGCTGTCTAAAAAATGTAGAACTAGAAAAAAATCCAGAAAACTTAACAATGCTTTGCATTTATTTTCCGACTTGACACATCTGGTTTAGATGTAATATTCAAGCACTTTCAAAGCATTATGTGAAAAATAATCACAGGAATTATAAAACAAGTTGCAAGTTCTCAAAGCTGTAACTTTATCCAGTCGCACAACGGGATACAAGAATATCAAAACAGGGAAACAATGTCTAAAAATACACTTGCTTCCATTTTTTATGAAGTTATTGTGGGTCTTTAAGAGAAATTCTCTTCCTACAGTGTTAATTCTGCCCACACAGTGGCTGGGTCTCTTCCAAACATTACCTACGCTGTGTAGGAAATAACTGCTCATCATTATAAAGTGACAGGCAGAATAACAGAATGCTGATGAACTGCCACAACAGGCAGCAAGATCTGTTTAGCAGGAAGGACTCTTCCCATAAGCATATGCTCAAGCAACATTTTAAAGGAAAACATTGTCATCTGGGACATCAGACTATCTCTCCTCCAACTTATAAAATCTGTTTTTCTCTTTGTCATGATCGAGTTAAACAGGCTCAGATCAGCGTACAATTGAATCTTCAGTTCTTATTTTTCACCCAGACCTTCACTGGTTTTCTAAGGTTTCTCATTAAACTAGAGAAAAAAATCCACCCAGAATCCAGTTTCTGCCTCCTGCAGAATTCTGGGGTTTGTAGTTTATAGTTTAAGGAGGAGCCTTTAACAGCCTCACTAAACTACAAATCCCAGAATTCTGCAGGATGCAGAAACTGGATTTTAAGTGGATTTATTTTCTTGAGTGTGATGAATAATAATAATAATACACTTTATTTATATTCCGCTCATCTCACCTCGAAGGGGACTCAGAGCAGATTACAGGTACACATAATAAGAGACAATCCCTGCCGTTTTCCACAAACACACATATAGACGAACAGAGGCAAACTCTGGCCACCAGGGGGAGCTGACACACTCCTCATGTCTTAGCGTCCCCAGCATCCCTTGTTGTTCCTTCCGCATTCCTCAGCATTCCTGGGGTTCTTTTTATGGCCTCATAATTCAGTCAAAATTTGCCTCCCCACTTAATGTGGTACCTTTTTCTCCTACTTGACAGATGCAACTGTCTTTCGGGCTGCAAAAGGTCGACAGCAGGATACACTTAAGGCCCGGGCAGGCCTCGAATTCATGACCTACTGGTCAGAGAGATCTTATGCAGCTGACACTTAGCCGGCTGCGCCACATTCCCGGAGACTTCCACTGAAAGTATAAAACAAAAGCATTATACAGGAAGATGGTTTGTGTCAACCTACGGTCAAGTTGCCTGTCAACCCACTGAAGTAGCAAGAGTTTTTCTCTGGAGTTCAGTGTAATACTCCTTGACTTGGCAGCATTGCAAATTACTTTCAAATGGTTGTACAAACCTATTGGGTTTGCATTGAGTGTTTGCTTTCTGTATGCTTAGGAGCACAAATCTTCTGAAGCCAATGGAAAGGCTTCAGACTAGTTTCTTTCCTTTGTCAGGTCAAAAACAATGTAAGATTGTTGGCCCTTCTGCCATTGAAGAATTGGATGAACTAGGGAAAGCAATAATAATTTATAAAAGTGTAGTTACAACAACCAGATGATGACAGGTGAGGCAGAACAGGAGGAGTGGCAAAATTCAAGGTAGATGCCTGACCTTGCCGGCAACAGCTCCACCCGATTGCATCTCTGCTGTCAAATCCAAAAGATGGCACTACTTTGTAACCAGATCCTTTCCTCCTCATTCCTCCCCTGCCCCAACTTTCTCTCTTCCTAAGGGCATTTTGAGGATATAGTCATTCTTCAAAACATGAGTACTGTCAACAGGATTAAAGTAAAGTTTCAGAACTTCTTGATGTGGAGATACTGCATCTGGTTTAGGTACTCAAAGTACTGACGGACCAGCACCCACTCCAAAATATGCCCAGGGTGGCATGCAGGCTATAAAATGTTTCCTCTGAAGAAATTTCCCCTCAATTTTATTTACAGGCTAAATGGAATGGGATTAATAGTCCTGATACCACCATACAGTACAAATATACCTGGGAATAAGTCCAATTGAGGCTGAGGAGGTGTATGTCAGAAAGTCAGCATGGTGTAGTGCTTGAACACTCAACTAGGACTCTGAAGGTTGGTCTTTGAATCCCCATTCACTTACGGAGCCCACTCGGTGAATTTGAGGAAGTTATATTCTCTCAGGCTAGATGTTACATAATGCAGTTTCAGAATGTAGATTAATTGCAGTGAACTGGATTATATGGCAGTGTAGACTCATATAATCCAATTCATTCAGTTAATCTGTATTCTAAAACTGTGTAGATCTAGTCTCTGTCTCAGAAGAAGGAAAAGGCAAACATTCTCTGAACAAATCTTGCCAAGAAAACTCAGTGACAAATTGATTTATTTAATCACACTAGAGAATAAATCCATTTAAAACCCGATTTCTGCCTCCTGCAGAATTCTGGGGTTTGTAGTTTAGGGAGGAGCCTTTAACAGCCTCACTAAACTACAAACCCCAGAATTCTGCAGGAGGCAGAAACTGGATTTTAAGTGGATTCATTCTCGAGTGTGATGAAGTAGGGCACACAGCAACAAATGTGTACAGAATTAGATTGTACCCACCCAGCTGTCCCAGAAGAGGCTTTTCAAACTGTTTATTCTTTTTCACTCTTATCCATTGCCACTCTATAAACTTAGCTTTGCACCTTTGCTATTACATAGATGAGCCACTGTATGCATTTACATCATAGAACTAATGCAGTTTGTCAACAATTTAACTACAATGACCCAATGCTATGGAGTTGTAATTTGATGAGGCACCAGCACTATTTGGCCAAGAAGCCTAAAGACTTTGTACAACTCCCATGATTCCAGAGCACTGAACCACGACAGTTAAAGTGGTGCCAAACTGCATTAATTCTACAGTGAAGAGACACCTACTACTGCTTTGCTCTACCAGAGTATTCCCAAGAATCTTTGTAGCACCATCAATCCCATGACTTATGCCACACAGTGTGTGTGTTGGTTGCCAGGTACTGCTAGAAAAGAGGAGAGGAGCCAACCTGAGCAGCTTGCTTTTTTCTTCACCATTCCATTCCTTAAACTCTTCAAAAATAATACATCTCCAATATTCAAATCCAACATGGTTTCTTAACATCTGTTAGGACTATAATGTGAGGATAGGGCCAGCTTCACTGCCAGCTATCATTGACCTCAACAACCTTTTTATTCTCCTAGAGCAGTGGTTCTTAACTTATGGGTCCACAGATGTTTTGGCCTTCACCTCCCAGGCTCCCAGAAATCCTAACAGCTGGTTAACTGGCTGGGATTTCTGGGAGTTGTAGGCCAAAACACCTGGGGACCCACAGGTTGAAAACCCCTGTCCGAGCAAACTTTCCCTACTAGGAGAAAGACACACCACCACCACCACCCCCCGACAAGTAAGCTTTCTATCTCTATCCAGGATACTCTTTTGTATCATAAAGTTATCAGAAAAATCTCAAGGTCTATTTTTGAAGGAGAGGAATTATCCCATAAAAGGCAGTTAAACTGCAAATTGGCCCTTAAAACAAGATCCCTAGCTACTCCAAGAAGGCCCATTTCCACAAGTGCTGTCACAGATGTCCCTGGGAGAATCCCTCAGTGGTGTACAATGCAGTGAGATTTGTAAAATGTGGACAGTGGGGTAACCTTTGAAGACTGTTTGGAAGCTGCAACTAGTCCAACAGACAGCAACCAGGTTGATAACAGGAGTGGCATTCAGAGAGCGTACAACTCCCCTGTTGTGCCAGCTCCACTGGCTGCCAATTTGCTACCGGGCACAATTCAAAGTGCTGGCTTTAGCCTTTAAAGCCCTAAACGGTTCTGGTCCAAATTACCTGTCTGAACACATCTCTCCCTATGAACTATCGAGATGTTTAAGATCATCCGGAGAGGCTCTGCTCTCGGTCCCACCTTCTTCGCAGGCGCGATTGGCGGAGATGAAAGATAGGGCCTTTTCAGTGGTGGCTCCTCGGCTTTGGAACGCCCTCCCTAGAGACATCAGATCGGCCCCCTCCCTTCTGACATTTTGCAAGAAAGTCAATATTTGGCTGTTTGAGCAGGCATTTGCTGATGAAATCTAACGGTTTAATTAGATATATGGAATGACGATGATGTGACAGAAAGTGATTTCAACATGATGCTGAGACTGTAATTGTATGTTTTAATTGCTAATTGTTGTTATATGGTCATTGTTTTGTTACTCGTGTTTTTGATTGAAGGGCAGAGACTGCCTTGTGTAAACCGTCCCGAGTCACCTTCGGGCTGAGAGGGGTGGTATAGAAATATGACAAATAAATAAATAAACAAACCCATTTTAGATTTCTTTTGCAATATTTGAACAATTAGAACATACTGTTATTTGCAGAAACAGATGCGGCACTCCATCTATAAAATGAATAGAGACCTAATAAAAAAATAGTCGTACTTCTTCCACTGCAGATTGAAGCGACAACACGTGTCAGGTGCCACAAGGCAACCCTTGGCCATTTCTCCTGAATCATTAACCATTCTTAACCGTTAGAGAGTCCTTTGTGTACCAAATGCCCTCTGCTGCACCCCCTAAATAAGCCAACTCTCCTCCGGACCAGTAGAGGATATTATCTAGTTGTCAGCATTGAAACTGATTCAATTGCCAGTCCATTGACATTCTATGTACAGAGTTCTGGGTGAGGTGGCCTTCTGTCTGTTGCTTCCAGCAGCAAACCTCTCCCGCTTTTGAAACAATAACAGGGACCAGAGGCAATGGCTGATGCTCCTGCAAATTTCATGTTGTGCTAGATAATGATGTTAGCCAAGTACCACAAGGGAGTGCATGTTCTGCAGGGGAAATGTGTTTAGTGCTGCTTTTCTAGTAGTCCATGGATGTCAGCTCATTTTAGAGTCTAGATTAAAGCAAGGAGGGGGAGATGAAAAGGAAGGATCAGTCCCCTGTGTGTAAATGGGAACTCCTGACCTTTTCATCTATGTGCCATGTGACCAGGGATGCAATGGAAAATGGCAGGCATTTTGCTCTCGTGGGGTTGTGTGTCTGAACAGAGTAAATACAAAAAAGGGTACTTGATCATTTTTTAAAATGTTTTATATAGTTTTTGCAACATTATGTTGGACCAAAGCACATTCAGTGGCTGGTTAGGGTGTTTTTTTGTTTTTGTTTTTAAAGCAGATTCATATTCATGTACAAAAATGTTAGTTTAAAAAACTTGGATTGACTGTGAGAATTTGGCAGTTGTAATATTCAGTTATGGAGAGAGCAGAGAAATAACAGAAAGTGGAAATTTGTCTTTCCATGCTGGAGCTATTATTCACTTCAAACATTAGAAAGCTCTCAGGATTAATTTCAACAGACCATTTGATAGTTTCTACTGTACAGGGATACAATCGATAAGGGTATAAGTGTTGATACATTTTGTGAATTGTCTAGGACAATATGGTTGGATGTGTTAGATATGTTGGGCATTTAGTATTTATGTGTATTGTGTTAACTTCTGGAGCATTATCTGTGCCACAGCACCTGCATCTGACTGAATTTCCCCCCGATTCTTCCTAAGTTCTGCTGAATCTAGAATGTGTGAAAAATCCCTTGCTGTATCAGACAAGTCATGTAGTGACAAGAGTGACCATATTGGCTGGGAAATTTGGAGAGTCACAATTCAAAAGCTGTGACATGGAGCATTTAATTTCTCCTCTTTCATAAATATCGGATTGTTGTTTCCCATGGTGAAGCCAAGGTGGGCGAGTGTATTGATTCCATGAAGTTGAGCATCTCCTTACCATTGGCTGCCAGGAATTCATCAAAGTGAATGATGGGCATAAACTCCACACATTCTGTGAGAAGTAGATGATGGTTAGATGTTCTGAGTGAAGAGTGGAGGGGATATGTTGTCCATATTAGCAGTGGCTATGACAAGCAAGTCTTCCTCATGAAACAAGGGGTCCTGACTCACAGGGGGTGTCTGCCTTCTACTCAGTAAGGGCCACTCATGCTATCATCAAAGAAGAATGGGAGAATGGAAATGCAAATCTGTCTGGGGATGCATAGTTGATGCTAGACATCAAGAGCAAATAGCTAAGAGGCAGTGGATATCTTCTTTGAGAGCCTCCATATCTAAATTTAAATCAAGACAAGTAAAAGTTAATTGTGTTCATTTAAAAAATCTGGTTATCTACCATAATTCACTAGACTATAAATATTGAATGAATGAGCAAGTGAGTGAAGCTATTTCTAAATAATTACGTTCCGTTTGGTCACAATGAAGGTGTTGAGGGATAAAATACAGGCGTAAGCAATTTCCAAAAAGTCCTCCTCCTTCTGTTTTATTGCAGCAGTGTCTGAGTTTTCTTTATGTTTTTTGTTTTGTTTACTCCCTTCTCTTTTGCATTGCTTCCAATTCTATTGCAAGCCTTCAGGTAGTGGCCAAGTAAAATTGTGTACCATGTTTCACAAATTTTCCATGTAGTAATGGTAGTGGTGCTGATAATAAATAATAACATTGCCTTTGTTATTATGTGATTCTTATTGGGTTCAGGGACTGGGAATAATCACAGGCGCCAAGATCCAGGAGATGTTAGAAGACCATCTGTCAAGCTCATTGGAGAGTACTTCTACCTATATTTATTCCCATTAAACTGCTTCTCTGCAGTATTTTCTGTTCTCAGGTTATAAATATTTATGATGTGCCCATCATAAGATGTTTCCATTCTCTCTCATGAAGTGTCCATGTTCTGTCCAATATGCTCAAACCCACTCTTTTTTTAACTGCAGCAATTTTCCAAGTTAACAGTCTTTTTAGAACCCTTGCATATATAGATACAGATATATAATCTAAACCAATATATATATCAATTAAATTTATGATTCCATATTACTGTGGTTTAGAATCTAACCATCTATCTATATAAAATGCTCTATTCATTTTGAGTGACATCATAATTCAAAATTGCCATCAAATTTGGCCACGAGACATCTACTAACCCAAGGAGTGACCATCACTCAAAAAATAATAATCTGGCCACTTCAGAGTTGCAGTTGGAATTGAACCAAACTTGGCACACAGGACTCCCATGACCAACAGAAAAAACTAGAAAGGTTTAGTGGACATTGGTCTTGAGTTTTGGAGTTGTAGTTCACCTACATCCAGAGAGCACAGTGGACTCAAACAATAAAGGATCTAGACCAAACTTGGCATGAATACTCCATATGCCCAAATATGAACACTGGTGGAGTTTGGGGAAAATAGACCTTGACATTTGGGAGTTGTAGTTACAGAGATGTATAGTTCACCTACAATCAAAGAGCATTCTGAACCACACCAGTTGGGTCAGACTTTCCACACAGAACCCCCATGACCAACAGAATATACTGATAAAATAGCTAAGTATAATTGCAATATCAGTAACAAGTGCTGGAAATGCGGTAAGGAAGTGGGGAACTTCTTCCATATGTGGTGGGGTTGTAGAAAGGTTAAAAATATTGGAAAAGTATACATGGAGAAATGCAGAAAGCATTAAATATCGAGTTTAAATTTAAGGCAGATTATTTACTGTTAGGATTGTTAGACTTTAAAATTGAAAAAAATAAAGAAAAGCTATTTCTTTATTGCATCTCAGCGGCAAGACTGGTGATTGCAAAACGTTGGAAAGAAAAGATCCTACCAAAGAGAAACAAATGGGAAACAAAATTGATGGACATCATGAATATGGATTGTTTATCAAGGGCCCTATCACAGAACATGGAATCTACGGACTGGTTGTCAATAATAGACTATATGAAAAAATATAAGGATGTTGAAGAGAATGTAAATGCATATATAGATTAAGATATCGCTTGGATGGGTAATCAAGGGTTTGCTTGCAACTTGGACAATTGATTTAAAATCAATTGTCTGATAGGGTGTGAGACAGAGCAGGAAGTATAAATGTATATTATGGGGGGGGGTAGAAAAAAAGAAAATACTGTGTTTTCTGGTGGTCTTTGGTGACCATTCTGATACCCCCCATGACCCCCCCCCAGGAGTCCCGACCCCCAGGTTGAGAAACGCTGCCTGAAGACCATCCAGTCCAACTCCCTTCACCAGGACAAGAAAACGTAATCAAAGCCCTCCTGATAAAGCGCCATCCAGCCATAGATAGATAGATAGATATAGATAGATAGATATATAGATATGATTCACACACACACATACACGCGTATATGACAGATATAGTATCATAGATTTGAAAGAAACCCCTAAAGAAGGACAAGTATATGTTGCATGTTCCAGACTAGGCAAATCAGACCATATCTACATCAACACTGACAAAGAAACAACTAGAAATACTGTTAACCCACAAGCATAAAGAAATTACATATATTAGAAACCAACACTTTTTCATTACTTTATTTTTCCATATCACCAGATTGGGCCACAGTAACATGTGGTAGGGGACTACTAGTAAACTATAATTCTAAAATGTGAAAGTGTTGTCGGTTCACATGATAAAAGTCTTTTGAAATGTTTTTGAAATTTAAATGTTTGAATTATTGAAGCAATTAAAGTGTGTGTTTCTCTGTTCCAAGTGATACTTAAATTATGCATTGAAACAGTAATTTTAATTGTCTTAATTTTCAGCCATCTCTACAGTTGCCTTGTGTCATTATTCCACTTAATTTCTGAACTGGACTAAGCATTATATAAAAAATGATGCGAAGTTGGACAACAGTATCATTTTCATTGTGCCAACCCCAGACTGATGAAATTCCAGTCAGCCAAGGACTGAGTAAGAGTTTCATGCTGTGTTTAATTGGTCAGAAATGCAACAACTGCAGGGTTCTGGATTTTAATGAATATGACAGAACGGTCGATTTTCAGTGGGAGCTCACAAGCAAACTCGGGCTTTCTGCTTTCCAAAATATATTTTAAGGAAAGGAAACACACAAATAAAAACATTTTAAGATTTAGGATTTGGATCTCAGTGTCATAGTGACAATAGAAGCCACGGCCTGGATATTCTTATCTTAGGACATATCTAGAACCATGGTACTAGTAAATAGTTATTTAAATTATTTCTCCCCCATCTCTTGATCTTCCTCTCTCTCTACATGACTGTCAATAGCATATGGTGTCTTCTAACTTTTTGCTGTGACATTTATTCTGAGCCGTTTCCCATCTAGTTCCGTTTTTCCTCAGCTATGTCTCTTCCTTTTCTGCAACCATCATTCACCAGCTGTGCTGCTCCCCCCTTTTGCCTTTCCAAATTCTACTTACTTTCCAAATCTATTTTTCTTTAATGCTCCTTACCCTCTTTACTTTTATTGCTCTTTACATGTAGTAATAACTTCCTAGCCCACAGCTTTTTTTGTCATGTTAACTCTAGACCAGTATTTCTCAACCTGGGGGTCGAGACCCCGGGGGGGTGGTCATGAGGGGGTGTCAGAGGGGTCACCAAAGACCACCAGAAAACACAGTATTTTCTGCAGGCCATGGGGGTTCTGTGTGGGAAGTTTGGTCCAATTCTATCATTGGCGGGGTTCAGAATGCTCTTTGATTGTAGGTGAACTATAAATCCCAGCAACTACAACTCACAAATGTCAAGTCTATTTTCTCCAAACTCCACATTTGGGCATATTGAGTATTCGTGCCAAGTTTGGTCCAGATCCATCATTGTTTGAGTCCACAGTGCTCCCTGAATGTAGGTGAACTACAACTCCAAAACTCAAGGTCAGTGCCCACCAAACCTTTCCAGTATTTTCTGTTAGAAGTGGGAGTTCTGTGTACTAAGTTTGGTTCAATGCCATCATTGGTGGAGCTCTTTGATTGTAGATGAACTATAAATCCCAGCAACTACAATTCCCAAATGATAAAATTAATCCAACCCCACCAGTATTCATATTTGGGCGTATCGGGTATTTGTGCCATATTTGGTCCAGTCAATGAAAATACATCCTGCATTTCAGATACTTACATTATTTATTTATTTATTTACTTTATTTATATTCTGCCCCGATGGGGACTCAGAGTGGATTACAGGTACACATACTTAGCAGACAGTCCCTGCCGTTTCCACATACACACATATGTGTGTGCTGCGGCCTGTAGTGCTGCAAATGTAAGCCGTGCTGAGCCCCCTGCAGGGGTGGTACAAATACCATAAATAAATAATAATAATAATATAGATGAACAGAGGCAAACTCTGGCCACCAGGGGAGCTGACACACTCCTCATCTCTCAGTGTTAACAGCGTCCCTTGTTGTTCCTTCTGCATTCCTCGGCGTTCCTGGAGTTCTTTAAGGGCCTCATAATTCAGTCAAAATTTGCCTCCTCACTTAATGTGGTACCTTTATCTCCCACTTGACAGATGCAACTGTCTTTCGGGCTGCAAAGGTCAACAGCAGGCTACACTTAAAGGTCGAGCACCCACCTCGACCAGGACAGTCCTCAAACTCATGACCTACTGGTCAGAGAGAACTTATGCAGCTGACACTTAGCCAGCTGCGCCACCTTCCTGGTGCTTTACAATTCATAACAGTAGCAAATTTACAGTTATGAAGTAGCAACGAAAATAATGTTATGGTTGGGGTCACCACAATCTGAGGAACTGTATTAAGGGGTTGTGGCATTAGGAAGGTGGAGAACCACTGCTCTAGACAAATAATCATACTTTCCCCCTGCAGATGTTCAAATTGTTCACTCCAAGTAACAAAGGATTCCATACCAACACAACAGCTCAATTTCAAATTAACATCATGTATAATACAGTAGACACTTCCTCTTTAATAACTGATTCAAAGAATCAACACTTGTTTACATCTACAAGGTCTTCCGAGAATTGTTCAAAGCAATGGCAATGTCGAATTCTTGAACCCCCCCCCCTGTTTTTTAAAATAGTAAAATTATAGCCAAAACAGACTTTTGCATTCTGTTTTGAATGGTCTATTCATTCTTTATTTCAGTTTATGTTTTAGGCCAATAAAGTATCTTCAGAAGGCTCAGATCAATCAAAATATCATAAGTAAATCCAGATTTAGTTATGATAAGTAGAAGGAACATGTACATGTGACTGAAAAAGAAAGCCAAGGGGAAAGGTAGAAGAGGAACATATGGCTTAAAATGTTAGAATCAAGTGGTCAATTGTTAAGAGGCATTTCTATTTGGATTCAGCCTGGCACATTTTCTCTTGCTGTAGTCCTTATTCAGAGAGAGATGCTGAAGCTGCTGGGGACCTTTGCTTCTTTGGATTGATGCAATGTTTCCTTTTTGAAAGGGGCCCTATAGAATTGACCTTAAGAGCATAACAGTTGTTCTGCCAAAGGGGAAGAAAGAGGTTACATGCATCTTCCTTTTTTGAGTCAAATACAAGGCGGCGGCTGCTTTTGACATTGCTTTGGCAATCCTAAGTGAGGGATTCGGACAATCTGTGGCTGGTGACAAAAGGCATGGTGTCCCTTTTCCACAGAAAATAGAAACCTGATAAATCAATTCAGAGATTGATAGAGGTGCTTAATCTCTTCATTGTTATAGTTGCTAAAATTCTGAATTATTGTTGGAAAAGAGTATCAAAACCTTTTATGCAATAGATATTTTTCCTTCTGTATAACTTTCATTTTTTCATGTACAGTCAGTCTCCCTCCTTTACTTATTGCAGATTTGATTCTTTGTGGGTTTTATTGATGCTTTATCTAGCAATCTCTAGGTCAGTGGTTCCCAAACATTTTTGGCCTACTGCCCCCTTTCCAGAAAAAAAATTTACTCACCGCTTCCCTAGAAATTATTTTTAAATTTTTAATAGCAATTAAACAGAAAGATATACTGTATGTATTAATGTTTCTACCTTTTTCGTAAAATTAAATGTTTTAATGTGTTTTAATTTAAATTTTAATGTTATTTTAATTGCATGTTGTTTTTATGGCATTGAAAAAAGAAGGGGCCAGCACTGGACAAGCAAGACCCACCTTGAAAAGCGCCTTCCGTCCCACGCGGGCCCAGCCAGGCGCGCTTGTAAGGACATCCCCATTGGAAGAAAGAGGCAATACACAGGGCTGTGCCATGGGCAGTGTTGACGAGAAGAAGGAGGCATGCGCTGCAGCTTCCACGGCAACGCCTGCCTGGGGATCGCGCGCTTGCGACTGTGTCCCTGCGAGTTGGAATCCATGGGCAGGTGTTGCGGTGGAAACCGCAGCACATGCCTCCTTCCTCTTGCGTGACCCTGCAAGTGACAAGCAAGCCTGGCTCACGCCACCGCTCCCTTACAGGGGTTCAGTGACCCCCAAATTCTCCTGAGCCTCCCAGCGCCCCCTTGGATCACCCCACCGCCCACCAGGGGGCGGTACCGCTCACTTTGGGAACCACTGCTTTAGGTCTTCCAGAGTGACTCTGGGGTCACCTTCTGTCAACAGTTAATAATAATAATAATAATAATAATAAACTTTATTTATTCCCCGCCCCCATCTCCCCAATGGGGACTCGGAGCGGCTCACATGAGGCCAAGCCCAAACAACAAATTACAATAAAATAAAATCAAAAACATCAGCAATAAACACAATAAAATACATACATATAAATAAAAAGCAATATACAACGAGATATCTAAAATCACAAAGACAGTTGCCCATATAATCATGCTGGAGGACTTAGGATCTTATCACATTAGGAAATACTCCATTTCTGTTTGAGAATTTTGGGAAACCAGAATATTCATAACCTTTTAGAGAAAAATTGCATTCACAACTATTTGAAAATCATAACCTTTGGTAAAGTATGATCTTTTAGAGAAGAGCCAAAAACTTATTTGATTAAAATATTATCTTCAGTGGTATATATATGACCACATGTACTTATACTGTACAAGGCAATTTGGTTTTCAGCTATTACACTGATAATCTGGTTGTTTCGGATCTATTAAGGACAGAAATTATGTCAATGCACAAAATATAGCAGTTCTTCAGAAGTGTTTCTTTCAGTGCCCAAAAACATCTCTCCCATAAAATATCTTGTTTCTATATCATGCTCTCAAGAAACAAAATAAAGTAGACTTTGTTAAAAGTAACATATCTGGTTTACTCACAACCTTCATGTACTCCGCATACAGGTACATAACTTGTCAATCCAGTTACAGATGAATTTGAAGTCGTTTCTCTGTGCAGATAACACAGGGTGTCTTTCTTATAATCAACAGCAACATGAGTTTGCTCCAGTCCAAAGTTTAATGGCATCTCTGCTCTAAAATGGAATATGAGTCTCAGATCTGCTCATGAGGTCTACAGCCCCTCCCACAACCCTAAGAAACAATAGCAAATACAATAATTAGTTCTGAGCTTTGAGATATGTATTATCAATAGTGCTCACTTCGCTGAGAACAGAGAAACATTGAAACTTTCAAATGTGTTTTAAAATCCAAAAAAAGGGGTTTAAAACAATGCACTTTTCGCCTTAACGTTATTAATATTTACTAACATAATGTACTTTTATATCAGAGAAATTCAGATAATAGAAGACTAACTGGAAACCTTTTACACTGTATTCATTTAGCTGCTGGTTCCCATTTAATGAAATGTCAAGTTGAGAAGATCTGAAATTTTAACAACTTCCACTGGGAAATAGATGGTTCAGAATACAGAAAATCAATTCATTTGCCTTTTCCCCTCCCAGACACTCATTATAAATGTTTTAATCTCAGGATAGTTGACTCTTTTAAGGATGGTCTAATGTCACTTCAAATGTATTTAAAATGTTGATTTTTAATTTCCTTCCTAGGTTATGCATGCCCTTTTCAATTAATCTTATGTTTGCAGTCAAAATCTAAAATTCTTAATGGACGGTGTGATTTTATTCCCAAACCTCTGTATGACTGAATACAAAAAGTTGTGATGACTTAAGGTAATCCATTATTAAAATATAAAATGTACTCACTACTTATCAATCAAATAAATGTAGTTTATATGGATACGTTGAGAGGTTTTCTCTAACTTCATGTGCTTCAGATTATTTGGATTCCAACTTTAAACAACTCCTCACTGATGGAAGTCCGGGTGTGAGAGCATGAGATTTGAAGTCCAAAACATCTGGAGAATTCCAAGTTAGAGAAAACTGACCTAGATGCATAAATATTATGTGTGTCTTCTCCTAAGAAAACCACATTAAGTTCATTGTACTTACTCTTAGATTTTTTTTAATTTTTTAAAATTGATCTTTATTAGTTTTTCAAAAGATAAAATACAGAAATAAGAAAGAAAAGGGGGTAGTGACAGGTAAGAAATAAAAAGGCGGGTTGTAGAGATTGTCTACATAGAGTAGGGGGTGGAATGCGAAGTTGCATTCACTTGAAAAGTCAGTGGTGCTCTTGAAGGGTTCCTCGGATTCCGGTGATTTTCCAGGCACTCGGCATTCTGTTTGGCTCCGATGGTATTTCACCTATCTTCTCTATTTTCTTCTGAGTTCTTACTTACTCTTAGATATTAATAATAATACACTTTATTTATATTTCGCACTTCTCACCCCGAAGGGGACTCAGTGCGGATTACAGAACACATACAGCAGACGATCCCTGCCAAAATTAGACGTACAAGACATACAATAACATGTAACAGGAAGATCCCCTGGACTCCAACCCTGGGCAATGTTATTATATTTGTTTGTTGTTATATTCGTCACTGGGTGCTGCTGATTCATTCTGTCACAGGAGGGCACTGTTGTTCCATCCTCCTTCTACCTCCACCTTCTTGACGAAGAGCCTGCCAGCCAGCCAGCCGAATTCTTCTTCTGGTAGTCGTCTTCCATATTTATTGAAGTTAAAAAGTCCTTTTAGGGTTTCTCCCCCGCTTATGCGGTACCTAATTTTTCTGCTTAGGTTAACAGGGGCAGGCTTACAGCTGACTTGCCCAGGTCAGCCCAGGATTCGAACTTGTCACGTTCGGATCTTTACAGCTACAGCTTGAAGCTAACAGCTGCTGTTTTAACTGCTGTGCACACACAACGGCCTTAGCGATGTGTGTGGCACCCGCTTTTCCGGTTTCATCTGTTCTTTTGTTCATTTCATTTTGGGCAGGAACCCAGGACGAAAATAAGCTCAAAACGAAAGAAAAAAGAATTTGATAATGTTTTCTTGCCTGCTTTTTGGGCACTGTGGCGCTTCTCGTGGAAAATTGCTAAGTCTTATTTCCTTCTGAAACCTCCGCCTTGCCTGCCCTGCTTTATTTATTTATTTATTTATTATTTATTTATTTACTTCATTTCTATTCCGCCATTCTCACCCTGCAGGGGACTCAGGGTGGATCATAATGAACATATACAGCATTCAATGCCTTTTAAACCCAGTTCTCTTCTGCAGACCGAAGGAGAAAGCATCACAGAAATAGTGGTATCTTTATCCCTGTTTTTAAACCCAGTTCTCTTCTGCAAACCAAAGGGAAAGCATCACAGGAGGAGTGGTATTTTAAATAACTCTGATGCTTTTAATCCAGGTCGTAATGAAGAATATAAGAACAAAAAATGCCACTGCCAAAAATGATGGAAAGAGGAGGGGAATTCTTCCCCATTGCCTTCAGTTAAAGAAGAAGTGAAATAGTGGGGCTGGGAACTGGGCTGTGTGTGTGTGGAGCATCATTGACATTTGGCAGGAAGGAATGGTGCCCTGCCCTGCCTCCTTCCTGCTGCTGCTCTCAGAGAAGTTAGAGAGTGGGGCCAAAGAGGGAATGTTTTAAGGAGATTTTATTTATAGGAAAAAAATCCTAAAAATCAGGGGGTGACCCAAATGTTATAAAACTTGGTTGGCTAAAAGTGATAGATGTGCCTTCCATGTGTGGTGAATTTCATCCTTCTAGCCCTAAAACCGAGGGGAAGGGGACCTTGGGGAAGTCCACCCATAGTGGCCAATGGGGTGAAAATTTTCACTTTTTCATATTTGGAATGAAAACACCCATTTGGAAAGGCACCTGTTTTCAGGAGGCGCTCGAAAACAAAAACGGAGGATTAGGAATGAACAAACAGAAACGAATAGCGATTATATACAAATGCACATGGCTATTAGATATCTACAGGTAACTTAAAAGCTTAGTCCTTTGGGAAAATCTGTTTTGCCTTGAGCTTACATGATTAGAGGCTACCAGTTTTCTTAGATTATTTACATAGCTGAAGCCGTTTCTCACAGTATTTTGAAATAAAATAACATTTTTTGAAGTTGGGTTCGGAACAGCTGCAGATTTTTCTGTGAAGGAGAAAGTATTGTCTGTTTTGGTATAGTTAATTATCACGATCCACTATGACTTCCTTGACTTCTCTGCATAATGAATCATCCCAGCCTCCCTTATCCCAGCTTTCCTCAGTTTGAGCAGTGTTTCTGATAAATCTGTTTCTTTTCCTGCTGATGTTTCATGAATGATGGCACAGCTCACTGACTACTGACTTGCCTGGGGAGAAAGTGTGTGCTGTATGGAACCAGGTGAGCACAAATTCCACATTTGCCCCGAGTCACTCTCCTTCACTTGTGCGATTGCAAGGCCTATCTGTTGAATTATGTAATGAGCTTCTACAATTCGGGGGACTTGAAGGAATGAGCTTATTTCTCCAATCAGTCACTTAATTTATTTGCAAAAGTAACTTCACAGTGGCACAACTCAAAAGCCATTACACACTTAATCACCAATATGTCATGTCAATCTGTCAGCTCCTAGGCTACAATTCATTTGAAAAGGTCAGCACAGAAATCTTTCTCATATCTTAAAAGACACAATAGGCTTCTTTAGAACAAAAAGGGCATATACTAATGGAATATATTTGCACATTTCACATCACTATAAAGCCATGCTGGAAGCAAATATCTTTTTTACCTATCACCTTGAACACATATTCTCATCTGATTAAATGTGTGGAACAGCCTGAAATTCATATGATCCTGGAGAGTCTGATTTCAACATCCTATTTTCCCCCTTTGAGGATATATTATTTATTTATTTATTTATTTACATCATTTATATTCCACCCTTCTCACCCCGCAGGGGACTCAGGGCGGATTACAATATACATATACAGGCAAACATATAGGCGGATTACAATGTACATATACAGGCACCGGAAAGTGGTGCAGCCAGCTAAATGTCAGCTGCATAAGAACTCTCTGACCAGTAGGTCATGAGTTCGAGGCCTGCCCGGGTCGAGGTGGGTGCCCGACCTTAAGTGTAGCCTGCTGTCGACCTTTGCAGCCCAAAAGACAGCTAATTTGTCAAGTAGGAGATAATGGTACCACATTAAGTGGGGAGGCATATTTAGACTGATTTATGAGGCCATAAAGAACTCCAGGAATCGCTGAGGATTGCGGAAGAACAACAAGGGATGCTGGAAAATGCTGAGAGAGATGAGGAGTGCGTCAGCTCCCCCTGGTGGCCAGAAGTTTGCCAGAAATTTGCCTCAGTTCGTCTATGTTTGATTATATATGTCTAAATATGTTGAACTGCAGGGATTGTCTGTAAAGTATGTGTACTGTAATCCGCTCTGAGTTCCCTTCGGGGTGAGAAGAGCGGAATATAAATAAAGTAAATAATAATAATAAACATTCAATGCCATAGACACACAACATATATAGACAGGCACTCAGAGGCAATTTAACATTCCAGCTTCTGGCCACATGACCTTTGAGGTTTCTACAAACAACACTGGCTCTTTGTCTTAGAAATTGAGATGAGCACCCCACACCCCCCAGGTCGGACATGACTGGGCTTAATGTCAGGATAAACCTTTACCTTTTTTATTTTTCATGTCCAGACAGAAACTGCAAATGTAGTATCTCTAGGCAATGAGTTCAACACTGGTCTTAAAGAACAATTGAAACAGCATTAATCAACTAGGCAATCTGATTCATACTCATTATCAATTTAGAATGAAGGTGCATGGTTATAATGGCCTAACATCATTAAAATTATATGCTGAGTTCACAATGACTATTAATAGAACACATTGTGATAATAGATAATAGAACCATTTAAGACGCCATTCTTCATATTCTCTTTAGTCCCATGAATATCACTGGCTATGGTGATTGCTCTCTGTATTTGTAAGAAATTCACCTTGTCGCCAGTTATACACATGCAGTCATTTCCCATTAAACATTCATTTCTGGTGTGCTCCCTTTAGACAATGATGGTATCGTAAAAATAATCTCTTATTGACTTTCCATTTTCTCAGAAACTAATCTAATCCTGTTCTTATCTCCCATTGAATTCACAGGTAAGTGGATGCAGGATTGCAGCCTTAGACCATTTCTTAACAACAATAGATTTATGTATCTTTGGCACAATATCTACCGCAAAACATTCTGATAATATTGTGAATTTGGTAAAACAGATCACATACTACTGACATACTTACTCACATTAGGCAACAGATTCTCAAGTTAAAGATAAAGGTAAAGGTTTCCCCTGACATTAAGTCTAGGTGTGCCCAAATCTGGGGGGTGGTGCTCATCTCCATTTCTAAGTTGACGAGCCAGCATTGTCCATAGACATCTCCGAGACACGCGGCTAGCATGACTGCATGGAGCACCATTACCTTACCACAGAAGCTATACCTATTGATCTACTCACATTTGCATGTTTTTTAACTGCTAGGTTGGCAGAAGCTGGACATAACAGCAGGAGCTCACCCTGCTCCCTGGATTTGAGCCATCAACCTTTCAGTCAGCAAGTTCAGCAGCTCAGTGGTTTAATCCGCTGTGTCGCCAGGGGCCCCTAAAGAATCACAAAGAAGTTCAGAAATGAAATGACAAAACCAGAAGTTACTGGATAGAATGTCAAACCAACCATAATAATGGCAGTTACAACAAATGACTCCATTTGCAACCCACTGCTTATGTCTTCAGGATTTTGCAACAGATATTTTGAGCTAATGCTTTGGAGGTGGCAACCTTGAGTGTAATAGATTTGGAATGATCTGCAAGTCATAAACAATATCACACAATATGCAACACTTAGCAATGTGAAGGATGTCCCTGGGGAAAGTGCCAGCAATTTCTTCAAATACTTATTCTGAAAGGTCTCAACTGTTGCAACACGACCCTGTCCTGACTATACCCATATAGCAAAAATTTTACTATAAAGATTTTTAGATGACCTACTCAGTGAATCCCTTCCAAAGATTAATGCTGCTTTTTGCTGTCCTCCAGGCTAGTGGTTTTGCTGACTCTAAATCAGTGGTTCCCAAACCTTTTTGGCCTACCGCCCCCTTTCCAGAATTTTTTTTACTCAGGCCACCCTAGAAATTATTTTTTAAAATTTTAATAGCAATTAAACAGAAATATATATGTTTCTACCTTTTTCGTAAAATATAGTAAAGAAAGGTGTAAATTACAAACATTGAATTCCAGAAATAATCACAAAAACAATATGTTTGGGGGAGTATGAGTAACGGATTATGGGATTTGCAGTACCTTCAGTCAATTCAGCTCTGACTTCCACAGACCACAAAGATCCCCATGAATGACAGATCTGGATCAAATGGCAACACATGTCCAGGGATCGCGCGCATGCAACTGGGTCCCTGCGAGTTGGAATCCCCGGGCAGGCATTGCCATGGAAACCGCAGCACATGCCTCCTTCCTCTCGTCAACCCCGCCCATGGCGCAGTCCTGTGTATTGGCCACTTTCTTCCAACGTTGACATCCTCGCAAGCATGCAACCCTGCAAGTGGCAAGCCTGGCTCACGCCACTGCCCCCTTACAGGGGTTCAATGCCCCCCAAATTCTCCTGAGCCTCCCAGTGCCCCCTTGGATCGCCCCACTGCCCACCAGGGGGTGGTACCGCCCACTTTGCTAACAACTGGTCTAAATGAAGTTTCTAATTTTCATTATAAAAAGAAGGACCCGTAAAATATTTAAAATTGTGGCATAGCTCAATAACCATCTAAGTGGTATTTATGAAGAAACCTATTCTTAGAGGAAACCAGTGCCTTTGATTTGGATTAGTTAATAATTACATCTCCCCTCCCTAAAATCTTGCCTAGTGTGCTTGGAAATCCCTCCAGTTGGAATGGTAGATAGGAGAGCTATATCATCAACATATAACTTTCGGCAATTAGAAATGTCAACTACAAGCACTCTGGTCCTTTTTGAAGAACTGGGCATCAACTGGATTAATAATGCCGGCACACAAAAATGAATTTCTCCTACAGGATGATAAGTGAGGTTTTAATTAAAATCTGCCAGAGACGAGTGCTGATGCTGTTGCTTGGAGCATACTGCCCTCTGTCTACATAAGATATATAAAAAATATTTTGAAAGATGTTTCCCGACTCTTTTATATTAATCTTTATTCAGTTCACAAGTGAATACATGGACCAATCCCCTGTATACTTTTTCTCATTGTCAAAAGAAGAACCACATCCATCCTGCATTTGGCAGGAGAGTGTCCGCTTCCGTCTTTAGTGGGCTTTGGAATTGTCCCAGTTGCTAACGTTGCAGTGCAGTCTTGCAGAATATTGTCTTCAGCAAGGATTTATGTTTTTCTCCTGTGGCTGTATTTAACCTACTATTGTTAACAGTATAATGGCAGACATAGTCACTTACATAATCAGTACAATAAGAAGATGCAAGTGCTAGGTCAGTCCTTAGAAATCCCAACAAAGACAGAAGGAGGATGCTTCTGGGTGTGCTAGAAGCGACAACAGCGAAAGGGACCTGTGAGGTTGAGAAGATACTAAAAAGACATTTCATATTCTCTTGGCTGTTTTCCAGAAACATTTATGAATTTGTTTGCTAAATGGGGTAGACGCAGCATTATCACATGCCGTGAAATACTAGCAACATATCTGGTGTGCTACGACACTATATTTGACACTATATATCCTGATATATTTAAGAATACCTTTGTTAATCTTTTTTTTAAAAAAACAACAACAAAACACAAAACTTACATCTTAGTGTTCAAAATCTTTGAAGAGAGGAGCTGTGACCTATAATTTCTTTTTAATGCTGGCACAAAGGGTGAGATGGTATAAATAACCAACATAGTAATTATTGTGTTCGAAACACAGGGCTGTAATAGATGTTCCCAATTTATTGCAGCCTCTCTGCAATTGAGATGGGGAGGGAAAACCCAAACAGACATCTTTATAATTGTCTTGCAGAGATTCGTGTTCATCCATGCATGGGTTTAGAAGGGATTCAAAATAAGAGGCAAATAGCATCTTTATGTTCTTTTTCTTAAATGTCATTCATTAATATTTAAAATAGTAGCCAGTGTTCGTGCATTATTTATGTAAGTGCTCTTTTTATTAATAAAAAATAGTGTGTAAGTAAAGCAAAAGAGAAAGCCAAGAAGGTAGATTGATGGCTCGTGCATGACCATTGATATAAAAAAGGACTTTGCTATGTTTTGTTTTAAGCTATTGCAAGCCATGAGAAAGACAGAATGTACATTGAATAAGTACATTGAATTTTAAAAATGTACCAGAAAAATGCATACTGTTGTTGGTAGTCTACAGGATTTTATAGCTAGATCCTGAATTATTTCTACAATGAAGGCACCATACTCAAACATATTTGTGTTGCATTGTTGAGCCATGTTTTAATATACTGTAATGCAGGGGTGCCCACACTTTTTCAGCATGCGAGCTACTTATGATAAAACCAAGTCAGAAAGATCTACCTGAGAGAGAAGCAGGGCAGAGCCGGGGGAGGGGGCGTGGCCTGGTGCAGCCTGGCTCCGCCCCCTCCTCGCTCTGGCTACAGCACTGCCACAGCTGCTCCAGGCTAGAGGAGGGTATGCCAAGCCAGTAGTGGCATAGCTAGCCACTACTGGCTTAGCATACCCTCCTCAAGGCTGAAGAAGCTGTGGTAACGCTGTAGCTGGGGAGGGGGCGGGGCCTGGCCTGGCTCCGCCCCCTCAGAAGCGCCCCATCCAGCTGGGCTCAACCTCCTAAGGTCCCGGGATCGACCAGTCGATCGTGAGCCACCTATTGAGCACCCCTGCTGTAATGTATATTTATATAAACAATATATGTAATGTTTTGATAACTATATTTAGGTACATACCTAGTTTGTGTATAATATGTATATATATTTATGAGCCAATTAGAGCTTTAAGATCTGGTAAGGAGGCCCTACTCTTGGTCCCACCCCTTCGCAAGTGCAACTGGTAGAGACGAGAAACAGCGTCTTCTCAGTGGTAGCATCTCAGCTGTGGAACTTCCTCCCCAGTGACATTAGACTGGCCCCATCCTTCCTGGTCTTCAGGAAAAAGCTAAAGACCTGGTTCTGTACATAGGCATTTGGAGAGTAGGGTAACACGGACTTGACTTTAACCTAGTCATGAATATGGGAGAAACAAATTGGAAACCATGACTTGGCATTTATGTTTTAATCTGTATTGCTGTTTTATATGTTTTAACTGTTTATATACTTTATATTTTATAATTTAATATGGTATGGTTATTGTTATGTCCACTATGTGGCATTGAATTTTTGTCGTAATTTGTAAGCAGCCCGGAGTCCCCTTTGGGATGAGAAGGGTGGGGGATAATAAATTAATGTATTTTTGTTACAAACCTGCAGAAATTCTTTACCAAAGAAAGGTTCATTTTACATAGCTTGGAAGGGGGGAGGGGGGAGTCCAAGATGGTGATGACTCTTCTTTTTACTCAATGTAGTATTTCCACTTTTTATCAGTAGAGGGAGTCTATGAACACAAATTCACTTATTTGCAAGCACCGTTTCTTCGAAGAAGAACTTAATAGCGTAAGTGTATCTAGTTTCAGATATCAGCTTCTTATTTGGTGCCTGATAAAAACTATTTTGGACTTACGTTTTTAATTAAAAAATTAGTTTAAAATATATTACATTGTTGTTTTCTGGATGTGATTCAAAATGATTGTTAGTTTTGGTGTGTGTGTGTGTGTGTGTGTTTTGTGTGTCAGGAAGTGACTTGAGAAACTGCAAGTCGCTTCTGGTGTGAGAGATTTGGCCGTCTGCAAGGACATTGCCCAGGGACGCCCAGATGTTTTACCATCCTGTGTGGGAGGCTTCTCTCATGTCCCTGCATGAGAAGCTGGAGCTCAAAGATGGGAGCTCACCCCACTCCCCAGATATGAACCGCTGACTTTTCAGTCAGTCCTGCCAGCACATGGATTTATTAACTCATTGTGCCACTAGGTTTGTGCTTACAAGTTGTGTTCATTGTCCTCTCTGATGCTATCTGTATTTTATGGTTGCTGTTTTAATCCTAATGATTTTAATGTAGTTGTAAATGTTGTTATTGTTGTTATTATTGTTTGTGAGTCGCCCCGTGTAATGATGTTGATTATTTGTGTGTAAATGTTGTGTGACATGTGTTAAAATGTATGTTGTTTTGAATGTTCTATGGTTTGTTTCTGTGGGTGAAACAGAAGGGAGGCATGGCAGAAGCTTAGAAGAGCTGTCGCCATGGCAACCAGGGCTAGAGGCTAGTAGAATGTTCAGGTTTGAATTCTACAGTTGGAAAAGAGCGGGAAGCCAACTGCCAAATGAGAGGGGAGGAGTTATGTTCTAGTTTAGAGTGTCCTAAGGACTGAAAGAGAACGGTCCAGTGTTAGTGTGTGTCTTAAGGTCTGCTAGTGAGCAGTCCAGTTAAAGGGTATAGAGACCCTAGTTAAAGTTGCAGGGGTTTATAGAGGTTTAGTGGAAACCCTATAATAGGTCCCCATTGTGTTATGTAACAGAAAAAGTTGTGCCTCTAAGGAAGTTTGAAACCAACCAAGATTGTACCCATTTGTGTCAAAATAAATTGTTTGCATCTTAAAAGGAAAACACCTCTCCTGATTCTTTTATTGGTGGTGGCCCTCAAAGTCAGTGGTCAGCCGGATAAATGGTGGCAGCGTGGTCAAGTGGTCACTGAGAAGTTTTAAAACTCCAGTCAGTTAAATGGTGAAGGGGTGAGACAGTACCCTGCCAATAAACGTGAAGTTGCTGAGGTAACTTTGAGGTTTCCTTGGATTGGAGGTCAGCAGTGTGGACATAGAAAGATTGTCCAGTCTGAGGCCGGTCAAGAAGTGGAGTGGTCACATATTGGCGGCAGCGGTGGGATCTTTAAGAGAGGGTCCACCCTGTCCAGCCGGTTGATTTGAACGTAGCTTCACCGCACCCCGAGCCGAATGGGAGTGGCGACAAATAAATTTGAATAATAAATAAATAAATAAATTTATAGAGATCCTACCACTGGGTTTCTTTGGCAATATTTCTTTAGAAGTAGTTTCTCATTGACTCTCCCTGGATCATCTAAGGGGTTTATATTTAATATATTTATTTTAACAAGAAATATTATAGATGGGCCATGCATTTCATGGGTAGATCTCTATTTTCCTTTAATCAAGCTCTAACTTAATATCTAACTTAATTGTTTGTATGAACCTCAAAAATATCGCAACTACTGTATAAAAGGGCAAATTTCCTGTTATCTTCATTGAGTATGACTGTTAAATGTCATCCCAGACACACATTGCTTGGGCTGGTAGAGGATCATGAAAGCTGGACCGCAGATGCCCGGGCATAAATAATAATGGAACTTAAGAAAGTTTCCATAGTCCACATCCTCCTTGATCTTGGAAGTGATGTAGGGTCAAGCCTGGTTAATGGCTGAATAGGGGAGTGCTCAGATATATCAGATACTGCAGGTTATGTCATAGGAAAGCAGTGGTGAACAACCACTGCATATTTCATACTTGAGAAAACCCTATGAAATTCATAAGCCACCCTATGTTGACAGGGAACTTGAATCTCACCTTACACACACACACAAACACACACAAGTTTGGTGGAAGATCGTCTTTAAGAAAAATGAGCTGCCCTCTCTTGCTTTCATCAGCTCTTAATGAATCATGGCCATTGATGGACAGCACTGGTGAGGGAATTGTTCTGCATAACCAGCCTGTATCGTTCTTTTCTTGCTTAAGTTTCCTCAAACTTCGTGGTACACATCACATTTGACATCGGCATGATGGACTGCTTGAATTTGGTTCAGTATGTGTAGCAAGAAAACCAGCTCAGCATATGCCAGAGAAGTTTGAGTAATGTCAGTGGAGAACATATTCACCAAGCAAAGCGATCAATAACTACTGTATCAGCATCTGGGCAAGTGTTACCTGTCTCCAAAAAGAGAGGAGAGAGAGAAAAGAGGGAGAGAGAGATCACTGTATTGCAAGGTTGTGGACCAGATTTGGTGTGATTATGTACTTAAATAATTCACTACTACAAAGGGTTAAGCTGTAATACCTTGCAACTACAAAAAGTAGGACCAAGCAAGGTATGAGAAGTGATATTAGTTTCCAAATAGCAGAAAGCAGTTCCTGGAGTTCATTATCAGTTCTTGCTTTCTACAGGTCCAGATGCCTTGTTTGTTAAAACTTCCTGAAGCGAGCTTGCTTTTTTGAATATCTTTACATTGTTTTCCTGCATCAAGTTGTTTCAGGTGTCCTACAGAACCATTGCCAAGTTCTTCAAATTGTCATTTAAATAATATGGCTGTTCTTCTGAATGACTTCATGCTGCTTGCGGTACTTGATGCCTCTACAATATGACCCATTAACATACAGTGAAACCAGGAATCCACTGACAATTGTGAACTCTCTTAAAATGAGATTAGGTGAGATTACAGATTACAGATACCAGTCCTACGGTTATGGTTGCCTTACTCGAATTGAGTATTCTAGTATTTCACTCAGAAATCAAACAATACTGGAGGGTTCATGAGTCAACCAGATTACTTGCCCAACCAACATTAGCCTTGACATTGAGATTCCTCTTTTTATGAGCATGATTAAGTTCACTCAGTGAGAACAGATGAGGATTTTTATTAATACAGGGATTTCTACAGAATAATTCCAAACCCCCTGGATTTTCTGTATTAAATGACACATACATTTCTCCCTGTGACATCCTTCATTTCTCCCAAGACTGGGACACAAGGCAGCTTACAACATTATTAAAATATAATGATGTACCATACATTATACTGTAAATATAAAACCAAAACAAAGAAATCAAATGACCCTAAGGATCCAACCAAAAAACATAGTGGTACTAAGAAAAGTAAAAACTTGAAAAACACTAAGAAAATAAGGAAAACAGGAGCAGTAAATATAAAATTAAACATTAATTTAAAACAATCATTAAAACCACTGCCTTAATAAATGTATTGAAATATTAAAAATCTAGCACATCCTTTAGACCCAAGCTAAAACAATTTTCTCAACATATCAGTATCTCTTAACTTTTCATCATTCTTTCCCACCATGTAGACTATATAATCTCCATGTTTATATTTTTGGCATTATTTTCTCTCCAGTGTCAAAGTTAACAGTTTGGTCACTTTCTTTACATCTCAATGCATATGGCACTCTTCTCAATGGTAATTGCTGTCACCAGAATCTTCACTGGATCCAATTCTTATTTGATCTGTCTAAGGCTATTATTTGTATACTGGATATAATACTGGTATACTGTTGAATTCACTGCTCAGCCATGTAAACCCACTGGGTGACCTAGGGCAAGTCATACACTCTCTCCCAGGCTGGATCTACACTGCCATATAATCCAGTTTTGAAATCCAGATTATTTGCTTTGAACTGGATTATATGAGTCTACACTGCAATATAATTCAAATCAAAGCAGATAAGTTCCAGCTGCCTACTCTGGATGGCGAAGCATTATGCCCGTCGTCTGTAAAGAGTCTGGGGGTTGTGTTAGACCCGCTGCTGACAATGGAGACTCAGGTCTCTGCTGTGAGCAGATCAGCTTTGTTCCATCTGCGGCAGGCTAGGCAGCTGGCGCCCTACCTATCTGGGAAGGACCGGGTCATGTTCAAAGTGCTGGTTCTAACCTTTAAGGCCTTATATGGTCTAGGGCCTGTGTACCTGAAGGACCGCCTTACCCTCTACACACCCCAAAGATCACTACGTTCTGAAGACCAAAAGCTTTTAGAAGTCCCTAACATCCAGACTTACAAGCTGTCATCCACCAGACACAGGGCCTTTTCAGTTATGGCACTGAATCTCTGGAATGGGTTGCCTGAAGAAGTTAGAGCCATCCGTGACCTGCTCCCTTTCCGGAGGGCTTGCAAGACCTTTCTCTTCAGGCAGGCTTTCGGTACCGACTGAGGAAGATAATGTAGCTGAAATTGTATTTGTATTTTGTACCTTGTTTTTGTTGCTGAATTTCTTAATTTGTTTTAAACCTTTAAAGTGTTTTGTATGTCTTTCGAGTGTGAACCGCCCCAAGCCTTTGGGGAGTGGCGGGTATAAATTGAAATAAATAAATAAAATTGTGTCTTTTATATTCTGTTTTACCATTTTTGCAGGCTTCCTGTGCCCCTAACCTAAGTGAATGTGGAAAGCTGACTGTATAGCAACATGCTGTATGGTATGCACCAACACCAACAAATGTTTGTGCAAGAAACAGCTATTGACTGAGCAGGTGAATGGCTCATGTAAAATGGGATTCCCTTTGATTCACAAAGTGGTATCACCACAAATAGTTCCTAAACCACATATATCCAGGGTCATGGCGTCATTACATTCTTTGTGATCATCTTTATGTCCAAAAGTTTGTTAGGTGAAATTATATCCCAGATTCCTGAGTAGCGCTGAAGCTGTTTCAGAAACTAGTGAGTGGGTGCATTTTTTTTTGAAAGAGTTTTATTGTTTAAAACACATTTACATATCTCAACATTGCAAACACATCATTAAACATACATTCTCTAACACCTCTTGCGGGTGTCAGGGCACAGAATTACAGTCATCCATTGTACACAATTAAAACATACACAAAAACAAGAAGTTTGACTTCACCCTTTGACTACGAACCTTTTATATTTTAAACCAAAACAATAAGCAGTATATGGATATTTAGAAACTTAGCCCTAGACTAGTCTTTACAAATTATAACCAATATCCCTTTAACTCTTCCCTTTTGTTACTTTTGACATATATAATAAATGGATTCCACGTCTTCTCGAATACTTTCGCGGAGCCTCTTCTGACCGCATTGGTCAGCTTGTCTGATTCCGCTATGTCCAGTAACTTAAAAATTAATTCATCTATTTCTGGCGATGTTTTCTCTCTCCAGTGTTTTGCCCAGCAGATCCTGGCAGCCGTAATTACATAAATCAGAAGATTTCCCTTTCCTTTTTCCATTTTCTCCGTATCTATAATATTTAATAAGAAAACCTCAGGCTTAAATTCAATTTTCGTATGAAGTATCTCCTCCACCCAAATGTGCACTTTTTTCCAAAATTTCCTTGCCTCCGGGCAAGTCCACCATTGATGGTAGAACGTTCCTCTGGTGGCTTGACATTTCCAACATAGGACATCTCCAGTCTTATATATTTTCCCTATTTGTGCGGGGGTTAGATACCATCTATAAATCATTTTTAGAAAATTCTCTCTTAACGAATATGCACATGTAAACTTTAAATTAATTAGCCATGCTTTTTTCCACCTTTCCTGTGGGATTCTGTAACCCAGATTATCCGTCCATTTCTGCATATATTCTTTTATTGGATTCCTGTCGTGTCTAGTTTTTAGAATAAGTTTGTATAGTCTACTAACTCTTTTGGGTTCCGAATTTGTCATAATCTTTCCCGCTTCAGTTGCTTTGTCCTCCCAACCTCTCTCTTTATCCTTCCCAAATCTAGCCCTTAGTTGGTTATACTGGAGCCAGTTTATGTTATATTGTGCCATATCCTCTTGCGTCTTTAGTGTATAGCTGTTCCCCTCCTTTTTGAGTAGGTCTTTGTAAGTTGGCCAGGGTCTCTCGCCTATTTTGTATAATGAAAGAGCCTCTAGGGGTGAGACCCATAGTGGTAGCTTCTTACCCAATAGGTTCTTGTGTTTTTCCCACACCTTATAAAGTGGGGCTTTTATAATATGAGTGGGTGCATTTTTAAAGGATGCGAATATGAAATACTAATAAGCACAGAAAGACTGAAATGAGGAGTGCCGTTTGCCCATTATATTTTCATATCTTTATATGATGAGGTTAAGAGCTGCCTCAAAACCAAACCTAAAACATGTCTCTTGAAAAATGCAGCAAGGTATTTTTTAAATAAAGGGATTGCTTGAAGACATAGAAGATTAAAAGGAATTTTCTAAAATAGGCCATTTGTAAAGCTTACATGAAATGTTTTTGCTTCTTAATGCTAGTTCTCAGATACTATTGATCAAAGCTTTGCCTGTTAGGAAAAGAACCATGATTCATTAGCTTTTACATAACAATAATTCTCCGTGTCACCATTTTATTCTGTTAGATTTTGAAAAGAGCAATTAATGGGCATTATAGTATATCTTTTTCATTGTAAGTTTTAATTGAGGTTGTCCTTATTATACCCATACTTATAACTATCTTGTTGTAACTCATTTTCTTATAATTGGATGCATACTGTCGCTGAAATGCAATTTTCTTTGTGCTTGTAAAATGCATCTAGCAAGCTATTTACATGTGTCCTTTCCTAGGAGTTTGTGCCTTCATTAAAAATAAGGACCTGAAATTGTTGCCCTCGGGGCAAGATTTTACATAGCAGAAAAGCAGTGGAGGAGATCCTGCACAGGAGTGCCTTAAATGCAGAATTGGCATTATATGTTGATTTGACGATACAGTACTTAGTTAGCATTAAATCAAACTGAATAATGCAGCTCTGTTGCTCTCCCTCATCGCAGATTCATTCCAACTTAGATTTAAGTGGAATGAGTTTGGTCCCAGAGACAGCGGTACTTTAAGCAATTTTCCAAATTCTAGTTATAATGGAAATGTTCCTCCAGAGCCTGGGATTAAGCTAGCAGGCATCCTGGATGTGCCTGTCCTTAGAGACAGAAGAGTGGGATGTTAATGAGAGCTGAATAAATTGAGATGTTGCATACTCTGTCAGCAGTTATGAAACCTGACGTGCGATTTTGACTACCATAATTGCAACAATAGAGTTGAACAGGAAGCTTGTCACTGCAATGCTGCCTTCTTTTTTATTTTTTATTTAAAAAAACAACATACACAGCAATTTTCCCATTTACTGGCTTCTTGGAACCATAAAATTGTGATTTCAAACCAGATGCTGTATTTAGAAATAGAAATGTCACTGAACAACGGCAGAAGTGAGTGTTAGGTGTATACCGATACAAGTGTGAAAATAATTGAATAATTGAAAGTGTACTCATCGCTACACTGCATCCTTCAGAGATGACAAAGCTGGCGTTGGGGGACTGCGATTATCCTTTCTTTTTCTCCATTTTGCTTTCTTATTCAAAAGTAACATAGGCACATAGTATACAAGCTAAGCCCTAGATCAGGGGTGCTCATTAGGTAGATCGCGATCTACTGGTAGATCGCGTAGGGCATCCTGGTAGATCGCAGGCAGGGCGGGAGGAAGGCCATCCTTTCTTCCTTCCCTTCTTTCCCTCCCTCCCTTCTGTTCTTCCTTCCTTCCTTCCTCTCTCTCCTTTCCCTTCCTTCCTTCCTTCCTCATCTCCTTTCTTCCTTTCCTTCTTTCCTTCCTTCCTTCCTTCTTGCCTTGCCTTCTTTCCTTCCTGTTTTCTCCCTCCCTCATTCCTTCCTTCCTTTCCTTCCTCTCTGCCTTGAACATTTGCTGTTGGTTGTGGGGGTTCTGTGTGGGAAGTTTGCTCCAATTCTGTTGTTGGTGGGGTTCAGAATGCTCTTTGATTATAGGTGAACTATAAATCCCAGCAACTACAATTCCCAAATGACAAAATCAATTTTTTTAGTGAGGGTCACTCCTTGTCGGTGTCTTGTGGCCAAATTTGGCAGCAATTCGTCCAGTAGTAAGAAATCAGTTTGTGTGTGTCAACTGTAAAATAGGATGTGTGGAAGGGCCCTGGGTTATCTGAGGTCCTTTCCACACAGTTGAATAAAATCCCATGTTATCTGCTTTGAATCAGATTATATGGCAATGTGGACTCAGAAAACCCAGTTCAAAGCAGATATTGTGTTATATGTTTCACATTTTTCTAGTGGGTAGGTAGATCATTTTGACTTGGTTGTTTATAAGTAGCTCGCATGTGTGAGCACCCCTGCCCTAGATGCAACTTGAATATATCAGAAAAAGTTGTGTGTGAGAGATCTATGAATTTATTGAATAACATTTGTTAAAGGCACCCCAGTATTCTTCTGTTTACCCTTGACTATTCAGGCATTGTAATGTCCAGTGGTGCAGCAGGTTAAACAGTTGAGCTGCTGAACTTAGTGACCGAAATCTTGGCAATTCAAATCTGGGGAATGGGTTGAGCTCTCACTGTTAGCCCCAGCTTCTGCCAACATAGCAGTGTGAAAACTTGCAAATGTGAGTAGATCAATAGTAGTAGACCGCTTCAGTGGGAAGGTAATGGTGCTTCATGCAGTCATGCTGGCTACATTACCTTGGAGGCATCTACGGACAACACTGGCTCTTCGGCTTAGAAATTGAGATGAGCACCAACACCCAGAGTTGGACACGACTAGACTTAATGTCAAGGGGAAACCTTTACTTTTACCTTTATTCAGGCATTATTTAGAAGGCTGTATTGAATGGATATGAGGGTACTGAACTTCTTTTTAGGAGGTATAGGAATATCCATGGCTGGTATTGCAATAGTTTGAACAGAAGCAGCCACAAAACTGAGTGCCCTGAAAAACGCCCGCAGCCAAGATCAAGATTAACACTGACATCCTCAACCAGTGTGTTAAGTCAGGGCTGTTGGTGATTTCAGTTCTTTAGACTGCTTCCACTACCAGTTTCCTTAGCAACCTGTCACAATCCAAACATATGCGTGCACACAAAACACATATATACAGACTGGGCCACAACAACGCGTGGCAGGGGATGGCTAGGAGTAAATAAAATAATGGAGTAATGACATTGGCAATTTCCACCCAAATATTATGGGAAGTAGGAAAGAAATAGTCTCTTATTTTGGTGACAGTCCCATGATGGTATGATGGTGCTTCCTTGAACCTATATATGTATTGAATTAAATGTATACCAATCTTAAAGAATGACTTCTGTTCACTTAAGACTATCATCTAACACAGTGTTTTTCAACCTTTTTTGAGCCACAGCACATTTTTTACATTTACAAAATTCTGGGGCACACCACCAACCAAAATGACACAAAATGACACTCTAACACAATAATACATATAGTTAATATGTTTTTAAATGTATTTATACACTCAGTGTGAAACCTGGGCCTGTTTCGATGAACACAACATAGATATTCTGGCAGGAATGGCAGAAAGACACAAACTTCCCACACAGAACTCCCATAACCAAGAGAAAGGGTATTGGAGGTTCCAATTTCCCATGGCACACCTGATGATTGCTCACGGCACACTAGTGTGCCATGGCACACTGGTTGGGAAACACTGATCTAACACATACATGAGCCACAGTATTGGATTATGGGTTGCAATACCTGTAGAAGCGCTTACAGATCTGAAGTTTTGCCAGGATTTGGTATTACTTGGCATGCCTGTGCTGTCTCATTTGCTCTCTGCAGAAATCCACCTGCCCTCCCAGCCTAATAAATCACCACCATTCACCAAGCTCTCTGTTTAGGTGCCTTATACATAGCTTTGCAAGTTAACGCTCCCAGTATGATTTAAATCTGGGTCTCAAGTGCAGAAAACTCTGTAGACATAAGCATCTTGAACCAAGCTGCTTGCTAAATTGAAGGTGAATCTTTAATACCTTCTACTTCAGGTGCATCTCATATTTATGCATCACCGAAAGTGTGGTGTTCAATCTCTATTTAGATTTTCTTATCAGTTTGAAATAAAACTGATCATAAATCTTTAGTTCCCTTGGATTTCACATTGATGAAAACAAAAGGCTAAAGCCCTATGTCCTCTGAAATTAATGGCTGTGATCTGAAACCATATCAAAATGACAGGAAATTCAAATAGTAATAAGATGCTATCCAGATGGATTGTGTATGGCCAGTCGAGAATACATACACTGTCTGATTTGTAACATGATGATCAGGCAAAGTATATTCCAGGAGACACTTGTGGGGGTGGGGTAGGGTAGGGGGGGGGGGGTTAGAGAGATAATGGTAATAATTAAGAGGAAGGCCATTGATTTTAATCTGCAGCTGGAATGTGCTTGATGAACGGAAGAGCTGAGGTCATGCAAGTTTTTTGTTACATGCTTTTCTTTCCATTTGTATCCACCAGTACATTTCAGCCCTGCATTGAAATAATGCATTTTCAAAGATTCAATATTCATCAAGCATCATATCTGTTATATGCCTAATTTCCTTTTAAGAGGCTATACATCCCCCTCCTGCATGTGTATAACATACTGTTCTGCATCTCTGCATTCAAAACAGCTCTATCATTTCAACAGTTTTATGGCACTTTGCTGAAAAAGCAGTGGGTCTTTGAGCTTGGTGCAGTGTATTAGCATATGCTTCTGCAAAATGCTTCATGGTTTTGTTGCTCCCTTTTTTATCAGCTATGTGCATGCAGATTTTCTCAATGCAACTCCATGGAAGAAGATCTGGCCATCACAGCAAATGACCAATATTATACCCCCAGCTTTATATTTTATTTCTAAAGATAGAAATCCCATAATGTTAAATATTCATACCACATATTTTTCCAACTATATATATATTTAAAAATAATCTTTATTTAATTTAAAACAAGAGTACATGATTATACTAAAATATCAGATAGATTTTGAAAGACAGTTCAGATGTAGGTTGGTTAAAAAAGGCAGTATAAAACAACAAAAAGGTTTGGGATTCATCCTTAGCAATGGGTGAGAGAGAGAGAGATGCGGTGAACAGTAAAGAATAGTAAAAGTGGTAGTGAATAATTTATTTTATTTATTTACTTTATTTATATTCCGCTCTTCTCACCCCGAAGGGGACTCAGATTACAGTACACATACTTGCAGACAATCCCTGCAGTTCAACATATATAGACATATTTAGTTATATATAGACATATTTAGACATATATAGATGAACATAGAAGAACAGAGGCAAACTTCTGGCCACCAGGAGGAGCTGATGCACTCCTCATCTCTCTCAGTGTTTTCCAGCATCCCTTTGTTGTTTCTTCCACATTTCTCAGCGATTCCTGGAGTTCTTTGTGGCCTCATAAATCAGTCAAAATTTGCCTCCCCACTTAATGTGGTACCTTTATCTCCTACTTGACAAATGAACTGTCTTTTGGGCTGCAAAGGTCGACAGCAGGCTACACTTAAGGTCGGGCACCCACCTCGACCCGGGCAGGCCTCAAACTCATGACCTACTGGTCAGAGAGATCTTATGCAGCTGACACTTAGCCAGCTGCTGCACTTCCCGGTGCTTAAAGAATTAAGTAGATAGATTTAAAAACAGATAGATAAATGTATAGTATTCTTGACTTCCCGATATATTCTATGAGGTTCTTTCCTTTTTGTTCTTTTCCATTTTCCTTCTTTATATGTGAGTTTGTCCATATTTCTTATATCTTGAATTTCTTCTGGGGGTTCTTCTTTTTTCCATTTTCTGCATAAGAGATTCTAGCTGCCGTTGTTAATAAAAATAGTAATTTGTCTTTATTTTTGTCTAGTTTTAGATTGTGTATTACAAGGAGGGAAGTTGCCTTTTTTTGGGATATCAATCTTGACCATCTCCTGCATTGTTTTCTGAATCTTCTTCCAGTAACTTATTGCTTTGTTACATGTCCACCATGGGTGGTAATATGTTCCCTTTATTTCTCCACATTTCCAACATTTCAAGTTGACCTTTTTGTAATATTTCCATAGTTTATGTGGGGTCATATACCATCTATGGGCCATCTTGTACCAGTTTTCTTTTAACTCCATTGCACAGGTATATTTTAATCTCTTATTCCATACTTCCTCCCATTCCTCTTTTTTGATAGTTCTCCCTATGTTTTCTTTCCATCTATTCGTACTACATATTTTTCCAACTATACTGTATTTTAGGTAGATTGTATCTAGGTAAAAACAGCATTCAGTACCATGTTTCTTTGTGTCTGAGCTTACGATGAGTAACCCTGTTTGCTTCCCAGGCACCTGCTCACACATATATGAGGAGGAGGCAAGCATCAAAGTATTAATTTTAAGCTTTAGAGCAGTGGTTCTCAACCTTTGGGCCTCAAAGTGTTTTGGACCTCAACTCCCAGAAATCCCAGCCAGCTTACCAGTGGTTATGAACTGTGGGAGCTGAAGTCCAAACCTCCTGGAGGCTCAAAGGGTGGAAACCACTGCTTTAGAGGCTCACTAAAGCTTGGCAATGACCACTTTGGATTTTGAAGTGAATCTTTATCTCATATTACAAATTGTTTAAGTAAATATTACTCTGATTCAAATGTGGTTTGCCATATGGGATACAGAACTGTGAGAGGAAGAATGATCTCTTCAGAAAGAAGTACAAATCCCAACATCTCTTTTATCACACAGAAATAGTTACAGTGAGCCTTTCATATCTGCTGAGGTTTGGATCCATGACGCCCATGAATACCAAAATCAATTGAAGCAGAAGTCCTATCATATACTGTGATTTAGTAGCATTTTTGCTACCCATTATTCAAAGTGTTTTAGAGATATATGGAAATACATGTGGATACAGAGGCTGTAGACAGAATATATGTGGATACCGAGATGCTGTTATATTCATATATGTCACAAATGCATGTATATACTCCAGTCTTATGTGCTATAATGCTGTTGTTCAGCACCAGAATAACTGTACGGAATAGGCAAAAGAAATGTGCTATGAGATGAAATCTGTGAGTCAATGAGCTTATAATTATTTTAAGAAATTAATGGCAACAATTATTTGTCCACATTATACATCTGGATACATTGAGGTTTTAATTAAGGTTTGACTAGTGTTGCTATTCTAGAGGAAATTGTTATTATGGTGAGTAGTAGGTTTTAGTTCTTTTTAAATTAGTGTTTGCTAAGTCATTATATTTACTTGTACTTCATAGACTTACTTATTCATTGTATGATCTGTAAAAACATGTTTACTAAAATGTGTTTTAAGAGTGTTGTGAAGACAAAGGGAATTAAAGAGTCTTTTCAGGCTTTGTTGTAAGACTCAATTAAATGTGATGAATTTGCAGGCAGGTATCACTGACGTTTTTGGGATTGTGACCTTTTTTGTAATTGACTGATACAAGCTGTGATGTCTAGGAACTCTTTAGATGTTTTATGCAGGGCATGTGTCAAATACACACTGCTGTCTTCATTCTTTTTTGAAACTTTCCTTCTTCATTGTTAAATTCTTCCACAGCCTCAAAGACCACTGTTTTATGTCCAAGCTGTAAAAATAACTTCTAACAAGTCCCCCTATTTTTCTGCTGTGTATTATATTAATATAATCTAATTCTTACCTTCAATACACAGCTAGTCATCCTAACACAAATCACATAAGGTGGATATTTCATTATCTAAACCAGTGTTTTCCAACCTTTTTTGAGCCGTGGCACATTTTTTACATTTACAAAATCCTGGGGCACACCACCAACCAAAACGACACAAAATGACTCTAACACAGTAATACATATAGTTAATATGTTTTTAAATGTATTTATACACTCAGTGTGAAACCTGGACCTGTTTCGATGAACACAACATAGATATCCTGGCAGGAATGGCAGAAAGACACAAACTTCCCACACAGAACTCCCATAACCAAGAAAAAATACTATAAGAGTTTGGTGGGCATTGATCTTGGGTTTTGGAGTTGTAGTTCACCTATATCCAGATAGCACTGTGGACTGAAACAATGTTGGATCAGGACCAAACTTGGCATGAATACTCAATATGCCCAAATGTGAACACAGATGGAGTTTGGGGAAAATAGACCTTGACATTTGGGAGTTACAGTTTCAGGGATTTATAGTTAACACACAATCAAAGAGGATCCTGAACTCTTGCAACAATGGAATTGAAGCAAACTTGGCATATTGAACTCTCATTACCAACAGAAAGTACTGAAAGGGTTTGCTTGGGAATTGACCTTGAGTTTGGAAGTTGTAGTTCACCTACACCCAGAGAGCACTGTGGGCAGGAGGGGGAAGAAAGGGTATTGGAGGTTCCAATTCCCCACGGCACACCTGATGATCGCTCACGGCATACTAGTGTGCCACGGCACACTGGTTGGGAAACACTGGTTAAACCAGTGGCTCCCAACCTTTTTTTGACCAGGGACCCCTTGACCAGGGACAACTCTCCAACATTAGTATCAAAAGAGTTACGAATCAGTTTTTGGCAGGGGACTGGACTGGGTGGCCCATGAGGTCTTTTCCAACTCTATGATTCAATGATTCTATTTAGATTTGGGTTGGTTAGTTGGGGTGTTGATTCAGAAAATTGAATTGGATAGACCACATCAGCTCTAGTTTTAGATACAGAACATATGTCACCCAGTGGTCACCATCTGTTCACCCACAGAAAACCGTATTTCATAATCTAGAGCTGATGTGGTCTATTCAATGCAATTTTCTGAATCAGCACCCCAAATAACCCCAAGGACAGGTCTAAAAATGAAGACACTAAGAAAAATTGTTTTTTGGTTGGGCTGTGTTATTATCTGTAGTAGTAACAGTGAGGCTGCGGATCATATTTTAGTTCTTGCAGATCACTGGTGGTCCACGAACCACAGGTTGGGAATCACTGTTCTAAATTTCATTCCTGCCTAATCCGAATAGTACAACCTCATAGGCCAAAGCCCTATTGATACAGGTAACAACATCTTATACACATTTTTGAGAACAAAATGATGGTTCGCCAAAATTAATGTCAAAGACACTAATTGTTCATGGTGAAATCACTTTTGAAGGCATGAAGGGAAGAACACCCAGTATTTTACCAGGTGCCACTCAACCCACGGGTTGATTCATCTTCCTTGTGGACATTGTGTGTATTTTAAATATACTTGTAAGATGTTACCCACCTCAGACAGAAAGAGCTTGACTGGCCACAATTATTTGTCTTCTGGCAACCACCCATTCAGACTGTTGTGATGCATTATACATGTGGCTGCCTTTTAAACTGCTTTTTCATCTTGAAATGTGTCAAGAAGAATATATTGGTGCAGCTGTCTTTTTTTTTCTTTTGGGAAAGATTTAAAGCCTGCAGGATCTCAAAGCATAACTGAAAAGAGTCAAGCAGTAATCTCACAACACAACCTTCTAGAAACGGCCTTTCAAGGAGGCACAAGAGCATTACCACTACTGAAAGTTATTTCCCCAAACTTATCCCAGACAGGGTATTGTGGATGCCAAAAGTGAAGCAACAGGATTGTATTGTCCCTGATTCTCTCTCAACAAAGGGCATTGCTCAGGGAAGACATAACATTTTCTGTTCAAACAGAATCATGGGGCCTTTCTAAACAGGGCTTTATCCCAAGAGCATTCACGTTTAAGAAACTCAAATGTTCCTGGGGCCCTGTCCACACAAACCCCTGAAAGCATGTGCTTTTTAGGGTGGTGTTCAGATGTCCTTCCAGGACTGGCCCAGGAGGACACCGGGACACTCTACCCCCCCCCCCCCAAGCCTTAAAAAAGCCCTTTTTAAAAGAAAAGTACTTACCTGACCTCCATTGGAGAACTGCCACAGGTCTCCTGGGGCACAGAAATGTTGCACCAGGAGAAAGGAGGGGAGGAGCGATTCCCCCCCCCCCTCTTTCTCCTGGTGTCACACCCCAACCTGGTCCCCAACCTGCTTCCTTGGTCAAACCAAACCGAATCCATGTTGATTCAGTCAGGCCTGTTTCAGTAAACTCAGTCAGGCCTGCTTCAGTAAGAGACCAGTCTCTGTGTAGCAACCAGGCCTCCGTTTCAGCCGGGGGCGGGGTGCCGCTCCGGGGGTCCCAATTGCTTTGGACCCAGCTGAAGGGGATGCACGGGATGATGGGCATGCGTCCCCAACTGACAGTTTGCAATGGGATGACACCTGGCCTTCTGCTTACTCGGATGAGGAAGGTCAGCTAGATTCCGGATCAGATGAATCAGATGGTTCCTATGAGAAACCAGGAGGTTTCGGGTCACAGGAACGTTTGTTGCCACCAGCTGCGGAGGAAGAAATGGAAACCGAAATGGAGGCATGTTCCCAGGGAGATAGCGAGCCAGATGGTGCTCGGCCTTCGAGGAGTTTCGACCGGAGGAGTAATATTGTGGCTACGCGCCAAGATTGGAAGCGAAGCCTGGAAAGGCGCTGGTCACACAAAGGTGGGAATTAAATATACACTCTGTGGGAAAGTTCCTCAGTTGGATGGCCACGTCTGAGCTGAACAGACGTTTCGGCTCCTTGCTGTTCCCTGAACTACCTTGAAACCCTGTTTATTCCAAGAACTCTGGATTGCCTTGTTTGACTACGGACTAAGTTGCTTTGCCTTGATTCACTTTGTTTTTATGGACCTTGCTTTTGAGATCCTTTGCTTTTTGAATACCTTTGGACATTGACTGCTAATTACCTTGGACTAATTGATCCTTACCTTTTTGGACATTTTACCTTTTTCACCTGCTTCTAATTTGTGCTTAATAAACAGTTAATTGACATTGTCTGTGTGTGTGTGATTAAGGGGCAGGGCCAAGTCCCGCATTGTGACACTCTGCCAGGCTGCTTCTGCAATGCGAAGCAGGTCATCCGTCGTTCAAGGACGCATTGGCCCCATCGCGGCTCGATAAGCGGGAAGAGAAGCACTCCCTATTACCCAGGTGCCGGTGCTAATTGGAGCCGCATTCCAATCTCATGTAAAAGGCCAGGGTAGGCCCAGCTGCGGGGCTGTTTTGAGAACAGAGTTACGACGCCTAAGACGTCGAACACTTCAAACGTGCTGGGACTTATTTAAGTTGGGCCCCAGCAATGGGATCCATCCTTTGCCAATGTTCAGAACTCCACGTCTAGGTCTCCATGGACCTTTGCCTGGGTCTTGGGCCTTCCAGCTACTAAGACTCTATTTGCCAAGCCTTGTGCCAAGACCCTGTCTTTGGATTTAGCCCGTTTGGGGCAAGAAGGCTCTTTTACCTTGGTTCCCGTTTGCCAAAGGACTATAGCTTTATTCCTGCTTCCTTTTGGACAATTTGCTGCTATCTGTTGCAGCTTTTGAGAGCATCAATAGCCTATATTTCCTAGCCTCTTTCCTTTAACCATGTATTCTAAATAAAGCATTTAACCGTTGCCAGTGTCAAGTGGTTTACTGAGGGGCACCAGGTCTACGGTGCAACACCTGGTGTATAATTTTTAACATGCCAGGAGGACTTTGGCAGCTCTGCAATGGAGGCCGGGCAAGTACTTTTATTTTTAAAAGGGCTTTTTGGGGCTTTGGGAGATGGGGCTGGTATTCCCACAGTTTTCCAGGCTAATTTAGCTCAGAAAACTGTGGGAAACCCACTACCGGAAGTAGTGGGTTCATCCTGTGCCTTTCAAGAAGGCGCAGAATAAACCCACTCTCAAATTAATTCGCCATAAACCAGGGTTTACCTGCTTTGTGGCAAATTAATTCTGGTTTGGCCAGAACGTTGTTTGAACAGCCCCCTTTTTATTGCAGAATTTTTTGCAATAAAGGGGCTGTCTAAGTCCACCCTTGGTAATTGATTGACATGGGTCTAGACCAGGCATGGCAAATTTCTGCCCTCCAGGTGCAGGTAAATGATTGGCTTCTAGTTTCTTTATAGTCTGTCAGACATAAGGCAAAGTCTGTCACACACTTTTAATGCCAATTGTTATCAAATATTGAAAATATTTTGCTCGTAGTTACTGCTGTTTATCCCTATTGCTTAGGTTTTTAAATTGGTTTTATATATTTATTGCTACCTCTCATAGTTGTAATTGTAAGAGAAGATTCAAATAAATCTAGACATCAGTTAGAAAGTCTCCAATCCGGGGTTAGCTATGTGAAGTCAGCTATTGGAATCAGTTGAGAGGTTCTCAGTCCGTGGTAAAAAAAACCAAACAAACAAACAAGCTTCTTTGCTCTCTTCTAATTTGTTTATTTTCTTATTTTCTCAGTTTGTTATTCTAATATACTCTTTAATGCAATAAATAAGCTGGTTATACATACACACATCCATAGGTCCACCGTAAAAGAGAGGTGGAGGACTCTGTCAGGCCTGGAGGTGATCATGGCCCCGCTTGGACCTGGTATGTGCTGTAGAGTTAAAGCTGCAGTCCTGAAGCTACTTACAAGCTCATAAATCACACTGTAGTCAATGAGATTTATAAGCTTGGACTGAATCCAGTAATTCTATTAAGATGGCTCTACATAAGCATATGAAGATACGTGTTGATAATGTTAATTGTTAATTGATTTTAGAATGTTTATTTTTGTCATAGGAGTACTTATAGATGGTTATATTGTTATATGTGTTTGTTGTTCTTATTGTTTTTTAAAATGTTTTGAGCCACTTTGGGTCCCATTTAGGGAGAAAAGCGAGATATAAATAAAAATTTAGTTATTATATTATATTATTATATCTTTTACATCCATTGGGCATAGGTTTATGTGTATACATGTTGCGGGGTGGGAAGAAAATCTATTCAGACCACAGTCTGCTGTCAGATCTGAGTCCAGGCATTTTTGCTTTTATTCCCTAACAACATCTGATGGGGAGTCTATTATCTCATGCTTCATAGTCTCCATAGATTCCTCTTCACCTAAGAAGCACCATAGTAGTAAACACAGAGCCTGGCCTTAGAGAAATGCTTAGTTGGGTTGCTGCTGTACAAATGGCATCAAAGACTAACCTGCCAGTTTCAATTTCAGCACTCAGACAGGCTCAGCCAAGGAAATTGAATACGGTCTTGCAGTTACACACAAAAATGGACATGCTGTGTCAGTGAAACGGCTTTTCTTTACAAAGTTGGCATTTTAAAAGCCCTGCCTTCCTTCTTGTTGCTTTGATTTGAATGTAACAATTTGATATACTCTCATAATTTCCTGTTTCATAGGTTGTTGCTGCAAATAGTCCAGAAATGCTTCCCTTTTCTCTTATACCCAAGAAACAAGAGAGAAAAGCCATGTATTGATTATTTACAAGGCAAAGAAAAGTTATTTTTAAATTCCAAGGCCAATGCTTGTCATATTCATTCCTTACCCTTCAGTGTTACCTGCTACCAAGCAGAGGAAAGAAAATATACTCCTCATCCACCTACTGCAGGCCCAACCTTGCTCCTAGACTTACTCAAATGTACTTTCTATACATGTATAGCTTTTATCACCTATTTACAGGTGCCAGGATAATTATTTAACATTATCATTTAATGATTATCTTGTTACATGAGGGCCAGCATGGTCAAGTCAGATACAGCTGTTTGGGCTGGAAGTCAGCCTGAAGAAAACGGAAGTTCTCTACCAGCCTGCACCACAGGAAGAACACCATCATCCCCACGTCAGCATAGGCAAATCTGTGCTTAAGTCCATTCAGCAGTTCATCTACCTGGGAAGCATAATCTCTTCAGACGCCAAGATTGCTAAAGAGATAGATCACAGATTAGCAAAGGCATATAGTGCATTCGGAAGGCTTCACAAAAGAGTCTGGAGTAACAAACACCTGAGACAAAGCACCAAAATCAGTGTGTACAGAGCTTTCATACTGTCTATTATCCTATATGGGTCTGAAACATGGGTCACCTATCGCCAGCACCTACGACTCCTCGAACGCTTTCATCAGCGCTGTCTTCGCACAATCCTAAATATACAGTGGACCGCCTATGTGATGAATGTTGCTGTCCTTGAGAAAGCAGGGATCACCAGCATTGAAGCCATGCTATTGAAAACACAACTGCGATGGGCAGGGCACGTCTCTAGGATGGAGGACCACCACCTCCCAAAGATACTACTCTTCGGTGAACTCGCCATGGGTCAGCGCAAGAGAGGCGCCCCAAAAAAGAGATATAAGGACTCCCTGAAACAACATCTCAGGCTTGGCCAGATTGATCACCAGAAATGGTCCACCCTGGCCTCACATCGGGAAGCATGGAGGCGCACTATCCACAATGCTGCGGCCTCTTTCGAGAAGACACGCCGGATGGGTCTCGAAGAGAAACGACAATGCAGAAAGAACCGCAACTTGGAAACATCACCCAATGAGACTTTCTGCTGTGCTTTCTGCAACCCGACTTGCCTATCTCAGATTGGCCTTTTTAGTCGTCAACACACTTGTAAAAAGTGTGGGATAAGTCCTTCCTAAAGAATCTTCATTCGCGAAGTAATGCCGAGAGAGAGAGAGAGAGAGGTGCCACAATTTATTGCAGGTATTTTCAAATACACTCCATTTGAGGGTTTGGTCTTGAATAGGAATATGAAAATGGTCTCTCCTTCAGAATGTCTTCACCTACTTACCAAATGTGTTTCCCACTCTGTTACTATGATGTTCCTCCTGCAGATTGTCTGCTGTTCCCCCTTTTCAGTGTACTCGGATCCTTTGCTTTCAAGAACATGGAACTCTGTCCCAGTGCCAAACCACTGTTTATAATTGGGCATGCTTAAATATCCTACACATGTATATCATGACAGATCTCGGTGATCACAGAGGTTTTTATGAAGCTCTCAAAGCAGTGTTTGGACCTACTTATCAGGTCCAAAGCCCCTTATACAGTACAGATGGTCAAACACTAATTACTGATAAAACCTCCATCCTGAACCGATGGGCTGAACATTTTCAGGGTCTCTTTAATGCCAGCCGAGTAGTCCAAGGTTCAGCTATCCAACACATGATACAACAACCAATGAAAAATGAACTGGACACAGCTCCCACTCTGGAGAGACCATTGAGGCCATACAGCAGTTGAAAATGGCAAGGCAGCCGGGATCGATGGAATCCCACCTGAAGCTTGGAAACAGGGAGGTCATGTACTGCATGCTAAATTCCACGAGCTCCTTGTGAGTTGCTGGGAAAAAGGTGAACTGCCATCAGATCTCCGAGATGCAGTTATCATCACCCTGTATAAGAAAAAGGGAACAAAACTGATTGCTCAAACTATCGAGGTATAACACTGCTCTCCATTGCTGGAAAAATCCTTGCAAGGATACTCCTGAACAGATTAGTTCCGGCTATTGCAGAAGAACTTCTCCTGAAAGCCAATGCGGCTTCAGAGCAAATAGGAGCACCACAGATATGGTTTTTGCCCTTAGACAACTGCAAGAGAAATGTAGAGAGCAGAACAAAGGACTCTATGTAACATTTGTCGACCTCACCAAAGCCTTCGACACTGTGAGCAGGAAAGGTCTGTGGCAGATCCTGGAACGTCTAGGATGTCCCCCCAAGTTCCTCAAAATGATTGTCCTGTTACATGAGGGCCAGCACGGTCAAGTCAGATATGGCGATGCTCTCTCGGAGCCCTTTCTCATAACTAATGGAGTGAAACAAGGTTGTGTTCTTGCACCAACCCTATTTACAATCTTCTTCAGCATGATGCTCCAAAGGGCTATGGCAGACCTACAAGAAGAAGACGGCATATATATACGCTATCGTACTGATGGTAGCTTGTTCAACTTAAGCCGTCTGAGGGCTCGCACTAAGACTCTAAACTATCTAGTCCGTGAGCTACTTTTTGCTGACGATGCTGCCCTTGTCGCCCATTCAGAAGCAGCCCTGCAGCGCCTCACATCCTGCTTTGCAACAGCTGCAGAGCTGTTTGGGCTGGAAGTCAGCCTGAAGAAAACAGAAGTCCTCTACCAGCCCGCACCACAGGAAGAACACCACCATCCTCACGTCAGCATAGGCACATCTGTGCTTAAGTCCGTTCAGCAGTTCACCTACCTGGGAAGCATCATCTCTTCAGACGCCAAGATTGACAAAGAGATAGATCACAGATTATCAAAGGCATATAGTGCATTCGGAAGGCTTCACAAAAGAGTCTGGAGCAACAAGCACCTGAGACAAAGCACCAAAATCAGTGTGTACAGAGCTATCATACTGTCCATTCTCCTCTATGGGTCTGAAACATGGGTCACCTATCGCCAACACCTACGACTCCTCGAGCGCTTTCATCAGCGCTGTCTTCGCACAATCCTAAATATACACTGGACCGACTATGTGACGAATGTTGCTGTCCTTGAGCAAGCAGGGATCACCAGCATTGAGGCCATGCTATTGAGAACACAGCTGCGCTGGGCAGGGCACGTCTCTAGGATGGAGGACCACCGCCTCCCAAAGATACTACTCTACGGTGAACTCGCCACGGGTCAGCGCAAGAGAGGCGCCCCCCAAAAGAGATATAAGGACTCCCTGAAACAACATCTCAGGCTTGGCCAGATTGATCACCAACAATGGTCCACCCTGGCCTCACATCGGGAGGCATGGAGAAGCACTATCCACAATGCTGCGGCCTCTTTCGAGAAGACACGCCGAATGGGTCTCGAAGAGAAACGACAACGCAGAAAGAACCGCAACTTGGAAAAAAATCACCCAAGGAGACTTTCTGCTGCGCTTTCTGCAACCGAACTTGCCTATCTCAGATTGGCCTTTTTAGTCATCAACGCGCTTGTAAAAAGCGTGGGATGAGTCCTTCCTGAATCTTCGTTCGCGAAGTAATGCCGAGAGATATCATGACAATGCACTGAAGTACAAAACAAGAGATCTAGATTAACCCATTCAATACACAAAGCTTCTTCATAGAGAGTCAGATCACTGATCCATCTTGCTTGATACTCTCCAGGGTCTCAGACAGGGATCTTATTTCCTAATAGCCTTTTAACAGGAAATATCAGGGAGTATAACCACAATCCTTCTGCATGAAAGTCTTGTGATCTCTGCCAGTATAATATGATTTGCTCTTTATTTTTAATTCTCTTTCATTTTGTCATCTGCTTAAACCACAATCTTATGCATGCCAACTCCTTTCCTGTATACAAAACCAAAGAGAATTCAGATGAAACTGTTCCTGGAAGAAACTGCTTGTTGTTTTTGTCTAGGTTTCAAATTGTCAAACTCCAACAGGAGCAGCAGGGAGATCATCGTTATGACTAATTGAAAAAGGACAAAGCCCTGTTGGATTTACGTATCTTTAATGGCATGCAGTAGCAAGTGGAAGCTATTTCCCAGACAGTGAGATCCCCTGCTTTTGAGATTACAGAGGGATCCCTTACTTCTGAGATTACATTAAATCCCGCAGTATTTAATTACATGCATGTTGCTAGTAGAAACAAGCAGTACTTCCCCCGTGTGGATAATTTTGCGGTTTATTTTTCTTATGCAGTGAATTTTTTTCATCGGAATATGCTGGCAGACTGAAAGGTGCTTTTGTTTTCAGTTATATTTTTGCTTTCTTTCTCTAATGGTGGAAAACCAGCCTGGCCGTGATTTACTTCATTATGTGATTGTTTCATATGCTGGAAGTAATTCTCTTTGCCTTTTAAAGGTTCTTCTGGAAGTTCAACCAACAGACAAATGTTATCAAATTATTGATATAACAATGGTTGGACTTTATTAAGGCCCATTCGATTTAGCACCCTTACTGCAAAAGCTATGGATTTTTTTTAAAAAAAAAACAAGAATTGAACATTTTGCAAATCCAGTTTAAGGATAATTGCATAGCATTTGTACCAAGAGAACTGTGTTGTTTTGCAGACAAAGTGGTGGTCCATGTTGATCAGTGCTGGGCAATTTGTGACCCTTCCGATGTTGTTATACCAAAGTTGTCTGTTACACTGACAGCACTAGGCAAACACGGAAACACTAGAAGTTATTATATCATATATTAGAATTGAAAGTAGAAATTCAATAATCACTCACTGCATTCGAACACAAGCAAGGTAGTATTCAAATAATCCGAAATAAAATAGAGTCCACACAGTCCATATAGTAAAGTCCAAAATAGGAGAAGTAATTAAAGTGATCCAACACAGTCCATCAGTTCTTTAGAACACAGTCCATAAGTCCATATAAACTCCAAGTAGAGGGGACTCCCTTCGTAAGAACACAGCGAGATAAATGCAAGTGGAACGCCAAGAAATAGTCTTCGTTGCGGAGTCGGTTTGACGGATCGAAGATTGATGAGATTCCTGCTCCGTTTCGCGTCTATTTGACGCTTTTTAAAAACCCAAACATTAGAAAATCAAGAGACGGGCGTCCATGGAATTCTAGAACATTAACAAAGGTTCCAACAGTGAACAAACGGTTCAGCAATATAAATACATAAATGGAACATCAATACAGAAATACATACCAGGGTGAAATCATACCGACAGCACTCTCACTGGGGAGTAATGGTAACGTCTGTTCGCAATATCGAGCTTTAAGGGGTTGAGAGACACTACACGTGAAAGCTATCCAATCAACAATTATCTTAAGTGAGTAGACACTGTATGGAGATACGATCGTTAAGTCCGAGCGGAAATTCGGATTTAATTAAAGAGATCCATTTAGCATCATAGCCAATGAAGAGAGGTAAATATAGTTGGGAGGTTAGGAACTGGGAATCTGATTTCTGCGAGGCAACACAACATGTGTGCAATAGATGGCAACTGGCTTCACAAATGGTGTCGTCAAGAATGATTTGTCTTCTTGGATCATGGTCTGCTTTTCCAAGAAGATGGGCTTCTGGCACAGAATAGATAGCATCTCACATAAGTTAGAAGGAATGTTTTTGCTAGGAGACTCGCAGACCTGATCAGGGAGACTTTAAACTAAGTTGTGTGGAGGTGGATGATAATATTCTTGGAGACAGTATTTTATCAGGGCCCACACAAACAGCCCAAAGTCTAAATAAAGAGTTGGAAAAACAGAGCAAGTACCAAGCAGTAAGGGGACAGTAATCTCAAATAACCAGCTAGAGCAGTGTTTCTCAACCTGGGGGTTGGGACCCCTATGGGGGTCACGAGGGGGTGTCAGAGGGGTCGCCAAAGACCATCAGAAAACACATTCTTTTCTGTTGGTCATGGGGGTTCTGTATGGGAAGTTTGGCCCAATTCTATCATCGATGGGGTTCAGAATGCTCCATGATTGTAGGTCAACTATAAATCACAGCAACTACAACTCCCAAATGTCAAAGTCTATTTTCCACCAGTGTTCACCTTTGGGCATCTTGACTATTCGTGCCAAGTTTGGTCCAGATCCACCATTGTTTGAGTCCACAATGCTCTCTGGATGTCAGTGAACTACAACTCCAAAACTCAAGGTCAATGCCCACCAAACCCATACAGTTTTTTCTGTTGGTGATGGGAGTTCTGTGTGCCAAGTTTGGTTCAATTTCATTGTTGGTGGAGTTCGGAAAGCTCTTTGGTTGTAGGTAAACTACAAATCCAAGGAACTACAATTCCCAAATATCAAGGCCTATTTTCCCCAAACTCCACCAGTGTTCACATTCGGACATATTGAGTATTTGCACCAAGTTTGATCCAGATGTATCATTGTTTGAGTCCACAGTGCTCTCTGGATGTATGTGAACTGCAACTCCCAAACTCAAGGTCAATGTCCACCAAACCCCTCCGGTATTTTCTGTTGGTCATAAGAGTTCTGTGTGCCAAGTTTGGTTCAACTCCATCGTTGGTGGAGTTCAGAATGCTCTTTGATTGTAGGTGAACTATACATCCCAGCAACTACACCTCCCAAATGATAAAATCACACACACACACACAACCCCACCAGTATTCAAACTTGGGTGTATCGGGTATTTGTGCCAAATGTGGTCCGGTGAATGAAAATACATCCGATGTTTTACATAATGATTATTTATTTATTTATTTATTTAAAACTTTTGTGCCCCGACCTTCTCACCTTTATCGAGGGACTCAGACCGGCATTCATAACAGTAGCAAAATTGCAGTTATGAAGTAGCAACGAAAATGATTTTATGGTTGGGGGTCACCACAACATGAGGAACTGTATTTAAGGGGTCATGGCATTGGGAAGGTTGAGAAACACTGAGCTAAAGGAAATGTCCCATGGGCTTAGATGTCTCTGCACTAATGCACAGAGCATGGGGAATAAACAAGATGAACTGGAACTCTTAGCACAACAAAACAGTTACGATGTAATATGCATCACTGAAATCTGGTGGGAGAAGTCCTATAATTGGAATGTAGAAATGAAAGGGTATAATTTATTTCAGAGAAATAAATTATAGGAGGTAGTCTCATTATATGTTAAAGATGCTTACACCTATGACAGGCATGTAGCCAGGGGGGGCTAAGGGGGCTTCAGCCCCCCCCCCAAATTCTCAGGGTGGTCCGCGAAAAGGCCTTACTGGTACATTATTTAAACTGTTATGTTTATTCATATCATGATCTGGTCACCATGCTCATTATATCCCACAATAATGAGGTTATTGGGATAACAATACAAAAGGTTTGCTAGGGTAGACCCTCTTCCACCCAGTCTCAGCCCCGAACAAACTCAGCCCCCCGAATCAAAATCCTGGCTACGGCCCTGACCTATGAAGAGATGAAGGACTTGGATTCTGGCAATCAGGTTGCAACCATCTGGATAAAAATTAAGGGAGCAAGAGCTAAAAAAGATGTAGTTGTGGGGGTCTACTACAAGCCAGACTGAAGACCTGGATGGTGCATTCCTTTAACGGATGATTAAACATGCAGAAAGAAAAGATATATTAGTAATGGGAAAAATTAAAATATTCTGATATTTGTTGGGGGGGAAACTCTGCCAAGCAGGCATGTAGCCAGGGGGGGGGGGGCTAAGGGGGCTTCACCCCCCCCCCCTGAAATTCTCAGGGTGGTCCGCGAGAAGGCCTTACTGCTACATTATTTAAACTGTTATGTTTATTCATATCATGATCTGATCACCATGCTCATTATATCCCACATTAATGGGGTTATTGGGATAACAATACAAAAGGTTTGCTAGGGTAGACCCTCTTCCACCCAGTCTCAGCCTCCCCCCCGAACCAAACTCAGCCCCGAATAAAACTCCTGGCTACGGCCCTGCTGCCAAGAGTACAAAGTCCAACAAATTCCTCACTTGCCTTGCAGATTATTTTATTGTTCAGAAGATGGAAGAAACAACAAAGGGATCAGCTATTCTGGATCTGATCCCAACCAACACTGAGAACCTGGTCAGTGAAGTGGAAGTGGTAGGATCCTCACCAATGGTTCCTCTTCATCCTGGAAAGAAGTGACTAATGGAGTGCTCCAGGGTTCAGTCCTGGGCCCAGTTCTGTTCAACATCTTTATTAATGACTTTGACCCTTTCTATACAGCTCTTTAAAATCCACATTATCTGCTTTGAACTGGATTATATGGCCATATAGACTAAAATAATCCAGTTCAAATTAGATAATGTGGATTTTCAGTTTTGATAACCTGGATTATGTAAGAAGGGGCCTTAGGTGAAAGTTTAGTGTGTGTGCTTATCAGGTTTACAGATGATATCGAATTAGAAGGGGTAGTTAATACTTCAGAAGTCAGGATCTGAATTCAAAATAACCTCAGCAGATGAGAACTGAAGCAAAACTAACAAAATGAATGTCAACAAGGGGGCATTTATAATACTACTCTTAGGCAAAAAAGAAAAGAAGGAATTGCAGAGATACAGGATGGATGACAGCTGGCTTGACAACAGTACATATGAAAAAGATCTTGGAGTCTTAGTGTGCAACAAGTTGAACAGGAGACAACTGTGTGATGCAACAGCTAAAAAATCCAGTGGGATTTTGGGCTACATCAAAAGGAGTATACTGTCTACATCAAGGAAAGTTGTGGTGCCTCTCTATTCTGCTTTGGTTAGACCTCACCTAGAATACTTTATCCAATTTTGGGCACCACAATTCAAAAGGGATAGTGACAATCTGGAAGTTGTCCAGAGGAGGCGACTGAAATGATCAACGGTCTGGAGACCTTGCCTTATGAGGAGCGTCTGAAAGAGCTGGGTATGTTTAGCCTGCAGAGTTGAGAAGGTTGAGATAAGACATGATAGCCATGTATAAATTAGTGAAAAGGTGTCATAAGGAAGAAGGAGCAGGCTTGTTTTCTGCTACCCTGGAGACTAGGACTAATGGGTTCAAATTACAGGAAAGAGGATTCTACTTGAGCATTAGGAATAACAGTAAGAGCTGTTCAGCAGTGGAACTCTCTGCTTTGGAATGTGGTGGAAGCTTCTTTGGAGGCTTTTAAACAGACTGGGTGGCTGTACTTTGATGGTGCTTTTCCTGCATGGCAGGAGGTTGGATTAGATGGCTCATGTGATCTCTTCCAAATTCTATGATTCTATGATATATATGTTTTATATCATTCCCACAGATTCAAGGTAGTGACAGTGTCACAGGTAAAAATGGTAAAAATGATGTCATTGCCATAAGATATTGGCTTTCAAAGATGCAAAAAATACCATGTTGCAGGTTGCTGTAACAGGAGAGTCAAGGGTATTTGGAAAGATTGATTATTACTATCCTATAGGAAAACATCAACAAAAAGAACCCATGACACTTTTTTAAAGGTGTTCATTTTAGCAATTTCTCAATGAACTGTTATGGGAGGGTATCTTGTTGTTATGTTGCAAAGTGACTGTCATATAGTTAAAATTACAGCACCTCTTTGAATGTGAGACGACCAGAACATTTTGGATTTTAGAGCCCTGCTCTGGTCTTCCAAACTTGAGGCCATGGCTTTCTTTTTGAGTCAATCCTTGTGTAATGCATTCTTCCTCTTTTCCTATTAACTTCCACTTTTCTCAGCATGGTTGAGTCCTGTTTTCCTAGTCCTATTTTCCGATGATGTGTTCACAATACAACAGCCACAGTAAAGTTAGGTTGACTTTCTGGACATTCCAGGCTTGATTTGCTCAGAATCTGTTTCACTATTGATTTGAACAATATCTTACCACGGATTATACATAAACAATGCTTAGCTAATTCCTTTTAATCAGTGCCATTCAAGCACAGGATGTAGATATAAATGCTGCTTTCGAAATCTAGGATTATTTGCTAATATTAATTTAGTTTCTTGTGCTCTCACTGTACCATTGCTCCTATCTATACTGCTGCCTTATGCCCCACGTGCAGTGTTATACCTCGATAGTTTGATAGTTATAGTTAATAGGATAGTTATACCCTATTTACAATCTTCTTCAGCCTGATGCTCCAAAGGGCTATGGCAGAGCTCAAAGAAGAAGATGGCATATATATATATATATATATATATATATATATATACACACGCTATCGTACTGATGGCAGCTTGTTCAACTTAAGCCGTCTGAGGACTCGCACTAAGTCTCTAAACCAGTGGTTCTCAACCTTTCTAATGCCGTGACCCCTAAATAAAGTTCCTCATGTTGTGGTGACCCCCAACCATATTTTCGTTGCTACTTCATAACTGTAATTTTGCTACTGTTATGAATTGCAATGTAAATATCTGATATTCTGGATGTATTTTCATTGTTAGAAATAGAACATAATTAAAGCATAGCGATTAATCACAAAAACAATATGTTTGTGGGAGTATGGACAATGAATGGTGGGATCTGCAGTACCTTCAACTGATTCACCTCTGACATCCACAGTCCACTGAGACCCCCACGAATTACAGACCTGGACCAAACTTGGCACACAGAACCTCAATGACCAACAGAAAATATTGGAAGGGGTTGGGGGGAATTGACAGTGATTTATGGAAGATGTACATCCGGAGAGCACTGTGAACCCAAATGACTATGGATCTGGACCAAACTTGGCACAAATATTCAATATGCCCAAAATTGAACACTGGTGGAGTTTGGGAATAATAGATCATGACATTTGGGAGTTGCAGTTGCTGGGATATATAGATCCCCTGCCATCAAAGAACATTCTGAACTCCAAAAGAAATGGAATTGAACAAAACTTGGCATCCAGCCTCAATAATAACAACAATAATAATAACCATAATAATGAGCTGGGAGAGACCAATTGGGCCATCTAGTCCAACTCCCTTTTGCCTTCATGCATAAAAAGCACAAGCAAAGCACCTGTGACAGATGGCCACCCATGCTTAATAATAGTAATAGTAACAACAACAGCAAAAAGAACAACAGAATTAGAAGGGACCTCTAAGGGCCATCTAGTCCAACCCCCTCATTCTGCCTTCATGCAGGGAAGCACAATCAAAGCACCCCTGACAGATGACCATCCAGCCTTAATAATAACAAAAAAATGCTGACCCAGGAAGGCAGGCAGGCAGGTCGCTGTGGGCAGAGGTCCTCCTCTGCTGCGCCCTCGGTGCCCAGTGCAGGCCAAAGAGTGGCGTAGCTCTGTTGGGCCCCAGCTAGGCCCAGGAAGGACAGCAGCAGTGTGGAGGCTGGAAGCGCTATCGCTCAGCCAGCTTCACTCAGCCTCCGCGGCTGTAGTGGCAGGCGCTCGCCAGCTGCTTAACTCAGACAGAGGCTGCACAGGGCCTCATGAGCAGCGAGGCTGGGTGAAACTGACTGAGGAGGCCAGCGGAGGCCCTGTGCAGCCTCCGTCTGAGTTAAGCAGCTCGCGAGCGCGCCTGCCGCTGCAGCCCACCGAGGCTGAGCTTCTGCTTCTGCTCATGGAGGCAGCCATGAGGGAAGCTGTGGCAGCCGGCGCTTCCCGCACAGCTGCCTCCAGCCGCGCAGCCTGGCCTTGCAGGAAGCCCCTTACCTGGCTTGCACCGTGCGAGGCCAAGCTGCACGGTGGGCCTCCCTCACCTGACTTCTGCCACTCGCCAGTTCCGGCGGGCGGTGCGAGCCAGGGGAGGAGTTTCCCGCGAGGCCAGGCCGCACGGGACGCCCCTGGCCTGGCTTGCGCCGCCGCCGGAACTGGCGAGCGGCAGAAGTCACGTGAGGGAGGCCCGCTGTGCAGCTTGGCCTCACGGGAAGTCCCTCGCCTGGCTTGTGCTGCCAGTCGGGATTGGCAAGTGGTGAAAGCCAGGTGAGGGGCTTCCCACGAGGCCAGGTTGTTGCGGTGCAGCCTCCCTTGCCTGGCTTTTGCCGCTTGCCAATCCCGGTGAAAGGGAGGTACCACCACGTGGCCTGGCCTCGTGGGACGCCCCTCGCTTAGCTCGCGCCACCCGTAGGGCCTGGCAAGCAACAAAAGCCAGGCGAGGAAGGCTGCACCACGCAGCCTGGCCTCGCATTATGCCTCTCGTCCTGGCAAAAAATGGACAAGAGGCATCACCGCACAGCCTGGTGGAGGGGGCGGGGCCAATGGACATGGCGCCGCGACCCCTCCGAAATGGCCAGGCGACCCCTCTGGGGGTCGCGACCCCCAGGTTGAGAACCGCTGCTCTAAACTATCTAGTCCGTGAGCTGCTTTTTGCTGACGATGCTGCCCTTGTCGCCCATTTAGAAGTATCCCAACAGCACCTAATATCCTGCTTTGCAACAGCTGCAGAGCTGTTTAGGCTGGATGTCAGCCTGAAGAAAACGGAAGTTCTCTACCAGCCCACACCACAGGAAGAACACCACCATCCTCATGTCAGCATAGGCAAATCTGTACTTAAGACCGTTCAGCAGTTCACCTACCTCGGAAGCATCATCTCTTCAGACGCCAAGATTGCTAAAGAGATAGATCACAGATTAGCAAAGGCATATAGTGCATTCGGAAGGCTTCACAAAAGAGTCTGGAGTAACAAACACCTGAGACAAAGCACAAAAATCAGTGTGTACAGAGCTATCGTACTGTCTATTCTCCTTTATGGGTCTGAAACATGGATCACCTATCGCCAACATCTACGACTCCTCGAACGCTTTCATCAGTGCTGTCTTCACTCAATCCTAAATGTACACTGGACTGACTATGTGACGAATGTTGCTGTCCTTGAGCAAGCAGGGATCACCAGCATTGAGGCCATGCTATTGAAAACACAGCTGCGCTGGGCAGGGCACGTCTCTAGGATGGAGGACCACCGCCTCCCAAAGATACTACTCTATGGTGAACTCGCCACGGGTCAGAGCAAGAGAGGCACCCCAAAAAAGAGATCTAAGGACTCCCTGAAACAGCATCTCAGGCTTGGCCAGATTGATCATCAACAATGGTCCAACCTGGCCTCTCATTGGGAGGCATGGAGACGCACTATCCACAATGCTGCGGCCTCTTTCAAGCAGACACGCCAAACGGGTCTCGAAGAGAAACGACAACGCAGAAAGAACTGCAACTTGGAAACAACATTACCCAAGGAGACTTTCTGCTGTGCTTTCTGCAACCAGACTTGCTTATCTCAGATTGGCCTTTTTAATCATCAACGCGCTTGTAAAAAGTGTGGGATGAATCCTTCCTAAGAATCTTCATTCGCGAAGAAATGCCAGAGAGAGAATGCCCCATACACTTTACCTATTAGCCTTACCCTTTACATTATTTTTGCACCAGTCCTCACACTCGTGATGATAAACTGAATTTTGCTATTGGTTGTTGACTTTGATGCTTGTCTAATATTGTTATTATGTATTTTAATGTGTCACATTTTAATTGTTTTGATGGGGTTTGGCCCCATGTAAGCTGCCCTGAGTCCCTTCAGGGAGATGGAGGCGGGGTACAAAAATAAATGTATTATTATTATATTATTATTCCATTGTTTAGCAAAATTCATTTTAAAAGGTTATTTTTCAGCAATAGTTACTTTTAAAATAACTTGCAGCTTAATAACATTTGACATCCCTGCAAAATAAGAAGCTACTTGCAGTATACGGCAGTAACAATTTTATGTAGAGATACACAAACAGTAATATAGTAAACATTCTAGATCTCTAACTCATCAAACCTTTATGTTCTCCCTAAGGCTTATAAATAAGCTATGAAACAAAATGTGCTTTGATTCTCCTTACATAACTTGTAATTTAGAGTAGGTCGACATGTTACAGTAAAGCGGGGGGTACAACCAAGTTTTTCTTACAGAAATTGTGCTCAGTATCTGGAGGAAAAATGGAAAGGTGTAGAAACTGTTCCATTCCAACCCAATGTGCTCTTTTCCACAAGTTGTATGACATATGGAATGAAAGAAATTACAATCAATTAGCATTTGAACTTTAAGATGCCATAGTATTCTTTGTGGAAGGTCAAGGGGAACACAACATTTTCAGCAATAATAAACCATAACACATTTTAGGAATTGGAGCACAGAGTTATTGCACAACTTATACATCTCTGGCTGATACACTTTGAGAAGAGGCACATAAAACCATGCTTGTATGATCAGCCAAAATCCTATTGGTACTTTATGCTGGCATAACAATCGGTCACACTGGTATAATGCCATTTTTGGAGCCATTTCAAGTGTCTACTTAGGACCCAGCAGGCAGCTTTGTCTTCTCGCAAATATGGTTTTTGTTGCTGCTCTCTACTTTACTCTAGCACCCATAATTATTTTATGATCACCATAGCTAGCCATATTATTCAAATTATCCCAGCTAACAGGAATGTGGCCATTGACATTAGCAAGGGGTCACATTTTCCCCCTATGGCAACCAAAATCAATCAGAGAGCCATGAAGACATGAGATATATAGATAGCCAAAATCTATGGTTTTAAAATGTTTATGTGTTGAGAGCCTCCAGTATATTATTATTTAATATTTGGCCAGACAAAAGCACACATCTTTCTCTTTCCCTAAGGCTGGCTTGAATGAATTTTGAGGTGGCCCAGAGAGGTCATGTTCTGTCCTGAGTCCCTCTGGGGAGATAGAGAGGAATATAAATAAAGTTTTATTATCCCATGAGGATGTAGCACCGAGCATCTGCTTGTCCGGTTTTAATGGATTCATTTTGATTGGTTCAGCTTGAGGATATGGACAAGATCCTCTGAGAAGTGAGGCCTATCACATGCATCCTAGACCCCTGCCCATCCTGGCTGATGAAAGAAGCCAGAGGAGGTTTGGCAGAGCGGGTTAAGGTGGTGGTTAATGACTCATTACAGGAGGGCAGAATTCCAGTTAGCCTAAAACAGGCTGTTATAAAACCGCTGTTGACAAAACCCCACTCACTTACTCAACTATCGGCCAGTTTCCAATCGCCCCTATTTGGCCAAAGTCATGGAATGTGTGGTGGCTTTGCAACTTCAGGGGGTCTTGGTAGACATCTATTATCTAGATCCAGCACAGTCTGGCTTTAGACCGGGACATGGAACTGAAACAGCTTTGGTCGCCTTAGTAGATGAGCTACGTTGTGAGCTAGACAGGGAAGTGTGTCCCTGTTGGTTCTGCTGGACCTCTCAGCGGCCTTCGATACTGTTGACCATGGTATCCTTCTGGGACGCCTTGTAGGAATGGCTCCAGTCCTTCCTGGAGGACTTCCTTCCTCCAGTAGCTCCAGTCCTTCCTGGAGGGATGGTCCTAGAAGGTGTTATTGGGTGACACCTGTTCGACTCTACAACCATTGTCGTGTGGAGTCTCTCAGGGTTCAGTACTGTCCCAGATGTTGTTTAACATCTATATGAAGCCACTGGGGGAGGTCATCCGGAGTTTCGGAGTACAATGTTTTCTGTATGCAGATGACGTCCAAATCTGTCATTCCTTCCTACTCATTACTAAGGAGGCTGTTCAGACCTTGAACGGGTGCTTGGCTGCTGTGTCGGACTGGATGAGGGCTAACAAATTGAAATTGAATCTAGACAAGACAGAGGTACTCCTAATCAGTCGAAAGGCCGAACAGGGCATAGGGTTACAGGCTGTGTTGGATGGGGTTACACTCCCTCTGAAGACGCAGGTTCGCATCTTGGGAGTGATCCTGGATTCATCATTGAGCCTGGAACCCAGGTTTCGGCAGTGGCCAGGGGTGCGTTTGCACCAGCTGCGCCTGTATCTTGAGAAGTCTGATCTGGCAACAGTGGTCCTTGCTCTTGTTACATCCCAAATAGATTACTGCAATGCACTCTACGTGGGGCTGCCTTTGAAGACTGTTCGGAAACTTCAACTAGTCTAACTGGAGCAACATACAGGGAGCACACCAACCCCTTGTTGTGTCAGCTCCTCTGGCTGCCAATCCACTTCCGAACTCAATTCAAAGTGTGTAGCAACCCAGTTCCCTTTCGTACCTGGGGGGCAGGGGGCAGCACCGGGGGTCCCACTTGCATTAGGGCCAGCTGCAGTTGATGAGGACATGGAGGAAGGGGCTGATGAGTTAGCTGGGCCTTCCTCTCCCACAGAGAGCTTGGCCTGGGATGATGAATGGCCTGACGGCTATGATAGCTGGGAAGTTCAGGCTGACCCTGAGAGTGATGATTCTGATCAGTATGAGAAACCAGGTGGTTTTGGGTCGCAGGAAAGGATCAGGGAAACAGTGGAGGATGAGCCCATGGAAGCTGAAAGGGAGTTAGGCTCTCATGAAGATAGTGACCCAGGTGCTGGGAGGCAAGGACGGAGCTTTGATAGGAGACGGAGCATTGAGTCCAGCAGGAGAGATTGGCACTGTAGCCTAGAGCGCCAGAGAAGCGCTAGATCCCGTAGCACAGATTGGCGCAGAAGCCTAGAGCGTCAGGGGCCTCGCCAAGGGGATTAAGTATAGGATCCGTGGGAAAGGATCCTCAGTAGCTCGGCCACTTCTGTTCTAAGGGGAGTGAAGCGAGCGAAGTTCCACGGAGCCAGGTTGCCGGCTCGGGTCTTGCCAAGAAGTTTCTTGGGCTTGTTTATGAACTTTGCCTTGTTCCTTGCCACGGACCAAATCTTTGATCCGCATTGTTTTTGCGGAGTCTTTGCTACTTTTGCCTTTGGATTTTACTTACGGACTCTTTACCTTTTTTGATTGAACTTTTGATACTTTTATGGACAATTTACCTTTTCACCTGTTTTTTATTATTCAATAAATAGTTAGCTGATTACCGTCTCTGTGTGTGTGATTAAGGGGCTGGGCCGAGACCCTGCATCGTGACAAAGTGCTAGTTTTGACCTATAAAGCTCTATATGGTTCTGGCCCAGCTTACTTGTCCGAACACATCTCCCTCTACGTCCTGCCTTGCAGTTTAATATCATCCGGGAAGACCTTGTTCTTACTCCTGCCAGCGTCACAAATACATCTGGTGGGGGAAAAGAGACAGGGCCTTCTCGGCTGTAGCCCCCCACCTGTTGAACTCACTTCCCAACGAGGTAAGATCGGTTTCATCCCTCCTGTCTTTTAGGAAGAAATTGAAGTCATGGTTCTGGGACCAGGCTTATGGATAGCAGGAATAAATAGCAGATATGGAATTTGACTGGAATGGTGATACGGCAGTTAATACTGTTTTTATTGTTTTAATAAATGTTCTATTTATTGTTTTAATTGTTATATTGCTTTGTTATATTTAATGGCATCAAATTGTGCCAAATGTAAGCCATCCTGATCCCCCCTTTGGGGTTTGAGAAGGACGGGGTAGAAATACTGGAAATAAATAAATAAATAAAAGATGAAGTAAGTGGGGTTTTGTTTATATTAGTCCTCAGTTTTGATTTTTCATTCCTCAAACAGGAGCTCCCAATGGCACTTGTGTCAGCCAGACTGAAGACCGACAGGTCGGAGGTTCAAATCTAGGGAGCGTGCGGATGAGCTCCCTCTGTCAGCTCCAGCTCTCCATGTGGAGACATGAGAGAAGCCTCCCACAAGGATAGTAAATCATTAAAAAAAAACATCTGAGTGTCCCCTGGGCAACGTCCTTTCAGATGGCAAATTCTCTCACACCAGAAGCAACTTGGAGTTTTTTAAGTCATTCCTGACACACTCACACTCACACACACACACACACACACACACACACACACACAAATCCTCAAACAGAATGACCCTGAATTTAATATAGCATCCTAAGTACTAAATCAGGTCATTTTTTCAAATAGACCCAGGGTGTTTGGAAGAGAGGGGGATTTTTTGAAGAGAGAGATAAGGAAAGTCTTCACCCACCTATTAGTCAAAGTAAAATCCCCTCACCTCAAATGTATTTTTAAAATTCCCCCACTCCTTTAACTGGTTTTCAATTGACTGAAAAATCCCACAAGCTGGAAGGAAGCATTTGAGAGCATTTGTCTAAAGTGAGAATCTTAGGTATGAGTGCAGAGACAATTCACAAAAGCATGAGAAGGAAGTCCTTTGAAACACTGGATGAAGTTTTTGTATCACCTTTGCTTGCTTTGTCTTTGAATGCTATTAGTGACATGCAAATACTTAAATCCTCTGAATGGCGGAAGAACACAACTTGCTTGCATTGGGTACCAGATATGCATGGCTTTTCAGTACTTCCATAATCATAACCATTTTGCAAAGTACTCCTTAGAGAACCAGTTCCAGTTTTCATTCTTATCCTTATGCCTTAAAAATGGCAAAAATTCTATGAAATTCTTTATTGTAGAAAGGATCCTAAAGAGCACAAAGCATAGCAATTTCCTTACCAGCACTTAACACAAGATGATAGAACATATATCTTATTTTTGCTTTGAAGGAGTAGGAAAATTCATACCTTCCTTTTAAAGGAAAAGCGGGATAATTCACGATTTTCCTGAAGTAAAATGTCAAGTGTTAAATTATCCTCATTTGCGGGGGGGAAATTGAATGTTAACACATTGGAACAAAATATTGAAAGTGAGGTGGGTGAAGTCAAGATTTCTGCCCTGATTACCTCAAAGGTTGTGGGATGAGAGTAATATGTGGAGAAGATGCAATTTATCTTTTTCTTTTAAAGCTAATCCACTTTCTCTATGATGGCAACTTCATATGGATTCCTATAACATCGGATAACATCGGATTTTATTCAGATGTGTGGAAAGGAACTCTGATAACACAGGGACTTTCCACACAGCCCTATAACCCTGAATATTAAGGCAGAAAATCCCACAATATCTGCTTTGAACTGGGTTATCTGAGTCCACATTCATATAATCTGGTTCAAAGCAGATAACATTGGATTTTATTCAGATGTTTGGAAAGGAACTCAGATAACCCAGGGACTTTCCACACAGGCCTATAACCCTGAATATTAAGGCATAATATTCATTCAGCCTCTGCTAATAATAATAACAACAACAACAGGTTGTTAAAGAGGAGACCTCCAAGGGCCACCCAGTCCAACCACCTTCTGCCATAAGGGAAAAACACAAAGCATTCCTCACAGATGGCCATTCAGCCATCTTGAACCAAACTTGGCACACTGAACTCTCATGAGACCAACAGAAAGTACTGAAAGGGTTTGCTGGGCATTTACTTTGAGTTTTGGAGTTGTAGTTCTCCTACACCCAGAAAGCACTGTGGACTCAAATAATGATGGATCAGGACCAAACTTGGCACAAATCCTCAATATGCCCAAAGAGACAGAAGAGAAGAGAAGAGGAGGAAGACGAGGAGGGAATAGAAGTGCCCCCCCCCGCGCGTGCTCCAGTCTCATCCCCGCTCCTTTCCCGCTCTGGCCCCGCCCCCTCTCCCTCACTGCACTCCGTCTGCTTCCCTCTTGCATTCATGTGGTGGAAGGGGGAAGAAATGAAACAGGGAAAGAGGGAAAGAGAGAGGGAGGGAAAGAAAGAAGGAAATAGGGAGGGAAGACAGGAAACAGAAGAAGGGAAGGGGGGAGCGCGCGAGGCGGAAGTGAAGCGAGGAGGAGGAGGGCGAAGGCATGGTCTGTGTGTAGCTGCGCCAATGGGAGTTCGCCTCCCTCTCTTCAGGACAAAGCCTTGAGGGAGCCCCGGGCCGGACAGCATCAGCCGCCGAGCCACATGCGGCCTGCGGGCCACAAGATGCCTGGGTCTGCTCTAGTGCCTCACAAAACTACAAACCCAGGGTCCCATAGCTTATTGCAATTGCAGTCAAAGACAAATAAATGGGTACATATGGTGTAGTGTGAAGTTAGAATTGTGTTTTTAAAATACACAAATGTCAATGCATTGTATGTATGTTGGCATTAGAAATCTTCATGAAGATTTCAGTCTACACCAGTGGTTCTCAACCTGTAGGTCAATTGGCCTGTAATTCCCAGAAATCCCAGCCAGTTTACCAGCTGTTCGGATTTCTGGGAGTTGAAGGCCAAAAGATCTGGAGACCCACAGATCTTTTGAATGATTTTTATTTGCTGAAATTTGTTTTCATGGAGTAGGATTTCTAGCACTAGGACTGAGTCCATGCATGGCTTTAAAACAGCAGGATATTGAGTCGTGTTTTGTATCTAGTTCCATTTATTTTATTTATTTATCCTGTCAGGGGCGAACCAAACAGTTGTATTGCATTAAAAACAAACAAACAAAACACAAAGTTTGCAGACTTTGCAAAGTTTGATATTCTATTAAATGTCCTTTGATGTCTAGTTCCATGATAACTTACTACTTTATTCAACTCTTGCTTCCAAGTGTAAAGTCATGCACATCGGGGCAAAGAACCCCAACTACACCTACCAATTGATGGGGTCAAAGCTTTCCGAGACGAACCAGGAAAGGGATCTTGGGGTTTTGGTGGACAGCTCAATGAAGATGTCAACCCAGTGCGCAGCAGCAGCGAAAAAAAAGCAAATTCTATGCTTGGCATGATCAGGAAGGGAATCGAAAATAGGTCAGCAAATGTTGTATTGCCTCTCTACAAATCTATGGTAAGGCCACATTTGGAATACTGTGTACAATTCTGGTCTCCGCACCTTAAGAAGGATATAACGGAACTGGAAAAGGTACAAAGAAGGGCAACAAAAATGATCCAAGGGATGGAGCAGCTCCCTTATGAAATCAGGTTGCAACGCCTTGGTCTTTTCAGCCTTGAAAGACGGCGTTTAAGAGGTGACTTGATCGAAGTGTATAAAATCATGCATGGGATAGAAAAGGTGAATAAAGAAAAAAATATTTTCTCTGTCACCCAACACTAGGACTAGGGGCACTCCTGAAGCTCCAAGGTAGGAAAGTTAGGACTAATAAAGGGAAATATTTCTTCACCCAGAGGGTCATTGGGTTATGGAACTCACTTCCAGAGGAGGTTGTGACAGCTGTCAGCCTGGACAGCTCCAAGGCAGGATTAGACAGATTCATGGATACCAAGGGAATCAGTAGCTACTGAAATGGACATCCAAGTGCCACCTCTGTGTTGATGGAGGCAGGCAGGATTTTCCCCGGGTACTGGTTGTGGGGGTCAGGAGCAGGTGAGGGTTTTGCCCTCCTTTCTGCTAGAGATCCCTGTGTACAACTAGTGGGCCACTGTGTGACACAGAATGCTGGACTAGATGGGCTGAGGCCCGATTCAGCATGGCTCTTCTTATGTTCTTATGTTCTTATGTTCTTACTGCTATAATAGCACTTAATATTTTGGTTTGTAACCGTGACTGTCTTTTTAAAGAATTTAAAGCGTATGCTATGTTTAATTCAAACCTAGAAAACTACTTTCCTTGAACCAGGATTTGCTTATACATTATTTCAGAACCCAAAGCTGCTGTTTGTTACTGAGTAGATTTTATGGGTGACTGGAGACTTGAACCCTGGTTGCTAAAGTTATAGCCTGACACTCAAACTAGTACGCCGTGCTGCCTCCAATCTGGATGAAACAACAATTACTTATTTATCACACATCATTGTCAATTTTTTTCTAATCTCTCATGGAAGTATGAAGCTTAGAAGGAGAGCATGGGCTCAATGTTGCTTGTACTGAAGAGAAAACATAAATTGCCATCAAAATTGAATGCACGGGGAAATTAGTTTTCATTTTACAAATGTGTGGTTTCCTATGTTTTAAGTATACACCAACCATGGTTCGCCGTAACTGTGGTTTAAGGCAGGAGTCACTGTAAGTTGACAAGGGACTTAAAGGAACATACACATACAAGCGGCTTGTATCCCTTGAGGTATTTCTGGACTAGGGTCTGTGATGAAGGACCATCGGAGTTAGATCAATTGGAGGACCTACCTCGGTTTTTTAAAAATTGAACGATGATCCCATCCTGGCTTATAATCCTGGTTTGTTTACCTAAAATGGAGTGGGTTTCTTCTTATTAGTAAATGAATTATGGTCAGCTCTCCACATTTCTGGGTTTGACATCTCACATTTGTAGGTCCTCTAGGTCAGGGGTGCTCACACTTTTTCAGCATGCGAGCTACTTCTAAAACAACCAAGTCAAAATGATCTACCTACCCACTACTCAGAGAGCCATAAAAGCAAAATATTTGGAAATTTATTTCAGTGAGAGCCATATAATATATTTTAAGACTGAATTCAACTAAATGTGAGTATAATAAGCCCCTGAACTTATTCATAATAATAATGATAATATTCATTCAGCCTCTGCTACTACTAATAATGGTAACAACAACAACAACAATAGGTTCCTAGAGTAGGAGACCTCCAAGGGACATCCAGTCCAACCTCCTTCTGCACCTGGGCAGCATCAGGAGTCTGTGGGGCGGGACTGAGCCTTCCTCCCGCCCTGCCTGTGATCTACCAGGACGCCCTATGCGATCTACCTGTAGATCGCAATCTACCTAATGAGCACCCCTGCTCTAGGTCCTCCAATGCAACTGGCCATTGGGTCATGCTGGAGGACCTAGAGTTTCCTGGGTAGATTTCTTTCAGGTAAAAAAGGAATGTTTTTTTCTTATTTGAGGTTTTCCACTTTCACGGGGCTCCTGCATAAGAATGTGGAAGACTGACTTTTTAAAAAAATGGAAATGAATGCTTCCAGTCTCCTCGTGTGTGCTGATGAGGACACATGTGCTGATGGAGGATTAGAGAGCATGAAAGTCTGAAACTTACCCAAGCTTCTTTCAGTAGGCTTCAACTTTGGGTTAACATTAAGGTTAAATGCAGCTAATGTATGCAGGATCAGGAAGAGGTTCATAACCTCCTGGCCACTTCATGGAAATCCTTTAAGTTTCTGGACAGCTGTAATATATTGTGACATTTTAGTGTACTGAAATAAATTTTTATAATGATTTGCAAGAATTGTGTGTAGACATTTAGTTTTTTGTGATCAGCTTCTCTATGAGTATGTTTACCCCATATTGGATTATGTTTTTAAATTGGCATGGCATTTGAATTATAATGCATCCCAGCAACATGAGAAAACTGCAATGTATTACACTGTTTAAACAACAAAATTGTAGTAATTGTTGTAAAAAACAAGAGCAAGCAAAGATGTATGCAGGAAAGCATTTAAGTAATGTACTTAAGCATTTAAGCAGTGTACTTAAGCATCAAGTCAATATGTTTTACTGCTTGCCTCAATTATAACCACACAAATAACACACAGAAGTGTTCTACATCCAATACTTTTTCTGATGCATTTCTAAAAAGATAAAAAGGGAAAAAAATGATGAAACCTCTAAACTCCAAACTTATTCCTTAAAGAGGAATGCAACCTCATCCAGATCAGGTGAAATTTCCTATTTCCCATATTTTACAGAACCTTCAAAATAGCATAGATCATAGAGAATGGCCTATATAATTGAAAAGGGGTATTATTTGTAGGCAATGTCACATGCCTGTTGGAGAATATTCAAGGCAACCTTTGATAATTATCTCAGGGCAAAACTGGCAACAAGGTTTATTACAGGGTTCAATTCATCATCATCATAATCAGTGGCGGTGGTCCATTTCTGCTTATAAGGAAATGGACAACCTATTTCAGGTTTTATAGCTTTCTCCACACAAGGTTTGACTTACAAGGGAGATATGTTTTTTCAATGTGGCTTTTATAGCCCTCAAAATAAGATTTCAAATACTTGAGATAGAACCAGTAGGTGAAAACAGAATGCATTATTCCACTTTCCCTTCTTTATTCAGTGTCCTAGGTAAAAATGGCCTTGTTTCCCAATGCCTTCGCTTTGTTTAACATTAAGGAAGTGATGTAAATGTTTTTGGTTTTGGTTCCAGATGGAAGGACAGGAACAAACTGGAGTTGTATTGCGGAACTTGACTGTAGATGATGGACCATACGACTTATTCTGAGTGGTGATATACTGCTAGGTGGATATTGTGGTCATTTCTTTGGTGCTCATTACCAGATATACCACTGCCTTTGTTCCCAGATTCCTGGTGGATCTGCGGTGTATGGAATGGAGCCAAGTTACAGCACTGGAGACTGGATGGTGGTCCAAAAAGGGCTGCTGATTTCCACAAATTCCCATTAATATCAGGATGAGCAATAGAATCCAATGGTGACTAGTATTTCCCATGTCAGTGGAACAATGGATTAGCTCTGATTTCAGTTTATTTCAGAACATGGCACTGGCTCCATCTTCAACATATATTTAGCACCTTGGACAACTTCTTTAAAGGTTACACTGCAGTGGACCCTTTGGAGCAGCTATGGCATGGCAACAAGCCATAGACTGATGTGTATTTAGCTTCTCAGATGCACAAAATAAATCCCTTTACAAATAATTTCTCTGTATGTTGGAAACAAAAACAAAGAGGGGATTCTAGAGGAAGAGCAAGAGCTAGTATTTCTGGCCCTTGGGTCTGGAGCCATGTTTTCCACCAAAGACAGATTGCTGTGTCTCGTATTAGTCAGTGGTGGTGGTGTGAATGTGGACACACTGAAGCACGAACATTTGAGTCACTGCCGTTTAATAATATCAAGTCATGTTTGTTTTTTCATATTGGCTGTGAGTCCTGGAACAGAACCTCAGAGATACAGTGTGCCCACTATACAACCCAGAGTGAAATGCTGACACACTAACATAGGAGACACCAACTGCTATAGACAGAATCCTTCTCCTCTTAAGATTACATACAGTTCTGTGTCGAAAAGAGTTGGGACAAAACAATAATTGGAGAGCAAGTTATTCATTCATTCATTCATTCATTCATTCAAATGAATGCTATTTCCATGAAATCTTAGACAGCTAAACATATAAAGCAGTATAAATCAAGTAATACTTTAGAGGTTCTGATACAGTGATTGTTGTTGGCTAGATGTAGATAACTGATTCTCAAAGTGAGTGGTACCGCCCCCTGGTGGGCGGTGAGGAGATCCAAGGGGGCGGTGGGAGGCTCAGGGGAATTTGTGGGACGGTGAACCCCTTTAAGGGGGCAGTGAAAAATTGGCCATTTAGGAGGGGCCGTGCATCCCTCTTCTTTGGCCCCGCCCCCTTCGCTTTGACCCCCACACGCAGTGCAGTGCAAAGGTCTCCCCGCCACCACAGAAGAAAGTGCGGCCTTCCCCGGAGGCAGAGGAGGGAGCAGGAGAGCCCGGGGCTTCTGCAGTGGGAGCAGGCCTCGCTTCTTCGTCCCCTCAGGCCGCGGCTGCCCGTCCCTTCAGAGCTCTCTCCAGTGGCAGCACGGCGAGTAGCACCTTATTTAGGGGTCACGGCATTAGAAAGTTTGAGAACCACTGCATTAATACATATATTTTTCTGTTTAATTGCTATTAATTTTTAAAAAAAATAATTTCTAGGGTGACGGTGAGTAAATTTCTTTCTGGAAAGGGGGCGGTAGGCCAAAATGGTTTGGGAACCACTAATGTAGATGGTTTCCTTTTTCTTTGGCCATGAAAGCCAGCAACAGACACTTTGAAATCAAGAATGGGCACACTCACATAGCCTTTGGGACAATCGTTGGGTGTTTGTCCTGCTCTTGTCAATAGAAATAGATTTGGCAGACTTGGGATAATTCCACATTCATCTTTATACCAGGTTCCTGTGAGTTTTCCAGGCTGTATAACCATGTTCCAGAAGCATTCTCTCCTGACGTTTTGCCCACATCTATGGCAGACATCCTCAGAGATTAGGAGGCAAGTGGGATTTATATATGTGGGCCATACAGTCTGGAAAACTCACAGCAACCCAGTGGTTCCGGCTATGAAAGCCTTCGAAAAAACATCTTTATGCCATTTGTTGTCACCAAGAGTGCTTTTCAGCATTTGGGATTAAGATAGGGTTGTGCCTCATCTTGTAAGTGTCAGCTGTTGGTCATACCTTCATAATCTCAAAGGTTTGACCTCTAAAATGTATTTAATGGATATAGTCCTTAATAGCTAACGCCTATTTTAAGGTCATCTGGAAATGCCCCCTTGAGCACTCTCAATGTGTTAACTTTTTAGTAATTTTCAGAAGAGATTTTTTGTGGGATTTGCTTGGAATTCTTTTTCAAGAGAATTATAAGATTTATTTACTTGACCTAGCTTTTGCTTGCTGTGGTTGACTTATTTGTATGCATTTTTAAACAGAGCCAAGAATTATGATAATTTATGCTATCCATTTAGTATATGTGTAGCCTGTTTTTCTCCATGGAAGCTCAAGATGGCATTCATGAGCCTCTTCTGTATGTTTTAAAAAATATATATACTACAACCCTGTGAGGTAGGCTAAGCTGAGCAATAATAACTGATCCAAGGTCACGCAGTTGACTTAAAATAAGGATTTGAAACATTCTTGCCCAGACTTAGTATTCTCAAATCTTCACCATGCTAGTTCTCATTAAAAACAATAATAACATATTGTCGAAGGCTTTCATGGCCAGAATCACTGGGTTGTTGTAGGTTTTTCGGGCCGTA